>QLOD02000033.1:990244-1007029 GCA_003260245.2 Sideroxylon spinosum
GTTTATTTTTATTTTACAAAAATAACAACTAGGGGTGGCACTTCCCCTCTCCCCCTCAAAAAAAAAAAAAAAACAAAGGGCAATTGAGGCATCATAAATTTGGACTCCCTCGTCGCCAACTTTGAGGCGTGTTTGGTTTTCTCAGAACGAAATCGATTTAAGTGGCTCTCATACATCAAATACAAAGCCTTATCCCTGCCTCTCCTGTCCTCTTCATCGTTATCCCAAAAGCTGAGCCCACTTTCGTCTCCTCCGCTTTCTACCTTCCCGTGTATTATCTTCTTTTCTTTTCTTTTCTTTTCATTTCTCTTTCCCTCTCTCTCTAAATCTCTGCTAAATTAAGCGGAGGCTTCTCGCAGTCCGACTCTATATCTTATCAAAATCTATCATTTTTCTTTATTATTATTATTATTATGTTGGTTAAACTTTGTTGCTTCGGAAGCTATGGCGTTGATTGGGGCTTTTTTGGATATTCTTGAAAAACCCACAATTGGGGGAGCCTTTGTGGAAATAATGTTGTTTCTTATTCCGGTTTGTGTTGCATTTCTGGTTGGGGTTTTGGTCGGATGGGTTTGGAAACCCAGATGGGCGACCTTCGTTAGTTATCCTCCTCCTCCAGTAAAGGGTGTCGGTTCAACCCAGTTCTTCAATTCATTCCCCGTCCAGAACCCAGTTGTTGTTTCTTCAGCTTCTCCGATGGAAGATGGGATATACAAGGAACAGGTTTCTGTGCCATTCGCAGACGACACCAATTGCAGGTAACTTTTTCATTCAATCGAAACCCGCGTTGTATATATTTATTTATATATATATTTCAGCTCATATATCCTTAAAATCACCAAATTTAGTATCAATTTTTATTATTTAGCGGGATACCAACTGATTATTTAATGCCAAAACATAGCTCTGTAATGGTTTTAGAGAACCATCTGTGCACATGGCTAAAACTTCGGCTGCTGTCCATCTATTATCCATGCATTAATTCATATTTTGAGAACTGAGAACTAGGAAGAGAATGAAAATTTAAGAAATTTTGTCACAAACTGCTGACAGCGCGAAGTTACTTGTCCAGTTCATCGCAGCTCAAGAAAGAAGAGTGTGTTGTTGTGACTGGCGAGGATTTAGAACATTTATGCCATCTTGTAGATAGGAAAGATGGAGGTCCCCCTTGGAAACATATGATGGATCGTTCTTCCTCTAGTATGAGCTATCAAGCATGGCAGAGAGATCCACCGGTGAGGCTTCCCCAATTTATTATAGTAGTTAACTATAGTAAAAAATTAGTTATTTGGATATATTTCTGTAACTGAAGTATCTAATTTTGTATTTCGTCACATTTTTGTTAGAATGGCCCTCCCCAATATTGCAGCAAGACGGTATACGAGGATGCTACGCCTGAATTATTGAGAGACTTCTTCTGGGATGATGAGTTCCGATTGAAGTGGGATGACATGCTTATTCATTCTGTTACTATTGAAGAATGCCCCAACACAGGAACGATGGTAGTGCATTGGATCCGGAAAGTGAGTAAATTCAATTTTAGCCGTCGTTACTTACTGCTTGTTTTTCGTTGCAAATGCCTATCTTTCCTATTGCTCTTTTGTGCAGTTTCCCTTTTTCTGCAGCGATAGAGAGTATACTATAGGCCGCCGAATATGGGAGTCTGGAAGATCATATTACTGTGTGACAAAGGTATGTGAAGGGATGTACTTTCAACACTTCCAACAACTAGCAATATTGCACTTCTAAGGCAGCGATCAGTGAAGCCGTGAAGGCATGTAAGGGAATGCTTGTCTCAGTTAAGAGTTGAGGATTAGTGAGGTAGATGAAATGAATGTATACTTTAGGGGCATCATACGATTGATGCAGTGCAATCAACAGATTTGAACGGATTTAAAGGTAATGAGCAACTATGTTTTTGAGTAGATGAGCCAAACTTGTTGAAGTTGCAGAATTAAAAAAGGAAAGGGAAAGCTTCAAGAAGTCACTTGCACTGAGTACGGAGGGGTTTGAGTCTATATAACTGGGGACCCAACAAACAATCTTGGACAGTTATTTTTTTATTTTATTTTTCTCTATCTCAACAAACAGCTGGAATAAATTAAGACAATGAATTTTTTACAAACTTTAAAATTCTGAGGGAAAATCTTGGTTTTTAATTTTTTTGTGCACCTTGGCTAGCTTCTACTTCTCGTTCTAGTTGTTAATGTTGCACTTGTCTAAACTCTCTTTTTATTTCCTCTGCCAGGGAGTGCCCTGCCCTTCTGTTCCAAGGTGTGACAAACCAAGACGTGTTGACCTTTACTATTCAAGTTGGAGCATTCAAGCGGGTAAGTTGATCCATTGTTCTTATTCCTTATGTGCCAAGTGTTAATGCGTCTCTCTCACACTCTTCTCGAAGTTGGGGGGATGAAAAAATTGATTTTTTTTTTTTTTTGGGGGGGGGGGGGGGCATTTGGAGTGTTCATGAAGAACCTGTCTTTAGGTAACATAAAACTCAACAAAACTTTAATCCCAAACTAAACATAAAGGATACAAGTCTTGTGAGATCTGCAAGGACAATTTTTGCTGGGAACTCATCAATTGATGAGTCAAACCACCAAGAATACAATATATCTCATGTCTGAGGTTCAACTCAATGGTGAATGGTATGGGAAAATGGGTCTAATAAATAAGTAAATCAACGTATATGGATACCAAGGTCTAATCAATTTAGGCATAACTTACAAAGTCCGATACTAGCTAATCTTGTACAATATATAATAATTTGAGTGCCAGAGCAACCAGAGTACGCCCCTGTAATAGTAAGAAAAATAGATAATTTGACATACAATAACGAAAGTAACATCCAAGTCATACAGTTTGTAATCAACCAGTATAAATATAAATACATAGTAAGTCTAAAATAAATCCGTACCCACATTCTGCATACAATAAAACTAAATAATGGTCTAAAAGTTTGATGGACCAAATCGATAAATTTGGGTATCCACTACCTGCCCTTGAAGTTTTACTTGCAAAAGAGGTAGGCATGAGTTTGTAAGCTTGGTAGTCTAATTCCTAATTTTGTACATACCAAGATATAACTCCAGTTTAAAGTGAGAAAATGCCAAGATATAATACATATTGAAACATGTTGTATAATAGTAGACAAACATATATCAAATGCAAGAATCATAACTCAAGCAGTGCAACAAAATGACCAGACATGTCCTAACATTCTTCACTCTACCCCCAACCTTGGGATCTAACGCCTTTACGAGCTCAATTGACGGTCCAACGCACCTACGATGACTTCACTGGCTTTCACAAAGGGTCTGCTATATTCATACCTGAGCTACCTACTATCTAACTAAGCCATGTCAGTAATGTGGCCTTTCATCCTAGGGAATTCCAGTTCCTCCTTCCTATCACCATGTCTACAACAGAATCATAATCCATGCCAATGCCCCAATCCCAATATCCAATGCAACTTGCACATTAATTGATAATTAATAATCCGATGCAATGATATAACAACAATGGAAATCAATTCATGCTTGTAAACGTCATGATAATGAAAATCAATGCATGGTGAGTATATCAAGATAGTATCTATCCACTTATAGTAATGTCGTAAGGTTAAGGAGATATAATCAATGTACTTAACACTCAATTATATTTCTCATACAACATATGAGGGACCATAGTGTGCATGGTGGCAAATGGGCTACAGATAACTCAGTTAGGTCACAAAATGGGTTCAACATCCAGGCCTAAAATGTCAAAGTCACTGTTGGTCGAATAGGGGGGACCTTCCGAATGAAGTGAACAAGGGTCACCACCTGGATGGAACTCATCACTGTTCGGACCTAATAATAATGATCCGCAAGTATCTTAGGGAAAGGGTCAACCATCAGGACAAGAAGGAAGAAAAAGGGTCACCGGATTTCTAGCCACTCTAACAGCTTAAAAACATACCATTCAAGGTTCAGAACTTATTATTAATCCATCAGCATTTAATCATCCAATATACATGCATGGATAGAAATCTCAAATTTCATCACTATATCACCAAACAATTACCCAAAATGACTTATGGCATGGAATGGTTTGTTTGTGAAGAATTTGATACATGCAAGGCTAAACAACTTATCCACATTCATGCACACCAAAACATAAGCATTAAGTTTTAACCCAAAGAAATGGTTCTTCATCCTCCTTTAAAATGGAGAAATCAAAGCAATAAAATGCAATCGTGAAGGGTTGAAGTCTTGAAGACAATGAAGACTTCTAGAATGAATCACTAGAACCTTTTCTCGCTGTTCCTGCCTTCTCTTTGTCCCCTCTTTTTCTTCTCTTCAAAGAGCTACACTTCACTAACTCCTAAGAAGCATGGATACGAAATACAAAAAATGATATGAATGCGGTAATTTTGAAAAAATGTGGATTCAAATATGATAGAAATACAATAAAAAAATATAAATTTGTATATTTTTATTGACTATATATATGAACATATCATCCACAACAAACTAATTAAATATACAAAGCATAACAAAATAAAAAGTACAAGTTTTTATAATTTTTAGGAATTTCCATCACTCAAATTTATATTTATTTTAATTACTATTTGAAAGAAAAATGATAAATTAATAGAACAAGCAGTGTGGCGTGCCCAACAGGTATCATCGGTGGAGTGTGTGTCCTATATATATTGAATACAAATGCGATACCTATTTTAAAATATCCTTGCTTCATAAATTATCTCGCTTTCTCTGTGCATAGTGAAGTAATGAAAAATAAGGATGAGTCTGAGTTGCCAACTGAATTGGGTTAATTGAAGACATGGGTTTGGTTATATGGGTAAACAGGTTAATGTTCTCTTGCCCCTCGACACTTTAGGCTCAAATTGTATCCAAATAAATCAATTATAGGCATAGCTAAAAATGAATTATCACTTGTATGCTATGTGGCTTTAGCTTTTTTTTTTTTTTTTGGGTGTGCGTGCTTGTTGAATTCAGGTGTTTTCTTATGCATGTGAAACAGTGCCATCAAAGAAAGGTAGTGACCAGCTGACTGCTTGTGAGGTGACACTATTCCATCATGAAGATATGGGCATCCCGTGGGAAATTGCAAAATTTGGAGTAAGGCAAGGTATGTGGGGAGCTGTTAAGAAAATCGAGCGTGGTTTACGTGCCTACCAGAAGGAAAGAGCATCTGGGGCACCGCTCTCGCGGTCTGCTTTTTTGGCTCAGATCAACACAAAAATTAATCCTGGTTACTTGCAATCCTTGGAAAGTGCTGAAAGTTCATTAGAGACTGAAGCATCGGCATCACCTGAGAAGCCTAGGGGTCTGAACATACCAAAGCTTCTGGTTTTTGGTGGGGCTGTTGTCCTTGCTTGTAGTCTTGACCGGGGCCTCTTGACTAAGGCAGTTATTTTTAGTGTCGCAAGAAAGTTTGGAAACATAGGCAGGAGATTATAGTTCTGTGTGAACAGGGCTTGAAGAGGTTCGTACATAATTGATGACTGTGTTTTACAGTTGAGCTGTTCTTTGCTGATTTTTCTCTACCTGCTCGCAATGTGAACTTGTGACTCACCTCTCATGAAAGTTGAGCATTGTATTTCTTTGTTTCATTGTTCATTTATGAAAGTTGATACCACCACATATGTAACGGAAAACATGTATCGTGTACGTGTACGTAAAGGAAGTAGATTTTTTTCTCCTTTTTAGGTGACATTGCTGCTTGATCATTCTTTTTAAGTGCTGAGTTTCTTTACTTGTTCTGATTGGTTTTACATCAACTATTTTTACCCATTTTCATTTTCACATTTGTTCCCCAATAAATGTCGCACCATTGTTGCTTCAAGTGGCCTTGTGGATCTCTGTTCGGGAAATTTTTGCTTAGATATCATTAGTTCTGATTGTAATATATGTTTTATACTTTATATGTATTGATATACTTGCAACAACAGATGGTACCAAACATTCTTATAAGCTTGAAATATGAGAAGCTTTTTCGCCTACTCTATGCCCAATTCTTTGTCTGATCTCCGGGCAAACAACTGCAATTTTATTTTCGGTGTATTATGGATGGTTTCATTTGGATAACAGGAACACACTTGAGAACTGAGATGCTCCGAATTTATAGAAAAATTGATGCTATCCATTCTACTAGTTTGCATTCATTGACCAATCTTCTTAAGCTGCGATTATTTGCTAGTGCCAAAATTCGGACTCTGGTTCTAAATTTAAGTAATTTACTGGTAAAAATGGCAAAAGTTGGCATGGTAATTGGGAAGAGAGAATTAAAAATTATGTAGAAAAATAAATATGAACTGGAAATACTTAATTTAGATACTTTATATACTGGCTACGTGTTGAAAAGTAACTAATAGAAGTAATTAAATGAAGAAATATACAATCTTCAAAAAATTAAAGTAAAAATAAAAAATAGAGAAATATTCAAAATAAATAAAATATCTGTTTTAAAGAAAATATCAGATTTTTTTTTTCTTTTCGTTTCGTTTTGTTTTTGTTTCGTTTTGTTTTGTTTTTTCTGGGTTAAAACAAAATTATATCACTTTTCGTTTTATTATACCTCTCTCAACGAATTGATTATTGAGTAGGTGATGGGTAAATAGGATTTCCGTCACGTACATTTCACTTAAGTTAAGAATCAAATTGTATAGTTTGTGTCAAAAATATACCCACAGATTGACTAATTCCAAAGAGCAAATATCAGATTGAAATAACTATCTCATCGAGACAAACAGCAACCAGTATATTAGAATATGCCTGCTAGTAAGTTTCATCAACTGGGTCCAAAACTACTGTATCGGCGTGCAAAAATTGTTCAGGAGTCTACCTAATTTATCTTCCAACTTGAGAGAACTGCCTTATAATGATAAAGGATTAGTCGAATAATTGGCTGTAAAAATGCTAAGGTGATATTTGATTTGTTTTTTTATTTTTTATTTTAAAATTTTCAAAACAAAAAAATAAAAAAATGTTTTATTTTTTTATTTTGAGATTTTCTTTATTTTGAATAAAAAACGTTCAAAATAATTTTTTTGTCATTTTTCATTTTATATATAAAGTCATTTTTTATTTTCTAAAACAAATTTTTAAAACATAAGTGATTGTGTTTGAGTTCTTTTCTTTATTTTCAAAAATAAAAAATAAACTCAAAATAAAAAATAAAAAGCAAAAAAATAAACAGAATAACACTTAAAAATTTTCAATTTACCGCAACTTTCATGAGAGTGGAATGGAAGACACCACATATTTTTAAGACAAATACTCAAATACATACTGTTCATTCAACAATACAACAATCATCTTTGAAGTGAACATAAAAGAATCAAACATCGCAATTTCTTTAATTTCGTGAAAGAAAGGTTCTGTCTCGTGAACCTTTAATCTGCAGCCACGGACCAGGGATTCAAACGATCGCGCTAATTAACCATGGCAGCGCAGAGGAAGACAATTTAAGCCACAAAAGTTTCAAAACAGTTTAATCCATCAAACTGTGGCGCCAACTGTGGGATTTGAGAGCTCTTCCCCACTTTTTCCCTCACCAAAGGTTTACCCACTCCACCTCCAAAATCCTGTATATGTTTCGATGAAATTAAGATTCTATGTTCTGTATATTAACATAGGGGAAAGAGAGCAGAGACGGTGAATGAACGAAGAGGTATTTACCTTGGTGTTGGAAGGAATTCTATCGAAGAAGTAAATCCCAAGTGCAGCAGCAAAAGCAGGCAGTGTGATATGAGGAGCACCCATTGCCATTGCTCGTAGTAGAGCAGAGCCTCTTAGGAGGACTGATTTACTTCTTAAACTTGGATATTTTGAGATGTTTTAAGAGAGAGAGAGAGAGAGAGAGAGAGAAGCAAAGGAATATGGGATGCCTTGGTGGTGAAGAGAAGCAAAGAATGATTTGAAAAAAAAAAGAAAGGTAAAACAAAATTTTTAAAGTTAAAGTTGAAGGTTAGTAAAAAAAATGTTTTTATGAGCAATAAGGATCGAGGGATCCAAGATTTGCCATAAGAACAAATATACAATTTTTAGATGGGTAAAAGCCAAAAGTAAAAATATCAATGAAACAAGAACACAATTTTTATTTGAATATAAGCTAAACATAATATGATGTAAATATAAATTTTTAAATGAACCGAAATAATTATCCTTATGTTAAGGAGTCAGAATTTATATTTAGATAGACACTAATTATATCAATTGTATCGAATTAAAATTTATTTATTTCTTTGAGGGAGCGCATTTGATATTTTACTATTTTTTTTTTTTCAATTTGTTTTTCCTTTTCTTATCTTGGGTGGGCACAACTAGTATGAGTCTAATTTTTTTTTTTTTTTGGTAAGCACAATTAAACACTAAAAATAATTTCAAAAATATATGTAGATAATAAATTTATTATTATTATTGTTATTATTATTATTATTATTTTGCCCCGGGCACGTTCTCTACCATTGAAATGGCTCCGCCCCCGTAAGTCCGCACTTATTTATAAAGGTCTTTATTATTGTTTAGCAAACACTTTAAACCGATCCAAAATTTAATGCTCAAGGGGCAAACTTTAAAAACTAAAATTTTATTTGGTTTATTTTTTTTTTGTTTTGTATTTTTATTTTTAACTCATTTTTCATTTTGTATTTTTAAAAATAAAGTATTTTTAAAACGAAAACAAAAAAGCATAAAATAAAAAAAATAAACCAAAGATCACCTTTGGCCGTCAAGTATTTTTCGAGGTGCAACATAAATATAATCTACTGCCTCCCAACAATTTACCGAGCTTTGTAATACACTTTTCCTTTTTTTTTTTTCTTTTCTTTTTTAATTTGAAAATCTTATAAAGGCCCCGGACAACACCAAATCACCAAAAATCACCAAAAGTTACAAAAAATTTATATTTTCTTCTAATCAAATTTTATCACTTACTATTTTTATATCAAATTTTTGTATTTTCTCTATACTTTTTTGTTATTTTTTTTTTCTTTCTAAACACCCATAAAGTGTCGGGAAATCCTGTCAACTGGGCAAGAGGTGACGTGTTTGGCTAGCTTTCTGGAGAAAAGGATAACCCGATCTGCGTTCTTAGATTGGAGAAAGGGATAATCCTAGCTTTTTGAAGAACAGCAAAGAATCAAAAAGTAAACCATGTAGTATGAATCGAGCCGAGAACATGTTCTTCTTCACGTGGACTAGTCCCGTAGCAACTTGCAGGCAGGCAGGCTGGCTGGCACTCACATCTTGATTTTTATTTTTTAGTACACGTTGCAAATTTTTTCGATATTTTAAATATCTTGAAAAAATTGACATGCTAGCAAAAACCAACCATAAATATAAATATTCAAATAATAATAATAATAATAATAATAACAACGACGACGAAAAGGATGAAGACTTGATTGACTTCAGAAACGGATGCGGTGACAAATAGAGAGACGGAAGTTAACCCTTTTAAGTGCTGCTTTTACAGCAAGTTGGTGTGCGGTTATTAAACAAAGCATATACGTATGTGCCCATCACAGTTACACGAGGCAAAAGGCAGAAGACAAAAAAATGTATCGGAATAAAAAAAACCCAAAGTTTTATGTTTGACATCATTAGAAATTTCGAAATGGAATTGAAAGGAAAATGGAAACGAAAAACAAACCAATAGAATTATCATAATTGCTGCTGATTTCGAAGGCGTACCAAAACATGTCATAAAAGTAAAGAATGGGAGTAATTAGATTAATTGGTCGTGCATCACAATATTCATGGGTATATAACTATATATATATATATATATAGAAAAATAAAAAATTCATAATCATGAATTTAAATATGTGCTACAACAAATTTAATATGGGATGATGGTTTCAAAGCAGTGCACGCCATCCAACTCTGGAGCGAACCTCGGTCTTCTCTGCTGCTGCTGTGGTCGCCGTGACTTTTTTACATCGGCCGGCGATTCAGTTGAATTCACGACTTTATCCTTGTTCACACGTTCATGAATTGTCGGCGACGAAGTCCCCACCGCTGCTGAAGGGTCCACCTTCGATTGTTTCGCAGGAACCCAAGAAAAACCAACCTTCTGGCCCAAGGATTCTGCGGACAGGGCGTCGAACGAACTGAAGATCGACATCAACATGATCGCGAATTGTCTTAATTAGAAGATATTCCGATATATATAATAATTCTCGGAAGCGATAATAATTGAAGGAAGGATTGGATTGCTGTGGTTGTGGAGTTTGAAGAAGAAAACTGTAAATCCGAGAGAGAGAGAGAGAGAGAGAGAGATTGTTGGTTGCAATTCCGCTGCTGCTGATGAAGAGAAGAGGGAAACAAGTGAGGTATATAAAGGGGAGGGGAGAAAATTGAAAAGGGTTGCTGGAAATTTCGGGCGGTCTGACGCGTTTACGATGAAGTGTTCACAAATTGACCGACTCTCTTTCTGGATTGACCTGGAAGTTACCAAGACAGTTTCAAGTCTTCTTAATCGTGGCGTGGCGTGTCAAGTCTTCTTTGGATGGGGTCTACGTGGCATGACATGTTTGACCCAATTCTTAATAAGAATTTTGTTTCTTCAACAATTTCCCATCTTCCATGAAGAAGCACTAGTAGAAATTCTCATGTATCCCAATGAGAACCAACAGCGGCAAAAAGTTTCAAGAATTTGGGAAATAAATAAATCAAATCTTTTAGAATTGCGGATGAAATTTATTGAACTTAGGTAGTATTTAGTTTATTTTTTTTATTTTTTGTTCTCATTTTACGTGTTAAAAATTCTAAAATAAGAAAACTGAAAATGTTCTGTTTTCTTTATTTCGATATTTTCTTTATTATTGGTTGAAAACGATCAACATGAATTTTTTGTTATTTTTCATTTTTTTTGTAAATTCATTTTTTATTTTTTAAAATAAAATTTAAAAACGCAAACGATCAAATACGTTTGAACAGTTCTTTTTGTTTTTAAAAAGTGTAATATAAAAAATGTGTTCAAAAAATAAATAAAAAAATAAAAAACAGAAAACAAATCATGTAAAACCTTAATTAATGAAAAATGGATTGATGTGCCGGAAAACTTGTCCCTGCAATATGGTGTGATAATATAGTTAGCATGCTGGCAAATTTACTGAGAGTGACTGACAAAAGTCGAGAGGTGTACACATGTAGAAAAAGTTTGTTGGATAACTCTTTGGATGGTCGTTGGATATTGAATAGTTATTGGCGTTTTTAGGTAGGAAGGTCAACACATTCGCTGGGAAAAATAAGAACAAATCCTCTCACTGGCAAACTTCCCTGCAAGTATTGTATCTTAGATTTTTTGGAGATGGTTTTTAAGCCTATTTTAGAACGAGTTTCTTATCCTTGTATATTTGAGACGTATCTTACATCAAAATTAAATTCATAATTAAAGTTTTTAAAAATTATGATTAAGAGAAAAAAGTTAATAATAAAATGAGAGCTCTCTCCACATGTTTTTTAAGATTTTTTCATATAATTCTAATACTTTCTTACTCAATTATTGGAGGTTATACAATGAAAATTAGAACTTACTGTATTCCTGAACGCAGACTAATTATCGAATCACATAAATCTCGTGATCTTCTATTGTGTGAGTATTTTCTTGAGTTCATTTGTTTGTAATCCATTATTCACTAGTTTGCTATATAAATGTGATATGGTATTTTGTACAACAAAGTCATGTACATTTAATCTCAGCTTCATTAAGTGTTCATCTTAATTTATTTATTTAATAGATGAATTAAACCCAAAATAAAAAATTAAGTTCGTTTAGTAAATAAATTTAATTTAAATATTATTTAGCTCAATTTATTAAAAGTTAAGACTCATTTAATATTTATACATAATAAAATGTTATAAATCTAAAATATGTTAAACTTTTTATTTAAAGAATTATATTACGATTTATTTAATTTTTGAAGAAACAATTAACGCAAGTTACTTTTGAATTTATAAGAACAGAATCTTAAATCTATTAGAAGCAAGTAAAAAACCAAACTAAACCAAACTAAGCCTTTTCTCACTAAGTGGGATCGGTTATATGAACTTGACGACGCCAATCAAATCTGTTGAGGGGCATATCCTCCGTTAGATTTACAGAGACAAGGTCAAGTAAAAATACAAAATAATAAAAAATAATCTTTGTTTGATTAATACCTAAAATAAATTGAATAAATATAAAAAGTGTTTATAAAATATAAGTCATGTCAAAACTACTTAAGTTCATTGTAATTAAAGCTGGTTCTTGAAATAAGCAAGCTAAGCAATCGCTCTAGACCCCCCAAAAATATAAAATTCAGGAACCCCGGAATTTTTATATATATGTGTGTATATATATATATATATATAATCTAAATAAATTTAGACTAATTATATTAGGTCCAATTAAACAGAGAAGGGAGATAAAAAAAAATATGTAAGCCCCATTTCAGAGTTTTTCTTTTGACCTCCAAAAAGTATGAGTCGACCCTAATTGCAATATATGATAGTTGAAATGCAAGAATGAATGGTTTTTTCTTAAAATCTTTAAAGTTTTTTAGAATTAATAATGAGTTAATTTAAAAAGACTTCATCAAGATTTAGTACTAAAATACAATAAAATAAACAAGTAATTATATTTTATTATCCTAATACATAGAATAATAATGCATATTTATTTTGTATTATTTCATTATGTATATTCCTAAAATAAATAAAAACCTTTGATCTTGAGGAAATTTTTTATGAATTTTTTTTTTTTTTTTTGGGTTTTACTGTTATAATGATAAGAAAATATAAAAGTGATGTCCAAAACAAAGTAATTAAAAAAACATATAAAAATGCCTGTTAATAAATAATTAAAAAATTACTGTTAGTGAAATTTTTGGTTTGTTATTCCTCTTTTCATTTCTCGTTATCCTCTTATTTTGCCTTAAAATCTCAAGTATATCTTTTAATTTTTTGTTGCTAACTTCCCATTTTTAATTTTTAGAATCTACCTATGACTTTTCTTATTTAAAACTAGGGAATGGCCCGTGCTATAAGCACGGAAATCAACCTCAACCACTAGATTAGAAATATTCAATCTCAACCATTGGATTAGATATATAAATGTCATATCAATGAGTTGTTTTATTATATAGATTTTGATTACATCTGTTCGATTTCCTGTTATCTTCCTGATTCCATCAACAAACACACACAATTAAACGAAATATACACACACATATATATATAACAAGACTCTAGTCAATATGATAATTAAAAAATTAAAAAAAGCTATACTAAAAAAACAGTTGAAGAGAAAATCTAGATCCTAGAAACTTGTATTTGGTTAATTTTCTTATTTTCTGTTGTTATTTTTAATTTCATATGTAAATCCATTTTCTGTTTTACAAAATAAATTTTGAAAACATAAATGACTAAATGTGTTTGAGTTATTTTCCTTGTTTTCAAGCGTAAAATAACATTGAGCTAAAACAGAAACCAAATAAATAGAAAACAAACCAATTGAAGCTTAAGATAACTAGCAAATCGAAAAAAATACATTAAAAATGAAGATAACTAAGAAATTAAAAAGACATATTGAAAACACGATTGAAGAGAAAGATATTAAAAACGAAGATAACTAAGAAATTAAAAAGATATACTAAAAACACGGTTGAAGAGGTTATCAAAATGCGTTTTTCATTAACAATACTCTCACAATTAAATAAATAAAATGAATTATGCTAAAACTGAAAGTATGCGGTTGAAGATCAGAAGAGGATAAAATGATTTCTGTAAGTCCACTCAAGTGGACACAAAACTTCTCCCCTGGCCTTCCAAAGCCAGTAATGTCTTGCTCGTAAGGATTGGTCTAGCCTTATTTAATTTGTAAGTAAATTTTTATTGATCACCTGAGCAAATTTATCATCCTATCATAATACATGGTTTGTAAACACACTTTAACTACACTTGTTTCTTAGATGACAACCTGTGCACATGGATAAAGAATGATCAGAAGAGCTTGGTAACCCTGGCTAAAATTAAACGGCAAGCATGGAACAACCGAATTCTAGACTGAATGTGCCTTAATGCGGATCAAATCAGCTTATTACACCTGACAAATGAAGTCCGCGTAGGAAAAAGAGGCATACTCTTCGTGGACAATCATGTTCTAAACACAATGTGCCTTACACTACAAACAAAATCAGCTCAACATACCTGATGATTGAACTCAACAGAACAAAAAATGGGCTAAATTGTTCAGCAACCAAGCTTAATGCCAACCACAAATATACATGCTTAATGTAGTTTGCATTAAGGCAACCAGCACCCTAAAGTATTGGAACTCATCAGACGTAAAAATTACAGAGCTTATTCTCTGAATCTGTTTTCTATTTTTATTTTACCTGATAATTGCAATCAATTTTCTAGGTCAATTTTACCTGACAACTACATGTCGAGGAGAGAAGATCCACAAAAGACCAGAATGAAACCAAATTACGCTCAGGTCATGTCTCGAAGTTGTTTTTAGACTGGAATGTTAATTTTCAATCAACAACAATCCCATCCAAGTTACAAAACAAAGATTGCAGTAAACCAATCTTAAGCTTATAGACTTTGTTTTAACTTCAACTAACATTATATACATATATAGATATATATTATCACCAATTCAAAAACAACCTTCACTATAGTTGACATTTTTCTTCCTGAACATTCAACTAGTATATGTATATTAACTTTAATGCTGGACCTCAAAGAAAGGAGAGAAAAAAAGAGAAAGGGAAAAAGGAAGAGGAAGTGGAGAAAATTGAGAAAGAATATGCTAAAATCCCTTCTATGATTTTCTCTTCCTGTTCTATTCAAACCTAACCAAACACAAAAGGGAGAGAATTTTTATTTTCTTTTCTTTTCCCGCTTCTCTTCTCTCCAAACCAAACACACCCTGAGATCCAACAAGTTCTATAGAATCACAATTCTGTACCCATACCAACTAGGATTAGTTGAGAGCTTCCTGCTACAAATTGCCCAAAGTTCCAACATGAGCGTAAAATCTAATAAGCCAAATGGAAAAATTCATCACCAAATTGAATTTTGATTGAAATTTAATACCATTAGGAAATGAAAGCACTACATGAGGTTCAAAATTGAAATATCTTCATAAAAGACCACCACCAAAACGTCTACAACACACTACAATATAATATCTGAAAACCAAAAACAGAAATATCCAGTTGGATCTCAACATTGTCGATAGATAACAAAACATACTAAATGGACCAGTCCTAATCAAACAAGGAGAAACCCATGTCATCATCACTCTCTTCCTTCGGTTCCTCCTGCATAAAGATTAAAACAGCAATCAACCGTTAAATCGTGCGGTTAATTACATATTAACGTATCATCACCACGACATAAATTACTAGCATACCTTCTTCTCCTCCACAGGAGCAGCTGGGGCGGCGTCCGCTGCGCCGCCGGCGGAGGGAGCAGCAACGGCGACGGCGGCACCACCACCAGTTCCAACGTTCATGATGAGGTCATCAACACTCCTGTTCTGAAGCAGCTTGGCAAAGAGGCTCGGCCAGTATGATTCCACAGGCACACCGGCTGCTTTGACTAGGGCAGCAATCTTCTCAGCCTACAGACAACATAATATAATAAATTCAATAATACAACAAAATCTTTAAATGCGAATGAAATTACAACAATTTCAGAGAGAGAGAGAGAGAGAGAGGGTTACAGTGACAGGAATTTCATCGTCGTAAAGGATCAAAGCAGCGTAGGTGCAAGCAAGCTCAGCCGCCGAAGTCATTCTTAGCGGAGATAACTGAATACTGCAAATCTACAACAATTGACAATCAATATTTGGCGATTCATGCCAACAAAGTTTAAGAAATCGCAGATAAATAAACCCGCAAAGAGAGAGCGGAGAGAAGGAGAGACGCGAATCGTACCTAGAGAAGAGAAACGCCCCACTGCTAATCTCCGCTGCTTATGCGAATTTAGGGCTACGGTAGAGACTTTATATGCAAATGGCTAGGGCACACAATGGTTATTGGGCTATGTTGGGGGCCGAAATTGACCGTAAGCTTTAGGTCATTGAGCCCAAAATTATCCTGGGCCGCCTCGCAGGTTTCAAGCCCGGTTATTGTTTCATCCAGCCACGAAGAAGATATATTCAAACAAAAGTCTTAGACAGTTGGATTAAACTTGCTGCGGGTCGGTGGATAAGCGTGCGGAATTTTGAAATCAAGCGGACTTCAAGTGTGGATTTGAGCACTAAATTGTTATTTGTTAATTTTTTAAATAAATAATATAATATTTTTAACTAAATAAATAATTTTAAGAGGTGATTACTACTTACTAAAAATTATTAATTTAACAACCTACAATGGATATTTTCAACTAGAATTTGAGAGAACGAAAATCAGTATTTATTTTTGAAAAATTATCATAATCTCTCCCTCCAACCTAACAAAATTTATCTTATTGGAAGTTAACCACCCAAATGACAATAGTAGCCGTCATCATCATCTTTGGTGTGTCAATAATAGTTATCATTTTTAGGAACCGTTTGGCAACGCTGTCGTTTTTTTGTTGTTTTTTTGTTGTCTTTTTCTGTTTTGTGGTTTTTGTTGTTGTTTATTTTTTCTAAAATGAAAACTGAAATTCTGTTTGGAAATGCAGTTTTGTTTATAATTATTAGTTTTTTTATTTTTAGAAATATTTAATTTTATTAGTTTCTAAAAATTTAATAGAATTAAAAAATATATTTCATATCAATTTAATTATATTA
>QLOD02000033.1:1012507-1037101 GCA_003260245.2 Sideroxylon spinosum
TTAAAAATAATTTAATAAAATATATTCAATATTAGTTAAATTAATTAAATTAAATTAAGTATAAAATTTAAGTTAAAATAATTAATTCAATTTTATTATTTATTAAAAATAATTTAAAAAATATATTTTATATAAATTAAATTAATTAATTTAATAAAACATATTTTATATTAATCAAATTAACAACTAAATTAAATTAACTAAATCAAAAAATACATCTTATTAAATTATTTTAGTAAAATATCATAGTCGAATTAAATTATATTTTATCAAAATTATTTAATAAAAGATATTTATATTAATTAAATTAAATTAATTATTGCATTAAATTTTAGTTTTTTCTTTATAAAAAATAATTTAATAATTAATATCTCCCATTAAATAATTTTATTTAATAATTAAGTTAATTTATTTATTTATTAAAATAATTAATAAATATTTTACAAATTTGTTTAAATAATTTATTTAATTATATTATATTATATTAAAAATAATTTTTAATAAAATATTGAATAAAGTAATTTATTTTAATATGATAACAAAATTTATAAAAATACTTGCAACAGAAAAAAAAAAAGAGTGAAAATACATTTTTTTTGTTTTTGTTTTTCTATTTGAGTTTTTATTTTTTTTGTAAAGAAAAAAACGAAAACAGATTTAACAAACATTTTTTTGTTGTCAATTTATAAAATTTTGAAAACATAAACAGGAAAATAGAAAACAAAAATGTTACCAAAACGGGCCTAAAGATTTGGGTTGGAGGCAATTGAAATTATATGTTTGAGGGTAACTTTACAACTTAAAAAGATTAGGGTTTTGAGTACTTGGTTTGGGTACGAAAATATTTATTTTTGTAATTTTTATTTTACATGAATTCTTTTAAAAAATTTAATTTTTTTTAAATTATAATTTTTAGAGACATTAATTGCATTTATAAAAAAATAAAAAATTCAAGTACGTTGAATATAAATTATATCCGTTAAAAAAAATTAACAAAAAAACTATTTTTATTAATTTTTACCGAAATGAACGTAATTTTTTTTTTTTGGAAATGCAATTAACACATTTTAAACCTGCGGGTTCTAAAAAAATTTAAACTTTGATAAAAAAAAATTTACAAAAACAAAAAACGAAGGCTCATCTGACAGGGGGTTAATTGTTAGTAGATTTCACTCTTCGGTGAAGAAAGTGTAATTTCTCATACCTTGACAAGGGCACAATGTTAATATCCAATCCCAAGGGGAGTTTAAATAACCTGCCTTTTTACCTTTTATTTATTCTAATAATCCTTGGTCATTTATTATACAACGCAGCTTATGGGATATGTGTTTTACATAGCAAAGAGAGAGAAAGAGAGGGAGAGATTGGATGTAAGAAAAGTAATTGTGAGTGCGATGTAAGGCACAGGACACACCTAGTGTTATTTATGATACCAATCTAAGATCTATATATTATATAATACAGCTTACACAGATGGGACATGTGTAAGACACACTTAGTGTTATTTATGATACTTGTCTAAAATCTATATATTATACAACACAGCTTACACAGATGGGATATGTGTCTTATATGACAGAAAAAGAAAAAAAGAGAGGGAGAAACTGGATATAAGGGGAGTGGGTGTGAGTGCTATGAGCCTTTAGACACGGACACACCCAGTGTTATTCACGATATCAGTCTAAGATCTAATTACAAAAAATACTGAAGTATTTGCCATCAAATGAAAAATATAAGAAGGGTGCACAGAGCACTGGGCCAAACACGTCCTTGAGCGTCGTAGGTTTCCCGTTGCAGGAGAGGGGGTACTCAGATCAGATCCATCAGCTCACGGATTCGCCAAGCAGATAAAAATAGTCCAAGGTAGAACTTCTAGTCACAGCAGTCCATTCGATTCTCTTTCGCACAAATTTCTCTGTATACGTGTGCGAATTTGGCATAGTTTTTATTGTTTTTATCTTTTGCGGAAAGGGAAAAAAGAGGAACAAACCCTAGCTCGACGATTCGGTGCCTGCGGTCCAAGCAAGACGAATTAGCCGGCGCCTCCTGCCGTCGATCTCTCGTAGCTCCGGTATGTTGTTCATTCATGATTCCCTCTCCTTGATTAGGGTTCTCATTTGAAGGTCGTATTATAGCCCCTTCTAGTATATCGAAAATAAAGCTCATAATATCGTTTGGGAGTGGTTGAGTTTGAGCTTCCCAGCAGAGTATTATGGATGAAGGTGGTTGAGTTTACGATGGGGGAAATGTGTGAGGAGTGCCTACACATTGGAACTGAAAACTATCGAATCCAACTTGTTTGCTTATGCCACCTAGCACTAATGTGTTTATTTCTCTGTGCTATATAATCTGGGTAGATTTAGCTGAACTCGTCATTGCAAACTATTTGCTGGTTCAATTTCATCATTTATCCAAGCACCATTGTAGCTTTTCTGGTCCACTGTAAAGGCAGTATTACAATTCCATGAGGTGAATTCTTGTACTTTGTCTCCCTTAGAGGCTGGCCATTAGTTTGCTGCGTCTAACCTTTAGTACCCACATTCTTGATTCAACTTGTTTGTCTTGCCATGGATGGGTCGACTGACTATTTAGGATGGTTTGTTCATCATTTAAACTATGAATTGGCATACCAAGGTTGAGGATGGCTGACTGTGAGGTATTTGAAGTCATACATTAGAGTAGCTGGTGTGGTTTGAAAGAAATAAGGTAATAGAGAAAAAGAAACCAAGCAAGAAGGAGATAGATGATAAAGGACGATAGAAGAAGAAAGAGATATTAGGAAAGAGGGTAGAACGAAGGCTTATTCTCAAAATGTCAAGTCTCCCAACCAACAAGCAGTCTAATGAAAAATCCTTTGGCAAACTAGCAGTTCATGGGCTTAACCCATGAAGACAAATTCATAATCTAAAGTAACACAATAATCCAATAACAATAAAGCCCAATGAAAATAATACAACTCTATAGGGATGTCTTCATCAGTCGCTCACTTCAATGGCCATGATTTAATGACATATTTCGTTATTATACCTGTCATGCAGGGCTTAAATAATATATTTTTTTTCTTCTACGTCTGGTCCAGTCACATTTTTAATTCCCTTACCAGCTGATAAACCCAAAGGTAGGGGCAGTTAGCTACAACACTGCCTCATGAAGCAGTTGACAAGGTTTAAAAAATTTGCCCCACTTTGAGTCAGCACTCTAGTAATGGTATTTTGGACTAGTTTCTGATGTGTGAATATCAAAACATTGTCCCACTTTGCCACTTTGGATATGCTCCGGAGTATGTTTTGTTACAAAAACATAATCTTGGATTGCATGTCATGTTGGGCATTGGGATCAAGGTTGTTTTTTGCAAGACTTCACATTTTGTTGAAGCAATCAAATGAATAGTTCAATCTATCATCGTCATCATCATTGTTTGACTGTATATATATATATTTGTGGATTCTTTTATTTACTATGCACTGGCATGTTCCTTTGAAAGTGGATTTTCAATCAGAGGCATTAGGATTTGACATTATTGCTGTTTGATTATTTGATTACAAACCAAAAATGTATTTTCATCCATTTGCTAAGACAGTTAGAATTCTGAGGGATGTCTTGCGTATTTTCAGGGTTCTTTTTCTTCCATGCAATTAAAGAAATCAAAATAAGGTAAATGCATAAATAATTATGGCCATCTTACCTCATCTCATGACATGGATGCTTTCTTTATGATAGATGCCAAGCGCTTGGACAAATTTGAGCTTTGGAATCATACATAGGGATGTAGATTGGGAATTTATATATAAATTGGAGGTTCTTGCTCACTCTCAGAAGATCTATTCATCTGCAAAAATTTTAGAGAGGATGAGGAGACCAAATTTTATTTCAAATAAATTATAGCTCTGGAGCATCTTGGAGCATATGAGCATTGGAGCTTTGGAGCACTGCTCACCTCAAGGATTGCTCTCTTGGTTTGCTTCATAGTGTTGATTTTGATTAATTCTGTTATTCTCAAATTGCGTACATGGCTGTCAAGAACAAACACAATAATTAATCGAGAAACTATTGAAGTTAATTGGTAGATATTGCTCCAGCTACAAGTGTTTATTTCTTTTATGCAGTGGAACGTGTTTAGTGAGAAGTCACCTCAGAGTTGAAAATGAGTGGCCGTTTTTCTCGAACAATTTATGTTGGAAACCTGCCTGCAGATATAAGGGAATGGGAAATTGAAGATCTATTCTACAAGGTTCGAGTTGAATATCTTTTGATTATATATATTTTGGTGATACTTTAATATGAACTTCATCATTTTTGAGCAGAATGATTAATCTGTTCAATCCTGCCTTTGTAAAATTGAAAAAAATTCAGCAGTTACTCTTTATTGCATCTTTGTCCTTTAAGTCTGCTCTTTCTTGGGCCTTTCAGCAAATTGCCTAAATGGCAATATTGTATGTATATATGTTTTTTTTCTTGATTTTATTTTGTTTATTTACTTATTTCGGGTGGGTGGGTGGTTGGTTGTTGGGCTTCTATTGAAGTAAATAATGGGAGGGAAAAGGTGGCTGTTTGCTGAATGTGGTGTTGGTCTGTTACCTCTTTCCTCTACCATCTCCAACCCTCCACACACCCCAAAAAAAAAAAAATAATAATAATAATAATAAATAAAATAAAAGTTAACTGATCTGTTCTCTGCATTATGTTTTATTGGAGTAATTGCAAGTTTCAATGACATGATAAAACAGCAGTGGAAAAGGGAAACACAGAAACCATGAATGTACTTTCCTAGCAGGATTAATAATACTGGATTGCATTATTGTTGGGCCAGCTGCTGCTGCACCCCTAATTCTTCGAGCCATTCCTCTCATTGAGATATTTACTTCTTAAATTGTATTTTTTTGGTCTTGCAGTATGGCCGTATCTTGGATATTGAATTGAAGATTCCTCCAAGGCCTCCTTGTTATTGTTTTGTGGAGGTGCTTCTCTTTTGACTTTTGTTTTTGCTTGGGTTCATAAGCACATTATCAGTGATTTGACTATTTTGTATCTGTTTTATTGGTAGTTTGAGAATGCTCGGGATGCAGAAGATGCAATTAGGGGTCGAGATGGTTATAACTTTGATGGTTGTCGTTTAAGGGTAATGATAGGGTTCAACAACTTTTCACATGCATTTCACATATCTTGTTTTTATGCCTGATTTCTAAATGTCCCATAATGCAGGTTGAGCTTGCTCACGGAGGTAGAGGGCCACCATCTTCAAGTGATCGTCGTGGTGGCAATGGCGGCATTAGCGGGGGTAGTGGTGGGGGCCGTTATGGCGTTTCTCGTCATTCTGAATATAGAGGTGCAGCTAACACAAATTTGTTTTACCATATACATGAAGCCTTTTTGTTCAACATCTTTACACCTTTGATTTGTATTATTTATTTTTTGTGGGAAGCATCCTTATACAGTTCTGACTGCACATTTATTTTGGTTTACAGTTGTTGTTCGTGGGCTTCCATCATCTGCTTCATGGCAAGACTTGAAAGTAAGATGATTACTATAAGTGCTGAAAGAACTTGAAACATTCCTCCCATTCCATTCGCTTCCCGTGCAGCCATAGAATTAATCTTGGTGGGATGATGATTTCAGGATCATATGCGAAAAGCCGGTGATGTGTCTTTTGCTGAAGTTTCCCGTGACAGTGAGGGTATGACTCATGATATCATTATAAAAGTCACTTTTTTCCTCTCTCTGTACTGTATGTATCATTACGATCTTTCAAGTCTTAACAATATCATTTTGTGTTTGACTATTTATCTATCAAGAAAAAGAAAATCATGTTATTTCTGTAATTTGGTTGATGAGTCCAGAAGGTTACTGTCTTTAGTTCTGTTACAGACATAAAAAAGATGCATTGTTGCTTTAGATTTGATATGAAACAGAAAAGACCCATTTTTGCTTTAGATCTGATATCAGGATGAGCTAGATGTTCCTCCTGCTTTTGTTAAAGAATCCCTACAATTGATGCAAATCAATTTTGTGCATCCCTTCTTTTATTGAATCACCACGACATGAGGTATAGGACCTGAAATTTTGTAATTTTGTTACGAAGATGTGTTATAAAGCTTCTGAGAGAATATACTATGGCTGCTGCTTGTTTGGAGCCTGCAAGCAGAGAGAGATGCATGTAAATGCTTTATGGAGATGTGATGAAAAAACTAATTTTTAGTTGTTGCGGATTTGTCATTATTATGGCTTTTGCCAAGGTTTAACACGGTTTAGCGGCTTGTGCTTGAAGAGGTCCGGTCAAGTGATGCCCCTTTGGGGTAACCAGGGTGCTTGGCTTAGGCTAAGGAGACTCAAGGTTTGAGTCCTTCTAGAGTGGTCTAAAGTGGTTTAAGCAATCCATATCAAAATAACACCATAAACCCATATTGATTCATGAGATTGGGAAATTTTGTCAGATGTTATTGTTGCCCATCTGGAGAACGAAATAAAAATGGCTGTCTGTGCAAAGTGTGCTGTTAACCATTGACTTTTATTTATTTATTCTTTTTTTTGGGGGGGGGGGGTTGGAGTACTTATGTTCCAAAATATGAAAGCATATTGTGAATTGAATTAAAGTCCCTTGGATTGTTGATTAAGCTCCTGATGCTGTTGTTGTGAACTTGCGACTGTTGCCAAAGTAATCAACACTCAGTAGTATCTGTTCAGAAGTCACACTTCTGTCACCAGTAGCTCCACTTTCTGCATCCTAATTTTTTTCTTGTGCATACCCAGTAGTCCCCCCATCCCCCCATGTATTGCTGTCCCATTGTTTCTTCGAAAATTTTTTATTCACCTTTTTCTGTTGTCTGTATTTGTATCCAGGAGCCTTGGGTCTGGTTGATTATACAAATTACGAGGACATGAAATATGCTGTAAGTTGCTGAGAGCTCATTTTATGCTTGTATACTCTCTTTGCTTCACTATTTTTTAAATTGATACCCCCCTCGGCACGGGGCGAGAAAATGAGAGTTATTTGATTGAGTTCAGTAACGTTTATTTATTTATTTTTTATTCAGATTCGGAAACTCGATGACACTGAATTTAGAAATCCTTGGACAAGAGCCTACATCCGGGTATTTTTTTTTTCAATTCTTTAATTTTGTCTCTGTAACTCAGATACAGTCGCCCTCGAAAATTTTGGGGGGTCTCTTTTCTAGCAAGTATTAATCAACCCACCCTCCTGAACACGCGCACAGGGCGGGGTGGGGGGGTGGTCGGTGGCTAGAATCCTATTCTTTTGACAAAATGTTACCTTTTTAAGTTAGAATTCCTATCCTTCCAATTGGCTTTAATATGTTCAAACTAGGTTCTACCAAGAGGTGCATGAATATTAGGGGTGGCAGTGGATCAGATTTTGGGAAAGGTTTTTCCTTCTTTTTTTTTTTTTTTGGGAGGGGGGGTTGGGAAACCTCATTCAGTTTTTAGAATTCATCCCAACCCCAATTTGAGGTGGGTTGAGCTAACACATTCCATAGACGGAACTGGCTGATATTTGCCTCATTTGATGCAACTCGGTAAAATCATTCCCCTAACTTGTAAGGCATGGTCTCCTAATCAGTAGGCAGGAGCCTTTGGTACAGCGGCAGCGGGACTTGCACAGAAATAGCAAAGCCTCTGTCCTTGTACAGAAGTAAAGTGGGGCAGACATTTCCCTGGAACTGATATATTTGAGATAAATCGGGGTACAGGTGGAGCAGGATTATTAGTAACAATCTGGCCTTGCTTGTTATGTGTTGCATACCTGTCGCATTTCTTGCAGGGCAGCCCTGTTTGTGGCTTCCTTGGTCAAACCTTGTGTTGTTTATCTTTGATTTTTATTATACGTAACAAATACAAAACCATACCTGGTCAAAGTTGGACGAAACCTGTTCTCTGACCAAAAGGGTGTATTAGGAGGATTATATAATTTTATGCATGAAAGCAGTGATGTTAAAAGATTGGCTTAAAGGTCCAGTTTGATATTCTGGTACTGTATGTTTGTTTGTATGTCAATGCGCTAGGTTAAGAGGTACGAGGGTAGTCCATCAAGGAGCCGCAGCAGAAGCAGAAGTCCTAGGAGGAATAGGAGGTATGATATATGTTAATTACTCGTGTGCTTTTGCTTACGAGTCTGCTGATATCTGCCATGTTTTCTGATCAATCTACTTGCAGCAAATCAGCAGAACGTTCTGTTTCCAGATCATCATCAAAATCTAGATCCCCATCTCCTGTGAAATCATCCAGGTATTAGGAAATTTGTTGTACTGTTAATGCTTGTGCTTTGTTTATCTGATTGGCTTCTCTAACCTTCATCAACTTTTTGTTGTTTTGACTAAAATATGTAGACCCAGATCGTTGTCAAGGTCGAAGTCAGGATCACCCCGCCAGGTAAGACCATAGATTACACACTGTCTGGTGGGGAAAAAAAAAAATGCCTCGTTTCCTTAGATATGCATCAGCTCATACAATATTAGGACCGTTTAGCTGTCTGAAGGGGATGAGTTGCTGGTAAATATAGAACGGTGTACCTTGGAAATTTTGAGAATGACATTTGTTAGGATCCAGCTTTAACCGCCTAGCGTAGCAATATTTTACTGTGTTATATTCTTCATCATCTTTGTATTTTATTTTATTTATTTTCTATGCTTGTAATTATGTATGAGTGGAATCTCATGGGATTATTTGATGAACCTTGGTATTATTTCAGGCACGGTCTGGTAGTGGCTGATTTCCATACAACTCAATTGAAGCTTTCTTTAGCCTGCTTGGATGCTTCAGTTTGAGCCTCTTTCACGACCTCTGAGCGGACTAATTACTGGAGAGTGTCGTTTAAACAAAATTTCTATAGATGTTAACCATCAAGCTTGTCCATCTACAAAATTTGTCATTTTTGTTTATCAGTGTAACCACATCGGAGTTAGAAGCACTGTATGCATGGTTGGGGAATTTTTACGTTCATTCATTGAACACGGATTGAATGTTTGATTTTACTGCGAATTTATTTGATTGGTTGTGGTTTTTAGACTCTATGGATATTGATGAAGGGTTATGAATTTTGAAGTATTTCATGTGTCCGTTTGATCTTTTTGCATGTTCGGGTCCTCCATCTATACACCTGTGTCTGTACTAACTTGGAAGGGAGTCTCCCATTCGTCTGAAGCTTCAGAACGGTTACATATCTCATGATCATCATTCATGTATTACAGTTTCCTATGAACTCTTACCCTCCCATTTTCAATTTTCTCTGGAATCTTGACGCAGGAGGTGTTGAAGTGAAGAACATCTCTGGTTCTCATAAAAAGTCTTCCCGACAATGGATTAGAATGTGTGAGGATCTTTATGCCTCCCATTTTCTGTTTCAGTAAACATTCTGTGATATCCTGCGTGCGTTTTTCTGGGAAGGTTGGAGCCAAGAAAACATATTCAATTTTTTTAAGCAAGTATATCTTATATATGCTTATCTTTTTTATGATTATATTTATAGGCTCTCCATCTACGTAAAACGGGAAACATGAAGTAGATGCTACAGGCTTTAAACAGTGCAATAAATGTTGTGAGTACTCCAAAATGTAAATCCTAAAATTTTAATCACTAGAAAAATTTAGTGGAGGCTGTGAGAATTTTAATAGATGAATTCTAAACACTTCAAAAAAAAAAAATTAAAAAAATTTAATAAGTCATTTTTGTCAATTTTATTTTATTTAAGCAAGGTTTTTCAAAATTTTAAAATTTTTTATTCATCAAATAAATGGGGACCCTATTTATATATCTCAAATAATCCCTTGTAATCCACTTTACTTTTTTCATTAAGTGGAATTATAAAATTATCATTTTTTAGCTAACCATCCTTATGTAATTTGAATTGATACAATTGCACTTCATAAAGAAAATATTTACAAATTTGAATAAATACCCTTAGCCTTATAAGATAATAGAAAAATTATGTTTAAAAGTTAGAATAAATTTTATTATGTTTTTAATTATTATGTAGCAACAACTTTTATTTTATTTTATTTCCCAGTTTAATTAAATAAAAAAAATTAAAATTTTCATTTATTTTGTATGTCAATATTTGTCATCACCTTCAAGTCATTTAGTAATATATTTTAGTAAAGTTCTATGTGACTCTTTCAATTCTCATAATTTCGCAATATATATTTAAAAGCAATGTGATGAAAAAAAATGTAAAAAAAAAAAAAATTATATGTGTGGAAAATGTCAGAGTAAATAAATTATCAAAGATTTGTAAGAAAATAAATAAATATCAAAATGATAAATAAAATAATAATTTTGTAAATAAACTGAAATGAAATGAGTTATTTTCTTCTTTGATTAATGATAAATCAGTTATTTGTGCAGATCCAATGATCCGATCTGAGTCCGGGTATCCGCTGCTTAACACCGGTGTGGTGCCTGCCAAAGAGCCTCCGATGATAAAGTTAGCTTAATTCTCAGGGAATTCCGGCAGAGTTTTTTTTATATATCGAGAATTGCGTACCTTACTTATTAGCCATGCTGTTGATATATATAAATGAGCGGGGTCTGTATGAGTCTGGTACATGGCTATGGTATTGAAGCATTCCATTTCATCCATTTAGGTGATGACACGTATATTGTAGATCCCAATGTTGATTTAAATAATTATTTATTTAAACCGTTATAAGGCACGTAGCACGGCAGTCGCCGAAGATCATGGGATATGTCAGAATATTAGTAATGTCACGTGGGCATGATCAATCGGGGGCCGCGGGAAATAGAAGATCGGTTAAGCTCGATCGGCATTAAAGCTAGGATCGATCAGTCGGGATAATGGATAGATCTCAAGCATGGATTCCTCGGTCGGGTCGGGTAATAGGTCGAATATCCCCTATCAATTAAGTTATAGTTTTATGATTAAAATTTATTTTATATGATTACTAAAATATAAATATAATTAAAATAAAATTTATTTTTATTTTTAAAAATATACTTTTCTTACCTAAAACTTGTAAGTATGAAAATAGGAATACTTGTAAATTTAAATTTTTAATTTTTTTTTTTACCATTGATAACTTTTTTTTTTTTTTTTTTGCCAATTCTATATTCAAAATAGGATTATTGATTTTTTTTTATTTTCTCAAAATTCATATAAAAAATTACCAAAAAATACCAAAATAAAAAGTTAATGTAAGGAAATAATTTTAAATATACAAATCTATCAAAAAAATCATGAGTATTTTTTCTTTTGGAAACTTAACCTGATTTTTTATAATAAGAAATACTATTTTAAAAAAATTTTCAATTAAACTTTTGTTATTACTATTTTTCTTTTTTACATTTGTCTTTATTTATTTAAATTTTTTTTTTCTTGATTACAAAATTCGAGTCCACTGATATATATATTTATGCATATCACTCTGCATATAACTCGTAAGCTATTTTTATTTACTTATTTATTTTTTTAAATTACGATGTGTATGTGAAGGAGACTCGAACTAGGGTTCTCCGTGTTGTCCTCTTCACCCAGACCCTCTCTTGGCTCCGCTCCTGAACGAACTCACGCCATCACTCGTAGCTTCGGTCGGCCATTGGAGAGGACCTGATTTCTCTTCCAAAATTTGTTTAAGCTCCTGCGTTCACCATTCCACAGCCGCCTCCACTTCAACTTCGAATCACATGCACGCAAATTGCCCGTCAAAGTCGTTCCTTCAACGACGATAGGGTTCGTATACTTTGTCAGGTAAAGAGGACCACAACAATGGCTTCGCGTTTTCAGGCGGCTGCGCTCGTGGCTTCGCCTTCTTATCCCAATGCCGTCTCGTGGTCCGACGAGAACTTGGTTGCTGTTGCCTCCGGTCATCTCGTTACCATACTGGTAATTAGCAAAATACTATGATTTTCAGTTCTCGCAACCTACAATTTGCTGACATTCGTATGTTATTTCAATTTCTCAGTCCATTGTTTGGAATTGTTATCTATCTGCAGAATCCGGCAATGCCTTTTGGACCTCGAGGCCTTATTACGATCCCCCCAAGCAAACCTTTTCCTTTTGGCGTCGTAGAAAGAAAAGGTACACTTAATACTGAATGTATAACTGAATGCATTCTTAGCGCACTTTGATTCTTTGTTTTTTTTTTTTTTTTAAACAGAAAGAGAACGTGTAACTCTTTGATTAGTGAATATTGTTTTGACTTGGGAATAATTTTATGGAATTCACTGCGTCTTCTTTATGTCTTGTTATATGGTAGCAAAACACATCATTTGGCGGCTATCCTATGTGTTTTGACAAATTAGTATCTTAATTCTTATGTTGGATTCTATATAAGTATAGCATGCATTTTTAATATTTGGAGTTTTTTGTTTTCAATATTTATTGGCTAAAAGTCGTTTTCAAGTATAAGCTCGTAAATTATGTGTGTGGAACCATGCTCTAGCTATATATATTATCATAAAAGGGTGTTACAGACACCTTTAATTGTTGACTTTACCTTGAAAGTGTTGCTGGCAATCCCAATTTCATTAAATCCGGTGTTACTAACCACAAAATTGATGATTGATTTTATTCTATGCCCATGATTTATTAAAGTTGTGGTTGCAAACCACAACTTCATCGATCACATGCCTTTGGTAAATAAGTTTGAAATTATGATCTCTCAAAATACTATTTTCATCATCCTTATGTGGAAAAAACCCCGTAATTTTTCATGGCCGAGTAAATTATAAGCAGCATCTGTTGTGCTCCACTTAATGACTTCAGTACCGCATCACACCTAAGATGCTTCAATAAATTTTGGGAAATACTTAGATCTTCTTGTTAACTGAAAGCCCAGTCACTTCAAGTTGTTTATAGCATTCTGCTTCGCTTTGCAGCTTTAATATTGGAGTTTCTATTTTTATTGAAATAATTTATAAAATTATAAGAAATAATGAATAAGAGAAGGAAAAATAATATCCAGAACTAAAATTTGTTGAACATTTTTATCACATGCACACATATTTTCTCATTATTTTTCATTGGTAACCATATAATAAAAAGTGTTTTTCTTTGGATTTTCCTTTCCCTTTTCATAACCAGAGCTTGTAGCTAACAGATGATTCGTGTTTTGGATTTAACTTTTCATTTTCATGTGTAATTGTTTGGCTTTTTTTTTTTTTGGTGCAGATTTGCTTTCGGACTGTTTGTTACCCATTTCTTTATTTCGTGACCTCCGTCCTTGTGTTCGATCAATCTCCTGGTCTCCCGTTGGATTTTCTCCAAACTCAGGGTATGAACTTAGTGTTATTTCCTGAAAATTTATTTGATGCATTAATAAATCCCTCGTCTTCTGTATTGCATTTGACATGATCTTTTTAGTACATGTCACTAAATATCCATGGTTTAATGCATTATTTGACTTTCTACAGGTGCTTGCTTGCTGTTTGTACCTCAGAAGGTCGTGTGAAGCTTTACCGTATGCCATATTGCGAGTTTTCTGCGGAGTGGGTAGAGGTATGCACCAAGCTGCACTTAATCAACCCAATAATCAAATGGTTTTATTAAGTGCTTGATCATTAAAAACCAGTCTTCTTCTTCAAGGCAAACTACTTTATCTCTTCTGATAAGCATTTAATATTGGAACATCTGGGAAAAAGATCTAGTGTAAGTATTTTATACTGGAACAGCTGGAAAAGGATTGTTTTTATATGACACTGTTAATCATATATTACTTGTATTATTTGTTCTAACATATTTTTAATGGTTGAAATATAAGGCAAGCTACTTTATCTTTTCTGATAAGGATTTTATATTGGAACAGCTGAAAAAAGATTTAGTGCTTGAGGTTCCCTGTATGATTATAAATTGGCCATGGACTGCATTAAAGTTGTCTCGTTACCATCTTTGATAGGTTTTTGATATATCAGAAACACTGTATAGCTATTTTGCTAGTATCAACTTTGAAGAGCTCGAGATTCATAATGCTGAATTTTATGATGTAAGTTATTTCATCTATCAAAGCCTTCCTGGTTTGTGTTGTTTTGCTACTTCATGCCATCACCTCTGTTGCTAGATTTTTCAAATTACATTGCACACAATAAAATGCTTACTTTTCATGTGATGATTTTTTGGATCTTCCTTTACTAGGAGCAAGCAAATCAACCCAGCATAGAGTGTGAATGTGGCGATGATATACCAATCCCTACTTTAAGGAAACACAAGCGAAGAAGGCAGAATGCATTAGCAGTAACGTACACTGTTTTACTGTTGTTTATACAATTGTCTGTTCAAAGTTCATGCTGTACTTCATTAGCTTTCACAGACTTCATTTGAATGGCTCACTTCTGCGGGCTAACATTTTTTAAAACTGAAGCAAGGAAGAAAAGTCACGTAGGCTAACATTTTTTTAAAACTGAAGCAAGGGAGAAGAGTCATGTAAACGTACAATGCCATATTGTGGCCATAATTTAATTCAAATGTTTCTGTTTTTTACTTGCTCATTCCCATGATGTTTTGGCTTTTACCTTTAAATTTCTTGCTAAACATATTGCAGTGATAAGGACTCGGGAAATTTGAGTTCTTCTGGAAACAATGGAGAGGCTTGTCCCAATTCTATTGCACATGGTGGAGAGTTGGTCACTGCCTTGAAGGAAGTAGCAGTCTTCCCGAGCTCACTTTTGCAAGAGGGTTCGTCAGTAGAGGTTTGTTCTATCATTAGGGTGTTGGAACAAACAATAATATTTTAGTATACTGCTCTCTACTGCTCAGGAGTTTTTCAGTTTTGGATTTTATAGGTTCTTAGGTTGGACAGGCAGCAACGTATTTGGATAGCAGGCAAACTGGATCACTTGAATGGTACAAAAGCTCTTGTTGTATTCCCAGGAACATATGGAAATGGTACCTTACAAATTTGATTCATTCTCTTTCTTTTAGCAGCTTAAATGGTTTTATCTTAGCAATGATTTTTTTTCCAATTAATTTTTAGGGAAACAAAATGAATGGATAGAAATGGGTCCACAATGTGATAGCGACAATGGTATGCAATTCCTTGATGGCAGCATGTCTGATAGCGAGAGTTATGTTCCCAAAATACGGCCCTCCATGAATGTGGGCTATCTACCACATCAGATATCATTTCGTAACTGTCACGGAGTAGAGGAAATTTTCAAAATTGGCGATGCAGTGGAAGTCTGGACAAATGATAGGTAATTTTAAATCATGAGTGAAGAAGTATGAATCTCTCAAAGTGGTACAACCTAGATGCGGATCTGTGGGATTTATCCTTTAATTTAATTCATTGGCTCACTGTAACCATCATGCAATGAAAGTTTGCTTGCAGAAAAGGGCAATTAATTCTTTTAATAATGGAAATGAGGCTCTTCCCTCCTCTGTCAAGCTCTCGAGCCCTATTTGATTGCCTTTTAATGTCAATGGAAAAATAATAGTAAATATTGCCATAGAAAGTCAATATAGTTCAAACTTGGTCAAATCACCCTTATGGAAACCTGCTCTCCAAATGAATTGTGCAGACTATGATTGGATCTTTGAGATTGCAAGGGATGTGGAAGAGAATATCATGTCCCCGTATTTATTTATTTAAAGCCATTTCTTATGTAAGTGGGTTTGGCAAGCTAAAATGTTTAATTTGAGCAACTCCTTGAAAATGTGGACATGGTAATCCTGAGAATTTGATGGATCTCATGCATATTCTGTCTGCTGTCTCAGAGTTAATATTCTAGGCGTGGACATGAATTTCTTGGAAACTATTTGTTAATATTTGCCAAACTTTTTTTTTTAAATATTGGGGGCTGTTTGATCTAATTTAGTAGCTTTTGATCAAACCTCATGTCCTTATTAAAATATAGTTATTCTTAGAGACAGGTTTTGTATTATGTATTTTATGCTTTCTTATTTTGTTGCTTATGCTACTTACTCAGATGTCTGTGATATGAGTGAGCAGGTGGGTTGAAGGCATATTTATGGGTTTAAATGAAAGTGGTCTTCTGGTGAAACTTTATGGTGCGTTCTCGCCTTAATGTTCCTTCAAATGCATCTATAACAACTTATGTCCCTTGATTAAGTTTTACTAACCCTCTAGTTTGTAGCTTCAAGTAGAACACTCACAATCTCTGTATCCCTTATCTGTGTGTTGCACGCCTTTGTTAGGAAAATGATTGTTCAAGAAATGTTTGTGGCATTAAGCAAGCTATTTCAATGAAAAACCAGTCTCTTTAGGAGAGTTTACATAATATGGTTGCATGATATAATGCTTAACTGGAAAGCTAAGTGAAATATTGGCTATGATCTATGAGATGCAGTATGTGTCACCCTATAGCTATCGTCATGTTGAAGTTGGACACTTCTTGATATGGCATCCATATCTAATCATATTTACAATTTTGAAAGTTATTATGAATGCATCTTTATGTACTCAATTTACAAAAATAATATGCTTCTTTCTTTCTGCAAATGAAATCGTTTATAATAGTGTCCCTTCCGTGGGCAGATGTTTCAAGTGGTGCGACAAAACAATACTGAAAGCACGTAAAGGCTTAGATTGCTTAGATATGGCTGTCATATTGTGCTGCAACCTTGCAACGCGTCATGCATGACTGGGAATGACTTATGCATATAAAATGGCTACACTACACATACCTTGCCATCTTCAAATTCCACCAAGCCTTCTCTTCTCTTCTGATCTGGCAGGGGGGACAAGAAGAAGAAACCTTTGTGCTTATTTAATTTATTTGTTTGCACATGCATAGAAATGCATCATGAATGACAAACAATATTTTTCACACATATGAAATGGTTTTTTACTTTCTGCATACCTTGCTATCGTTGAATTCCACCAATTTCTTCTCTCTCTGTGTGTTCTGCTCTGGCATGCAGAGAAGAAGATTAAACCTCTGTGCTTTATAATTTGTTTGTCATGCCTACAGATGCTGATGTACCCATCATGCATCCTATAGCTGTTTTGTGGTTTGCTTCATGTCTTTTATCACTTATTCTGAATGACAGGGGATGTTACACCAGTCACTGTAGATGCTAGCTGTGTTAGACTGGCACCATTATGGATCTGTGAGCAAAACTCATGGCAAGTTGCTCTAGTAAAGGTTGAGTTGAAGGACAAGGTGTTGCACAACTCAAGCAAGGTACATCTTTCTTATCAAAATATTTCATCTTTTCCTTTCTTCATATTGATTTATTGGTATTTATTTTTCCAAGTATCAACTTTTCTCTTACTTTTGTTACCAGGTAGTGGAGATCAAGTCTGACATTAACAAAGCAAATTATCAAATTGTCCCTGTGCCTAAATCTAAACCAAAAACTCAGAAGAAAGTACCTGAAAGGTCCAGTCTCCCAGTATTAACTGCAGATCAATATGCCTCTCGTAGCAAAATGCTATCATCTCTTATTGTTGCTTGGTCGCCAGCTGTGCAGTTGGTATCTGAAATGGGATCAGTTTCAACAAATTACTCATCCTATCGCTGGTCTATACTTGCAGTCGGAGGGAAGTCTGGTAAAATTTCATTTTGGAGAATCCCTGAACCACAATGCTTCTCTGTTACAAGCAACAGGGATTCAACTGCTGCTTTTCTTGTTGGATTTCTCCATGCACATAGTGCCTGGATCACTGCGATTGGTTGGTCCTTGTTTGCTTCTGATGTCTCAGATCCTCAGCTTTTATTGGCTACTGGGAGTTCTGATGGGAGGTGAGTTAGGTATGCTGATGCATCGTGTTTAGTGGTTTTCACTGTTTTTTCACTTCTATTCATAAATAATTTATTAATGGGCATTGGCGATGCTCCCTGCATCTTCTACCCCAATATTTACAAATTTGTCTTGTTATTTGGTTGATCTGTCTGTTTCTCATCTGCTAAATGATGATGTCAGCCAACCATGCATTAGATATTTATCTGAGGTGGTTGGTCTTTGGGCAGATCCCATGTTAGCCCCAGTATGTTGAATGCTTGACATAATTCGCATGATATAAGAGTCTTTTTGGCTGCTTTAATTGTCTTTACATTTTCTCTTTCACATCTATTGAATTAAATTTGGGCTCCAATCGATATATATGGATTGTGCCAAAGATCTAAAAAAGTAGACATTCTTTCATTTTCATCTTGAAGCATTTTAAATTTCCCATTTAGAAAAGTCTTCCATATTTTTAATGATATTTTCTATCCTATTCATGGGGATTCTGTAAATTTTTCATTCCAAAAACAGATTTCGAAACAATTGAGATAAGAGTATGAGACAGTGACACTAGTTATGCACGAAGTGTTCAAGATGGGGAAAAAAAAAATTCTTATACTATCTTGGTTAATAAATTAAGCTCTACGTATCTTTCTGAGTACAATAAATAAGTTCGGTTATTTGCTTGTCTAGGCATGAAATTTTTTTTTATCTTAAAGCGACGAATTTTTAAGTCTTACAGATATACTTTATTCATTTAGGACTTTTCCATTCCTAAATGTTGATCCTGTTGTCTTCCTAAAAGCTTGCTGGCATCTATAAACCTATGCTCTTCCAAATGAAATCTTGATCGTGTTTAGATTTTTTTTTTTTGTTGGGGGGGGGGATTTGAGGGGGTGGTGTATGAGACCCAAAGATCAGAGATGGTCATTCTAATTGGCAGATCTATATTTTGTTTTGAAGAATATTGTAGTTTTTTTTTTTCTCCTAATCAGAGGAAAATGATAGGAATTTATTTTTTATGTGTTTACAAGTGTGTGTGTGTATATATATATATTTTTACTTTTTTCAAATTTTCCAATTCTTGCTAGTAGTCACTGCATTTATGGTTACTTTGCTATACCCCCCCCCCCCCCCAACACAAAAAAAAAAAAACCAAAAAAAGAGGGTTATTTTGGGGAAAAAAAGAAGAAGTTATTAATGGGTAGAAGAATCTTGCTTAAGCTGGAATATTCCTTGAGCTGGCCTACCTTGTTCTTGTGGCCAAAGAAGAAAGTGTTCCAAGAATCCCTTAGATTAAGAGATTAATGTTCAACATTGTTTAGATGCTTAATTATACTTAAAAGAAATTGTCTAACTGCTTAGTTTGTTTCTTCTTTTGTTTTGTTCCCAGTGTGAAGATCTGGCTGGGGTATAGCAGGAAATTGCTGAATTCATCGGAGGTTAATCATTATCCCTTTTCATTATTGAAAGAGGTTAGCATTTTATGCAAATTAGCATCTTATCTGTTCATTTCTTCTCATAGTTGAAGGGAATTAGTTAAAATTTTATGGCATTTCTACTTTTGAATAGGTTATAACTGCTGATTCAGTCCCAGTCTCTGTAGTTTCACTTATTTTGCCCTTACGGTTTCCACGCAAAATACATTTAGCTGTTGGCAAAGGATCTGGGTCTTTTGATGTGCTGATCTGTGACTTGTCTAGAACTACAATCAAATTTGACAATGTTGCCTCAAATGGTGCCCATGATCATATTGTAAGTTACTTTTTTTGTTTCTCAATCTTTTTGTGTAATGATTATTTATTTGTGTAAGATTTAATCAGGTTACAGGTTTAGCATGGGCATTTGATGGATGTTGTTTGTACAGCTGTAGCCAGGTATTATTGTTTCTTTGAATTTTTGTTGCACAGGCGTTGTAATATGCATGAAGTATATCTTATTTAAGAATACCAGGGTGTTAAATTTATGAGAGACACTATATAACTTTGGTAGAGAGTGATGGAGGCTAGGAATAGGATGAGATGCATGACAAAAATATTTGAGAATTAATTTGGTTTTATGCCTAGTAGGTTGACCACAGAAGCTATTTTCTTCATAAGAATGTTGATATAACAAAAAATATAGAGAAAAAAAAAAAAGAAAATATCTTCACATGATTTTATCAACTTAGAGGAGGCGTATGATAGGGTTCCTAAAGAAATTTTATGGGGGATGATGGAAAAGAAAGGAGTTATAAAATTTTAAGTAATCAAGGATATGTATGATGGAGCAGTTAGTAGCGCTAGAACTATTGAAGGTGATACAGATGATTTTCCAATTACAATTGGGCTACACCAAGGATTGGCTTGCTAGTCGCTCTCAGACCATGGATTTCTTTATTAATGAAATTCAAAGGTGGAATCTATTTTCCTTATTCAAAACAGAAATACCATACCTGAAAGAGAGAATCAAAGAATTTAATAGACAAATATACAACCATCATCGATGATATAGCCTTATGGAAAACATAACATGTGACAAAAATAAATGGAGAAAGACGATTTATGTGGCCGACCTTAACTAGTTTGGGACTAAGGCTTTGTTGGATTGAGTAGACAATGTTTCAATTTTTAAAAATGGAATTTGAAATCATATTCTGAACAACCCCCCCCCCCCCAAAAAAAAAAAACAACCAAAAAAATAAAAAAATGAAAAAATGGCTCATCCATTTGTAAACTTGACGTACTAACATTGTAGCCATTAGTGATCTATCATCTAATGGCGACATGGCTTCTTGAGTTTCATAAATGAGTTTCTTCGGCTGCTTCTTTACATATATTTTAATTACATTTGTAATAGTTTTCAATTAAATTCAGCGTTTTTTCTCATAGTTCAGTAGCATAGAATTTGAAATATTAATTGTTACCTATCCAGAATGATTGTTGTATTTATAGAATATCTCAAACCATAAGATATTTTCAAGTTGTCTGTGTATTATAATAGGGTGCATGATAACTACAATTGATTATAGTTGACAATTTAATAATCCTGTCTTTCTGATGATTACAGGATAATTCTTTGCGTAGCTGGATGTTATGCGACAATTTCCTATGTGAAGTACCCATTCCTTCGAATACTCCTGGTGTGAAGAGTTCTAGTGATGTATAATTCAACCCCCCTTCATTTTTTATCCAAATATTCATCATCAATTTCAACAAATGTGAAGATTTTTTTTGCAGGTTCCAAACGTATTTCATTCTTGCTTTGGTGTAGCTGCATCCCCTGGAAATCTAGTGATTGCTGTGGTATGATTTTTCCTGCTTGGAGTTCTCCAAAATTTTGAAGTATGCTATTTATTCTGCTTATCGTCTCAATCTACCTTTTCAATAAAAGGGAAACTTGGTCAAGAAATGCTTTTTGTTTTCTGAAAAATCTAGTCAATGCTTCTGGCTCAGAATTGTACCAATAGACAGGGATTCCTGCCTTGAGTTCATGGCATTGCATATGGAAGTTATAATACACCTTGTTCTTTAGTAACGGGAATACTGGTCTTTGAGAGTTGATCAGTGCGTTTTCGCCTATTTGAGTTAGTGGTTGTTTTAACACAAGGACAAGCGGTGGGCAAGAAAGAATGATGTCTAGTGAGAGAAGGTGAGTTATATTAAAGTAATAATAAATGATAAGAATAAGATATAAAATTAGTCTAAAATATAACTGCTTATATTGTCTGATTTGGGAGTATAATGTGTACAATACTAGTATAAAATTATTTTATAAGGACATACTTTATAAAATATTTTATGCTGATTCTTGGAAATTGATTTAAAACTACCTCTTTTATAAGGACATAAGTTATACAATATTTTACTCCCTCCAAAATTCCTTCAAGACGAGTGCACCGAACAGCTCTAAATTTTGGAGTGTCTCAGGAAAGTCGTTCTGAAGGTCTTCTAGCCGCCACCTTAGTTTTTATAAGTTATGCATTTGGTAATCATATTCTTGTAATATGTCATCTTGATGTCCTAGTATTAAGATTTGCTATGATTTGACGGAAAGAATTATCAAGCACTTTAGTCGTAAGACCATGTCACCATATCTTAATTGAAGTATGTTCTTTTAGGTGCTTGAACTCTAATGTGCAGAAATTAAGGCATTTTCTTGTCTGAGAATCAGACTGGTGCAAGCTATGCATTCAACCTTTTACCTCTTAGGTGCTGTAGGTCCAATTTACAGAAACTAGGTTAATTTTTTGTCTGAGCATCAGGCTGGTGCAAGTTATGTATATGATGTTTCTCCTTTTTGTCTGAAGATCAAGTACTTAGATCCTAATCATGCTTCAAATCCTTCCTAGTAAGCCTTTGCATGATCAAATTCTCAATGTACCCTCGTGGATATCTCAACGACCTTTTATATATTTTAGTGTTAGGAAAGTTGTAAAAATGACAAAGAAGTTCCAGTGTTTTCTTTGTCACACAGGTAAAAAAGGGTAAGAGAACAAAATTTGTGTAATAAGGCATTACTAGAGCAGCTTGATGTTGAAAAACCTTTCTGCTTTTTGCCTTTATCGGGGCACGTTTTTTCAGTTAGCCTGGTTCTTGTTATTTGACTAAAATCTTTCTTCTCTACTGGCAAACTTACAACTTGGTGTTCTCTCCTTCTTTAGATTTACTGATTCAAAACTAACAAATCATTGGTTGATCTCTGCAGGCTCGGAGTTTTGATGCTGATTTATTAAATCCAATGTACCAGGCAAGGTTTGTTTTTTTTATTTTTTCCTTAATAATTAATTTCTTTTCATGCATGTATCTATGCGTGGTATTACATAAAAAACTGAAAGCAACATCCTGTTTGGTTTTAGTCCAATCTTTTGGAGGTGTATACGTACATATATATATATATATATATTCCAAAAGGTTCCAAAGAATGATTAGTTCTATTCCAACAGTAATTTTGATATTGGTTACACAATCACTGACTCTCACCCTTTGTTTCTCCTATGATCTTTGTACTTCCCCATGCCACTCCATTTTTAACTACTACCCTCTATTCGCTTCCTGTTCTTGCAAATTTTTCTCCCTTGCAACTGCTGTCATTTTGAGCAAGCTATTCTGACAAAATGCTGTGATTCTGGAAGAATGAATGAAAAGAATAAACTTGTTTGATACATTCTTTGATTTGCTTGCTTTTGTTTAATTTTATTTTTCCTTATAAATTTTATTAGTTTTGTTTATTATGCATGTTCATCGCACGTTGCCAACTTCTAGGAGAAGTACGATTGTATACAATTGCAAACTGTGTAAGCGTAATAGATATAATTGTGTTTACGGACGTATCAGCACGCTTGAGGGTGTGCTTGCACAGTTAGAATAATAATATAGCAAGAAATAGCCTGTGGTTCAGTGGAACAGGAAATAAATAAAACAAAATGCAGAAAAGTGCAACATAGTGAAGATGTGCAGTTGTTCCTACAGAAAAGAAAACAGTAAAGAGATATCAGCTATATTTGATTGGGGGATAGGATGATGGGGATAAGAAATACCATGGGACAATATATGAGATTGGATATAACGTGTGATTAATTTTTTATGTGATTATAGGTGTTTAGTTAGTGGGATATAAAATAGAATAAGAGATGTGATTTGATAGGAAATAATTTTAGATCTTTGAATCTTGGCGGGAAACAAATCTGGAGATAGTGGCATTGTATATTTCCCATTTTGAGGAATAACAGAAGGGCAAAATTGGATATGGTAGGACCCACAGGATTAACAATCCAATCCCACCTCGCATCCCCATAATCAAACACAACCATAGGGAAAAAAGAATAACAAAAGCTAAATGAAGGAATATGTTTTTGCCTTGCTTGTTGTAAGTCAATAATTTATGCTGCTGAAATTAACATATATTAAAAAAACATTCAGGTCTCAGAAGGCTGCTGTTGAGTTCTTCTGGATTGGTGGGCAGCAACTGGACATTTTAACTAACAGAGACCCTGAGTTTGATGTTGAAGATTTTTCTGATTTCCCTGAGAGGGAGTTAGTATATTGGGAGTATAATATTTTATGGTCTTTAAATCAATATGAACACATGGACAAACCTCTAGTTGTTTGGGATATTATAGCAGCATTATTGGCTTTCATGCAATCTGCACCCAAGTACGTAGAGCATATATTAGCTAAGTGGCTGGTTTCATGTGTGGGTTCCCAGTTGAGTCTTCCTATTTCAAAAACCTTGAGACAAGCTTCTAGGTTACTCTCAAAAATCAGTTCCCACCAGTTGCACGTCCTTAACCTTATAAGCCGGCGTGTATTTCTGGCAGAGCTTAAGGCTGATAAAATAAACTCTGGTCAGGAGATTTTAGAAGGAATATGTGATGCTGACGAACACCTTTCTTCATGGGTAGAGCTGCTTCTGAGCAGTGAAAGAGAACTCCGAGAAAGGTTTGTGGCTTTTACTTTCTCTGCTGTTTTGAGTCTTGTATCCCATTCATGCACAAATGTTACCGGATTTTGGCGTCCTGTTGGAGTAGCACAAATGGAGCAATGGGTTGCACTTAATCATGATCATGTTCAGGATAATCTGAAACTCCTTGCAGCAGAAATCACAAAGCTTAACAAGAGGTACTCCTGGCGTCCACTCCTTCACTCGTGTTGGTTGCATTATTTTTGTGCTTGTGTATCCAATGTTTTAATATTCAGATGTCTTGCATAAATGGAACGATGTTATGTTTTCTGTATAATATGATGATTTCAGATCTCTGTGTAATATGATGATTTCAGATCTGTCTTTCTGACAGAGCTTTATACTGAAAATGGCGATCTTCACAGGTGGTGAAGGGGAACATCTGTTGATACTGATCTTAATAATGATCTTCACAGATGGTGAAAGGGAAACATCTGTTGATACTGATCTTAATAATGATCTTCACAGATGGTGAAAGGGAAACATCTGTTGATACTGATCTTAAT
>QLOD02000033.1:1043398-1092325 GCA_003260245.2 Sideroxylon spinosum
TACAATTTTTTTTAGACACTTCTTACATAAAAATAAATTTATATATATAAAAATGACATTATTAATTAATATAAAATCATTAAATAACACTAATAATTTATATTTATACATTTTAATTGTTAAAATATTAAAAATTGTTCAATTTAGATAAATTGTGGATTTAAAAAAAAATCACGCTTTCGATTTCCGTTTCCGTTACGTGATACCCGTTACATCCCATTTCCGTGCGTGTTACCACGACCGTTACCGTTACGACACTCGTTACCGTTTTTTAAAACCATGATTGAGAGAGTCACTGATTTCAAGAACTCTGGTTCTGTTGCAAGGCCATTTGTTATATATAATATATATATCGTGGATTTTGCATAAATTTTGTTTCTTGTATATCCTATGAGAAAATTTTCAAATTTAAGAAATTTTTTTGAATTTGTGATTATATATTTGAAATTTGCAAAAAATTTCTAGAGTCAGTAACGGTGAAAGACGTGTAGAGAGAGAAAAGGGAAAGAACATAGGAGAGAGAAAAGGGAAGCGAAGAAGTAGTTAATTTTGTCATTCTACTACGTAACATGATGTTATCCAGTATTTCACGAGAGTATTTCACTCGTGAGTACATAAGATATTAGTATAGAACAACAAGGTATATGGGATGTAAATAATTTCCACCCTAAGTATAAGATATAAAAGCAATTATCCCTAAAAAATATTACACAATAGCAAGATACTTCTAATTTTTTTAACTAACATAGAAAAAAAAACTCATTTACGGAACAAACGAGTTTATTTACCGTAAAAAATGTTAGAAGTATTTACTAAGGTCCCGTTTGGTAATATTTTTATTTTCTATCTATGTTTTCAAAATTTTGTAAACTGGCAACAAAAACATATTTGTTAAATCTGTTTACGTTTTTTTGTTTCTAAAAAAATGAAAACTTGAACAGAAAAACAAAAACAAAAAAAAAATGTATTTTTACTTTATTTTCTTTTTTTGTTGTAAACATTTTTATAAATTTTATTACTTTATCCATTTTTGTTTTATCATATTAAAATAAATTACTTTATTCAAATAATTTCTTAAACTAAAATTATTTTTAATAAATAATATAATTAAATTAAATTAATTGTCTAAATAAATATGTAATATATTTTATTAATATATCTTTAATAAATAATTAAATTAAATTAATTATACATTAAAATTTTTAATAAATAAAAAATTATAATTTAATTTAATAATTAATTTAATTTAATTAATATAAGATAAATTTTATTAAATAATTTTGATAAAATATAATTTAATTTAGTAATTAATTTAATTAATATAAACTATATATTTTTAAATTATTTTTAATAAATAATAAAATTAAATTAATTAATTCAACTTAAATTTTATACTTAATTTAATTTAATTAATTTAATATTGAATATATTTTATTGAATTATTTTTAATGACTATCATTATTTTATTATTTGAATTATTATGAAATATAATTTAGTAAATATTATAATGAAATTATAATTAATATATCTTGTATTTACTAGATTAAATGATATCGTAATTATATCTTATTCAATTTTTAAATAAATAATATAATTAAATTAATATGAAATATATTTTTTAATTTCTATAAAGTTTTTAGAAACTAATAAATAGGTCAATTTTTGTGTTTATCTCACCATTTTTTTTTTAAGAAATGAGATAACTAAAAAATATTTATATTATTTTCTGATAAATCATTCAAAAGTTTAAAAAAACAAAAAACAAAAAACTAAATATAACTACACTAACGCTATGTTTAAAAATATAGATTTATTGAGGAAAAGAAAAAATGAAAGAAAATAGTATGAATGTAAAATGAAGTGAAAAACTCAAATTTATTTTTTTTAATTGAGTTAGAAAAATAAAAATAAAATAAATAGATATTTATCAATAAAGTTTAACTTTAATTTAGTTAAATGTACAAAAATTTCCAAATTGTAAATTTTACTTTCCCTTTATTTTTCCTTTACTTTCACAAGTCATGTTCCAAAAATAGCATTAGAGTTAAATTTTTTTTTTTTAGATAACTGTATTTACTAATTAAAAAAATATTTACATTTTATTATATAAGTCATTCAAAAGTTTAAAAAAAAATTAGATAATAAGTACAATAAGAATTCAAAAGTTTTTTAGATAATTTTGTTTAAATTTTAAGCAAATATTAGATTAAATAAATTATTTTAATAGGATTCATTTTTAGACTTAAAATTATTTAATATTACACTTTATAAAGGTAATTTTCTAGATGTTCTATCAATTGAATACGTTATTCGTTGTTAATATATATATATATATATATAGAGAGAGAGAGAGAGAGAGAGAGAGTTCTTAATGTTATTTCTAAGAATGGCTTATTCTTCTTTGGAAAGAATAAAATATGGAATGAATGTGGTATTCTATCGTTCAAAAGTATTGAAAAAAAAAAAAAGGTTTAAATAATTAAAAAATATTTACTTTCTTTTAGATTAGGGATTCAAAAGTTAAAAGAATTTTAGATAATAAGTACAATTAAAATTCAAAAGTTTCTTAAATAATTTTATTTATTATCTAACTTTTAAAAAATATTATAATTAGAATTATTTTTAATAAAAATATTTACATTTTTAAGATAATTAAAATAATTCTAGTTTTATTAATTATTTATGGAAAAAATGTAAATATAAATATTCAATTTATTTTTAGTTATTTATTTTTTAAAGTAATTCTAATTAGATTTAGAATTCTAAGTATACTAAGGCCGATCCTTTTTTAAATATTTTAATTATACAATGTCTAAAAAAATGGAAACATAAACTATTCAATTTATTTTTTAAATAAATTCTAATAAAAGTTAACACAGCCCTTAGCTAAAAAATTAACAAATTTCATGAAAAATAAAAAAGAATAGTAACATATATAGTACTAACTAGTTTATTTTTTAATTAAATTATTTTTAGATATTATTTGAATAATTTAACCAAAATAAAATACTATTTGAATAAGTGTATATAACCTTATTCGTATAGCCAAAAAATTGGTAAGCTAAACACAGAAATTGACTTTTTAATTTTAATTACTTCACCTTTTTTTTTTTGTAATTTTTTAAAGTTCAAAAAATTGGGTATTTATTTTTGAATAAGTGTGTGATTTTATTCATATGAAATTGAAATTTTTGTTACTTGAAAATGTATAGTTTTATCTTATAAGGGTAAAAAAGAGAGAAATTAAAGATAAAAAAAATTTCACCTACTGAGGAACTCTGTTCATATTTAACTGTTTTCTGATTTTCGTTTTTTGACGTCATTTTTATCTTAAAATAAAAACTGAAAAATAATGTCATTTTATCTACAGCAATTAATTTTTATTTTAATAAACTCTTTAATTTTATTATTTTCTTAAAAATTAATTAACTTTAATAAAATATATCACATATTAATTTAATTTATATTATTTATTAAAAATAACGTAATTCAGTAAAAAATAAAATATATTAAATATAATTATATTATATTATTTACTAAAAATAATTTAATAAAAATATAAAATATTAATCTAATTAATTAGATTATTATTAATTTAATTACATTATTTATTACAAATAATTTAACAAAATATATTTTATACATCCAAGAAAAACGATTTTAGGGCCCATTGGCAAAAAACAAAGAAAAATGATGAAAAATATAGTTTGGAAAATTTTTTGGTATTTGATGCACAGTTACCAAATTATATTCTTCAGATATGAATAGTGAAACTTTTAAACTTTTGTGTTAATTTTTTGGAGAAAAAAACCGTTAAAATGGTTTTTATGGTTCTGTCGAAACGGTTTTGCATTAGAATTTTTTGACTTTTGCATCAACCATTTGGATGGAATGGAACAGTGGAAAACCGTCGGAATAGTTTGATACTTTCTGTCGGGACAGCATATAAAAAATATACAAAAGTTCGTATTCAGATCTCAAAAAAAGTTTTATCCATTCGATTAACAGAATTCTAGTTATATAATTTTTTTAAAAGATATTGAATTTTTTTTTAAATTTGAGAGGGGAATTAACCGTTAAAGTTTAACAAAAAATTTCAGAAGGTTTTATAGATTTTCAGCAAAAATTATTGTGCCAAACACGCCCTTTATGAACTCGTTTCTATTTTGGTTAAAAAAAGTTTAAAATATCCTAATATTGTATATATTATTTTTAATTTACCTACTTTGTCAAGTTCTCTGGTGTTGGAGTTAAAAAAAAAAATGCAGAATGATGTTGATGAGAACCCTAAAACAATATGTATAGATCGTAGATCTGTGGATGTGAAATTAATGCAGAAACGACATTGGGCCTCTAATCAACCATGGATGTGACCATGTGCAATTCAAATATATAAAACGTAAAATGCACACATCAATTTAGATGTAAGTAGCTAGAGAGAGAGATTAGGGTTTGATTTCGTGAGAAACCTGGTCTTAAGCTGAAGGACGAGGTTCCCCCAATCGGGACGAGAGACTTGTAGTTGTAGTTCTAATTGATGCACTTGGATCGCATGTTGTCGGAGCTTAGGCCCGCGGCGTCGACATCGATGTGGTCGCCGACCTTGAGATCTTCTGCTGGTTTAAAAATTGGAGTCCAGTCACCGCAGATCCCCAGTTCTCACCAAACTCTCTCTCTCTCTCTCTCTATCTTTCTCTATCTCTCTCTCTCGACTTCGACGTGGTCGTCGACCTTGAGATTTTCTGCTGGTTCAAAAATTCGGAGTCCAGTCGCCGCAGGTCCCTGGTTCTCACCATATTCACTCACTCTCTCTCTCTCTCTCTCTCGATATTTAAGGGCTGTTTGGATGGAAAAGAAAAACAAAAAATTACAGTAAAAGAACAAAAGATTTGACATAAAAATGATAGATGGTAAAATATAATTGAAAAAAAATATAATTTTTGATAATTTTTTCTTTTTTTTTTTTCTCCTACCAAACAGGGTCACAGTACAACACTTCGATTGAGGGACTTAGAGCGAGAGGAGAAATTTACCTCTAGGCTCGGTCTGTGCCACCTCAGCTCTGAAAGTGGGTCCACTACCTCAACGGCAACATATTGGCGCCGCGGTTTTGTAAGTGGAGAAACGGTTACGGGTTCTATTAGGGGGAATCCGGTACTAGTTTAATTATCGTGATCTTAGGTCTGAAGCCGTTGGAAGGGTCCACGAATCGCGATTCTAATAAACTGACGGTGGAAACTTACGGAGGTATTTGGTTGATTAAAACTGAATTTTTTTCTTTTTGTAATTTCTTTTAATTAAGATTTTGTTTGCATTCTTTAGTCAATGGCTACCAGCCATTAACTTTTTTGATTTTTTTCTAAAATAAACAAATTTATCCTCTTACATTTTAATTTTGTTTTAAATTTTCGACAAAAAAATATCAAATTAACAAAAAATTAAAAAAACTAACTACTAAAACATTAGCCTTTATCATTTCCCAAATATAAAAAGCTAACTTTTTAGTAACTAATTAATAGTCAGGTACAAAAAAGTTAGCCTTTTTTTTTTTTCCAAACCAAACCTGAATTTCGTCACATATCATTTTTATATCAAATCTTTATACTTTTAGTAAAATTTTTCGTCAATTTTTTGTCAACCAAACACCCCTTCACTTGAGGTGTGTTTGGTGCATTGAAAAAGTGAAAAACGTTAAAAATTTTTGAAAACCTCTAAAGATATGTTTGGTATAGGGTAAAAAATTTGGAAGTAAAAGATTATAAGGGTAATTGTTACTCGGTAATAGTTATTGGAGTAATAAGTCTGTGGTACTTATATTTGGAATGAAAGAATAAATATTACCGAGTAAGAATTATATTAGGTTTGAAATGCTAAAATTTTTGAAAAGATAAAAGTTAATTGAAAGAGTAAATATTATAAGGATAATGAGAAAAAAGTAAATATTTTCATTATCATCCGTTACCTATCTTCCTCCGCCTGGAGAGTAAAAGTTACCCCTATGTGGGAGTAAAGATTACCCCAGAGTAAATGTTACTCCCCATCTAAATATTTATAACGAAGCGTAAAAATTATTCCAATAAACTTTAACTTTCGTTATCCTAAGATAAACATACCTTAAAAGTTATTCATTTTTATTTTATTATACAAATTATGAACTCATAACTTATTTAAAATACAATAGCTCTCTTCGTTCGGAGATTTTGGCAATTCTTGAAGACATCCTTTCGTGGAAATCTAATAAGCGATGGACTTTCTCCTGGTGCAATAGGTCGGCTAATTGTGCTGCTCACTTTCCAGCAACCGACTGCTTGAAAGGCCACCTCCCGACTAGATATTCCTTATCTTATTTTCCTAGTGAATTGCTGCAGATTGTAGATGGGGATTGTCATGTATTATGATCCTTTTTCTAGCCCCAAAAAAAAAAAAAAAAAAAATAGAAAATATCACTCCAAAAGCACCCTTGGTGTGTTTGGAGTTGTATAAAATGATATAAATTTGTAAAAGTTAATATCTCGTGTTTTGTACAGTGAGTAGAGTTTTATCTCGTAATTCGTATTTATAATGATTTGTAGAGTTTTGTAGAATTTTGTATTTTTTTATATTGACTCCAAACAAATCCAAAATGAGAATTGAAGCTGGGGTCTAGACCAAGACACTCTTGGCGTCCTCCAGATTCCATCCGGTACAGGTTCGAATCTCCTCCCCCTGATGATGTTGTATCACTATATCTCCTCCCCTGATGATGTTGTATAATAGTGATACGTAACAAAATTTATTTAATTAAATAAAATTGGAAAAAAAATTTATAATTTTTAATAAATTATAGTAAATTTTGACTATCCAACCATCACCTAAAAAGCAATCTTAATAGAATATATACAAAATTACTCTCATAAGTATTACTTGCTAAAATGTTTGATTTTTTATTTTATATAATAATGTTATTAATATTTATACAAATTCTCATTTCATGTTGCGGTTTATAATTTATTCTACCTACTAAACAAATGTCATCATCGCTCTCAAACTCATTATTCATGTATAACTGATTTAAGTATTATCACAATCTCCCACTTTTTACTCCGTTCATCTTATATTCACGTCATGGATCCATGAATATTTGTTTGGTTTAAGAAAATATTTATATAAAATAACCTTTAAAAAAAAAAATAACTACCATTCGGATTGGGACAGTGATTTGTGGCCTGGAATTTTGAGAGGATTTCATGAGCTAGTATATCAGTTAAGTGGGGTGGTCTTGGCCCTTATGGATTATATGGGTTGGAAGGGTGCACAGCGATAGCTGTAGAAAAAGTTCACCTTCCTAGAGCGTCTCCAATGTTGGTCTCGGGTTATCTAAGTCAGGGTGAATAATGGCTGATTTTTTGACTTCGAATTTAAAACACGAAAAAGTGATATTATAGCGATGCGGTCAAAATTCGAATTCATGCCAAGTGCTTGAGGGGAGCAGGCAAGGCAGTTTAGACCGGAATCACGAGAGGTCATAATTTCAAGTGGGTTCGCATATAACCATTCCATAATAAACTCAAAAAATGGTTACACGAATTGACCTTTTGGATTAGAAGTACACAACCGGTCGCACTATTGATTGGAGGCTTTGGAGCATATGAATCAAGAGACAAAAATTGACCACCGACCAATCAATAACTAGGGGGAGATGGAAAGACAATCGAAATTTAGGGGGGAAAAAAAAAAATCCATACCTATGTTGAATCAAAGAAGCTTCTGCTCGTCAAAATGCATATATTTTGAGTGTCCATATCAACATCGTTTATTTATTTTTATTTTTTTTATAAATTTGTTTTTTTGGGGTAGAATTAGTTTTAGCTCTTACGTACCTTAGAAGGTGGTGGTCCGGAAGTTTGAGAAGGATCCGGACTCAAATGACCACAACCTTGGACGAGTTTCTGTATGCACAGTTCTGAGAGCCTTTTCAACAAATTTGATTTGCAGCAGCATGAAAAGCTAGGTTTCCACAATTTTCAGTATCCATAGTTTTGGTTGATGTGGCTAGCAATCCTTAGTTGAGCTTGTTTGAAATACTTCGATTTAATGAGATATGGTTCCTTTGCTATCAGACACCAGCTAAAAAAAAGCCATGTACCAAACATAGCCTAGTTGAGCCTAGATGAAGATGAAATACATCCACCCAAAGATTCAGCTTTTTCAAAATCCAAGCATAAACGACCATCAGCCACCTCTTTTGACCATATATTGTCGTTGCAAACAAAGTCCAACTAGCTTGCATATTTCTGAGAAAAACTTGGAAGAACTAGAACAGCAAGTACATCCAAAAATATATAGACACCAATAAATTGAGGTACGAAAATCAGTCTTTCAGGAATCTTCACAAGTTAGAAACGTCTGCACAAGGTACCAGTCATTTGGGACAAGCCTACAGAATCCCGCATAACGCATAACATAGATTAAGCCAACTTCAGCCTCGAAATTCCATCGGAAATCTACAAACTAAAGGAACAAGCCTGCATAACCCTCTATAGGTGACTCATGCTGGGCAAAGACACAATGGACAAAAATATAATTTCAAGTGCCACAAGTACCTTAGATATCTCTGTATATATGTAGATATATTAATTAGAAGATCAGTTCAAAAACAACCAAACTGAATACTCAATGCATCAACCAATGAGGAGCACGGGCATGAGCACCAACAGGTGTCGTCGATGGGTGTAGACATTTGGAAACAATGAAGCCGAGTACTCAATGCATCTATGGACGAGGAGCCCGAGCCCGAACGGGTGTCTTTGATGGGCTTACCCTACAAAATTAGAAACAAAAAACATACACAACAAAAGATTTCAAACATCATGTCAGATGAATACATGTGAAGATATGATAAGAACAATCAGATCAATGATATAGGTAAGAAAGCAAAATGAAATGAAAGATATTAACTTTATTTTATTTTTTGATTATGTTTAGAGAAATGAGAAGTGAATAGATACTTATCAAAAAAAAAATAAAAATAAAAACAGAAAAAATAATAATAATAATAATAATAATAGTAATAAATGGGTACATCCAACCCCAACTTGTTTGGGACTAGGCTTTGTTGAGTTGAGAAAGTAAGTGCTATAAGTAATTTCATTTCCCTCCAATTTTTTAACTTAACAAGGCCATGATCCAAACACAACATGAAGGTGCAAATATAATTCCCAAAACCAACCTGATTGGCAGTGAGCCCAAAACGGCACCACTGCAGTTCAAAGCAGCAATTGCACTTTCAGCCTGCAACAGAACAGAAACTAGCATAAGAACACCTTCGTGCATGTATTTATACCACCAACAATCCAATACAGGCTGGAAATGATGATAAGAACTACCACGGAAGTGATTGCATGAAAAGTCTAATTATTTCTACGTCAAAACTATAAAACAGCATTCAATGATGTAATCATTCTTATATAATATTATCACAATTTCTTTTAATGAACATTTTCCAAAGCCCATGAATCAAGGCCTAACCAAAGTTGACACAGGATTCCAACAGAAATAGCCCCTGAAATACAATGAAATGAAGGGGAATCCTCTACTGGTGCTCAAATTCCACTGACTCTAATATACCAACTCATATAAAGGAAAATGGAAAATAGAGACTACTGCGGAAGTGAATATACATGCAAGTCATCCATACAAAGCAGCCTGCACCAAAGGCCAATGTGAATTGGAAAAACTTACTTGGCAAAAAAGAATTGGCAAACCTCAATATGTTCAATTTAACACTCCAATTAACAATTAATACAATGTCACTTTAAGATTATGGCGAATGGAAAACAAATAGAACAGAGAAAGAAGCAATTTCATAAAAAGAAAAGAAAAATTAAAAAAACTAGAGAGAAGGCATTCAACAAATAGCGGGAAGCTTATTCCTTCACATTCACTAGGCAAGCATCAACAAGTCAAATGCAAAATTGCAAACTAAAAATTTATACAATGTTGCAGGGTTGTTAAGTTTATTGCTTCTATTATGACAATGCAAGTGGAAGGTTATCAGACCAATCTGAGCTCAAACACTGAAAACCCAAAAACTGAAGTTTCCCAATGATGTTGATTGGGCATTTGTTCAGTTGGCTTATATGCACTCAAAAAAGATGAACACCCTGCTTGACACTAAAGTTATTGCAGCATAGGAGTGGATACACAACAGTAGTAACTAGAAAGACACCTCCCACCCCCTGGCGGGAGAAAAAAAAAAGTTTCCTTAGTAGGAATAGCAAATTAAGTACATTGCACTTACTGATAATCAATGGGTGCATGGCAATCAAAATAATAAGTGCATAATGATGTGAATTAAAAAATAAAAAAACAAAGGAAGAAAAAATTAAGTACGCTGAACTTATGGATGCATGTTGAAGTATATTTACGTAGTTAGGGTAGGGGTAGTTCATTGTTGTACTTGTCTTTCATGAGAGAGTTATATTAAAAAACATCAAGGGAATGCCACCAATGTACATCAAGAAATCTCTATACTCGGTCAAATACAAAAATTTCACGAGTCCAGCTAAATGTCCCTGGACAGCCAACTGCATAAAACTCCTAACAAATAGTTTTTCAACCTAGACAAAGAAGCCTCAGGATCACGAAAGCATCTACTATTTCTCTTCCCCCAAACTAACATGCTAGACCAAAAGGAATAAGACACCACGTCTTCTTTTTTACCCTTTTTTTTAACTTGATCACCCCACCACGCCTCAAAAACTTGTTTGGCCTCCCTTGGAAGCGCTTACTCAATCCTAAAACAAGATAAGATTTAAGTCCCAAAATTCTTTAGTCCAAGGGCAACGAATGAAGTGAGGATTTGGTTTAAGTTAACAGAAATACAAGCTTGGATGGTCATTTTACATACTCAAAAGGAGTTCACTTCCTCAACAATGCATTAATTTGCACAGGATGTTAAAGTGCTACCTCCCCGCTACCACACCACTCTAATATCCCGTAGCTAAGCACTACATATATCCAAAATTCCTAATCCATAAAGAATCACAAGACAAAGGCTATAACTTCTGACAGTCCAAGGCTTCCAACAAGCTCCACACTTCTCTATAATAGTTCCTAACTTCTCACATGAATCACACAGGCCAACAAAGCAAAGGGGGAAAATACAAAATCCATCCAGCAAAAACAGTCAATGACGAGAATGCATTTCCACAGAAGAAAATCAACGCGTAAAGTGGATGACTCAAATATGCTTGCCCATTCCCTCTTGTTACATCACCAACCAACATAAGAGTCTTCAGGGATTTCTTTTAATAAAGGACCACAAATAGTAGAAATAGGACCCTCAGTGATATCCTTGATTATGGTCTCCAAGGCCAAGAATCAGGAAGACGATGAAATGTCCGCTGCAAATCGTCTACAAGGCAGACAATATTTTAACCCTAAGTGAGCCACCTTGTCAGTAGGTTGCAGAAAAGAACTGAATAACCAACTGACCCTTTATCAGCTGGTTAGCATCAGTTTGATTTTGGTACATGGTTTCGTTCAGGCTCAAAAATCCTGAGAACCAGCCCCAAACATGTGCTTTTATAAGTTTTTGAGAATAGTCTAGCAAATTAACTTTTCTGGCATTGGATACATCTTCCCTAGACACTCCAAACACAGTAATAATCTTACAAAATATATCTTTTCCATCTGGCATTATAAAACTAGTAAAAATTTTTAGTGAATAAGTTAAAATTTTGTACAACAAAATTAATATTGGCAACCCAATCCGAACCAAACTGAATTTTCTCAGGTTGGTTTGTTTGGTTCTACACCTACGTTAATTCAATACAAGGTCTAAAAATTGAGAACCAACCAAGATCAGTTCAATTCTAGATCTGAGCTTAACCTACAACCAAAGCAATTCGAGCACACTCCTGCCTGGTAGCAAGCCCACATATGCCACTGGTAAATCAGGTTCAACATCCATAACTGCTTCACATAATGACCTTTTTGTTATCCGTCATATGTTTTTTCTTTCTTCGTATAACAAGTTAGTGCATTTACACTGTTCCGAGCAAATGATATGCATCAAACAAAATGAACCAGCCTACCATTAGGACTCCTCCAAAGCCACTTGCTCAATTTCACTCAAGAAACCCCTTTACAATCCTTTCATGAAAAATTGTAATCTAACTAAAACTTTCCTACCAGAAAATTTTAAGCAGTCAGAGAACGAGCATTCAAAATGGTGACAAGACGCAGCGAGCAACATACACCAACAGTAACCTAACAAAAACAAAGAACACAGAAGAGAGACAGAGAGAGAGAGGGGGGGAAAAAAAAACTCACACCGGTATGAGGAGCAGAATGAGTCGAGTCAGATTTGCTAGCGGCTTAATACTCCATTAAACAAACATTAAGCATGTAAACAAGGATGAAGGCAACGTCAGAAGGAGAATGGTCCATGTTTTAACAAAAATAGACAAAAACGCATTTATGACACTCACTCTGCTGATATATTATTTTTTATAAATAACTGCTGATATGTTGAGTGTTTTTTATGAAAATAGACAAAAATGCATTTACGACACTCAGTATCGAGTGTTTTTTCTTGGATGAAGTTATTCACAACTAGAATGAGTTCACAATCTTATGAATGAAGCTTGTTTTGGTAGGTGTGGCAACGAATCGAGCTACTCGCCAGCTGCTTGAGCTCGATTAGAGTCCTTAACAAGTCCAATTTGTGGTCCTTTAAAATCGAGATCCAGCCTAGAAGTGCTCGGCTTGATAAAATGATATATATATATATTTAGAATTTTTTTTAACAAAATGATGTTTTGCTTTAGTGAAACAATGTCATTTTGATTTAATCCAGCTATTTATTTTTGCCCACCATATTTTAGACCAACTCATGAGCATGCACAAATTCAAGAAAGCCAAGGACCAGCTCAACTCAAATCCACCCTTGTTTCTAGGACTATATAATGGTAAAACACATCACCAAAAGAAAGTTACCCAGAAGTTCAAACAAAAGCCTGTGGTTTACAAGAAACTGAGGGACAACACCCCCCCCCCCCAAAAAAAAAATAAATAAATGTATAAACCAGACCAAACTAAATAAATGTATAAAATAAACAAAAATAAAAATCAAACCAAAAAATGCAAATTGTAAAACCAAACACATAAGTTACCATTACCATGCTACAGTCTTACATATCGTTCTCAAAACTCTTAAAACTTTAATTGGAGAAGACATCATATCATGATCAGTGATGGACATTCACAAGACCATCTAACAAAAACATTGACCCAAACTAACAAGAGACCAAAACATGATTTGTGTAACTGAATGTGCCAACCTCTCAAGTTAAGCTGATCTCTTCCAAAAGGGCCCAGCCTATCATCAAAGACACTTCTCTTTTCCACATTATCGAAAATCAAATATCCACTAAAAACAAAAAGAGGAAAAAGAAAAATGAAATGCTAAGCCAAATTAAATGGGCCATATTGATCTCAACTAATTCCTCAAATTTCATCACAAAGATATGTAGGCATTCCACACAAATTCTAATAACCCATGTAGAAAGGCAGTTCTTCTTTGACCTCATATTCATATGATTTACATCCATCAAATGAGAGAGTCAAGCATTCTGTTGGGTTCTGCACTACTAAAATAAAATATTTTAACAAGTCATTTATCTTCAGAATTCTTCCTCAAAATTCTTTCCCAAAATATTATATATTGAACCAGGAACAGGCTTTCTAAATTAATTACCGAGAAGTCCACATCATAAATTTCTTCAACCCTAAATTAAAATCAACGAACTCCAACAATGACTAAAAAGAAATAAACTATACAAAACAAATATTGTGAACCTGATGAAAATATGCAAATCATACAAGTTCATACAGCAAAAAGGTATAATAAGTAGAGATAGGATGCTGACAAAATTGGCATGGAGGGCTGTTGTTGACAAAAATGAATGGGGGAAGAGAATTCATGTAACCAACACCTACTAGTTTGGGACTAAGACATTGTTGAGTTTTGTAGGGATATTGTTGATGATTGAACAAAACAAGAGGAGAAAAGGGCAGTTGTGCTGGATAAAAATGTACTAAGCAATAAAACAAGTGAAAAGCTTACCATTACAAACTCAACAAAAGCAATACGAGTCGAATGATGATAGTCTCCAAGCAACCTCAAGCGCTGAACCTGCAGGGGGAATATGTTCCAGAGCATAAGTTTAGAAATTGAGGAAGGTTTAGCATCTCGAGACTTGTCACATAAGCAACTACAAACCTCTCCACAAAAGGATTCGAAAAAGAGTTTGACATCTGCTTGAGTAACCTGTATTAGATAGATACATAGACCATGAATAATTTGCCTACTAATTGCTCCTTTACAAGCTACAAAGGTGATGCCTACAACTGTACCTTTTTCTCAATATTTGTACAATAAATAGTCCTTGCACACATTTCTCGTTCATCTTCAGACTAGAGAGCATCAGCCCAATCGATCAAAGTAATATGAGCAACAAATTTTGGATCAGTATGACTTTGATATGCATAAAATTTCTAAACTGACTTTTCATATGAACAATACACATTACAAACTTAACTCATAGAAGAACCTCTCACCCGTGGCAAAAATGTTGGGTTAACAGGTGCAATTGCAGTTTTTGAAGGCAGCACCCTGACTGGGTAATATCCAAGCATAGTCCCTCCCAGACTCAAAGCATTCCTTGCACCTTCTGCAGCCAATTAATGTGACAGCACAAGATTCATAAACTATGTATCAAATACATCCGACCAATATACATGCATATATATATATATCCAAAACAAAAGGGGTCATGAACATATACCCTCATCAGTAAACTCAATAAAGGCAAAATGGAGAACTGAATTAGGGTCACCACATATACGACAATCAACCACCTTCAACAGGAAAACAGGAGTATATTGTTCAGAAATGCAATTGCCTATTAGCACAATTAAGATCATTTGTCAATGTGATAAACAGAAATGTAGTTACCTGTCCACAACCAACAAAGAGTGCCGCAAGTTGTTCTTCAGTTACCTAAATCAAAGCAGAAATTAAAAGATTGCACAACGAGGACATGCTAAATATCCAAAGCAAGACAATGGAACGAGCAAAAAAACAAAAGACCAACCAAACAAACATAACTCTTTACCTGATGATCAATGTCCGATACATACACGGTCCTCCTAATTACGTCTTCTCGTTGTGCCATACTGGTACGGCTGTTCATCCTTCTCTTCCCATGACTATGGCCATTCTTCTTCTGAATATGGAATTACAAAACTAAAACCATCAGCAAGGTAACACTATTAAACCAATGTGATTCAAAAACACAAAAGGTAGGATAATTCTCCTTCCGGTTCGTGAGAAACACAGTAAAGAAAATAAATGACATATTTTTTTAGTCAAAATATCCAAAATAAACGAAATCCAACTAAAGCAAATAATGTTAAGCTGAGTGGAAATCAGGGTGTCTTAATCAGGGGTGCCTTCCAATGAATGGAAAATAATGGTCCAAAATTTTCTCAGCAGCCAAACAACGAGTGTGAAGGAAAAGAGGCTAAGCAGGTACATAATACCCGTTTGGCAATATTTCCATTGGCAATGCCAGAGTCATTTTGCATCACAAAGATGTTATAAACCGAGGGCGGCACAGACTTGTGGTTTGCGAGTGACGGCGGCACAAATTCTTCAGCCATAGGATTCAACTTGGACAACATTTCCTCCAAATCCCTAATCTCGCGCTTAAAACCCTCTCCACCATCGTCTCCATTTCTCCTAAATTCGACTCCGTCCGCCACCGCCTGATGATTCTGGACAACACTTCCGTTGATTCCGTGCTGAACTAGACCCACTTGAGCCTTGTGATTAACAGTACCGTTCGCCTGAACGGTGCTCATCTCCTGTTGCTTGTGAACGATCGTGTCGAAATTCTGATCATTTGACTTCAAAATAGGGTTACTGTTGCCGTTCTGTGTCTCCATGTGATTTGACTTTGATTGATCAACATCGGCCACGGGGTGCGAGTCACTGCGATTTGAAGAACCGGTGTTGATCCCAGTATTCTCTACTACTGCCATGATCGAACCTCCAACACTCCGATAACAAAACTCTCTCACCGATTTAGTCCTGTAAAAATTTTCCGATCAATGAGCAGAATATTTACCGACAGAAGAAAAAAAATTACATTTTCTCAAACAAAAAAAAAAAAATAGAAAATGGAAAAGGTCATACCCCAATTAGTCAAATCGTGTGCATTTGATGATAGACCAAACGCCCACGCCTCGAAGACGAAATCAAAAACAAAGAACGGAAGGGAGCAAAACAGAGCTGAATTTTCTTCCTAGTATTATCTTACTGATTCAGCTGATAGAATAGGTGCATGTATGTATACATATATATATCAACAAATTCGTATATATCAATATAATTAAACACAACATATTTTAAAAATATATTTTCTATAAATTAAAATTCTAAGATCAAGAACGAGTTGATTGAGTTTGTTTCAACAACGAGTGGTTGAAATTTTCTATAAACCAAATCTTTTTTCACATTCCGGTAGATGATTAAGATGTTTTATAAATTAAATTTTTCTCTCAAATTTCAGTTTAATTTTTGGGTTACTCAACATTTTGATAGGTTGAATTTAATAATGATAATTTAGAAAGACAAAATTTTAATTCTTAATGATAATCCAATGAAAAACATTACAATTTTGAATTTTTAAATGGAGAGTATGTTAACATATTTTAATTTTAAATTTATGCCTATTTAATTTTAGTTTATATATATATATATATATATGCATATTTTAGTGTGTGTGTATATATATAGAGAGAGAGATGAGGGTCCCCGCCCCAGGATTTTTTTTGTTCTACGGAGGTATTCTTTACATTTTACCAGAATACTGTCAATTTTGAAATCTTTGACCAAGTAATGTTAATGAGCAAAATATCGCGTTTCTTTGCCAATTCACATCTCTTTCTCCATTTTTCGGTTTTTTACGCTTGAACCCTATCCAGCCTATCTTCTTCTCTTCTTCTTCTTCTTCATTTCAAACTAGAATGTCCTTTTCCTTCTTCTTCTTCATTTTTCGCCGCATGTGTTCTCTTTTCTTCTTTGTTTCAAGCTGTATTATTTGAGTAAGCTCCCAAAATCTTCCTTTCAACTCACCCACTCACCGGCGAAGCTTACCGGTTTGGCTGTTCTTTGCCAGCTCTCAGTTCTTTCTTCATTTCTCGGTTTTTACGCTTGGACCTCATACAACCCTTCTTCTTTATTTCAAACAGCAGGCCCTTTTCTTCTTTTTCATTTCACGTCGCAGGTCCTTCTTCTTCTTCTTCTCCTCCTTCATTTCGTGTCAACGATTTTCAACAGGCATGTCTTTGGTACCAAAACAGGACCACAAAAACCAATATTATTTATACTGAAACAATACCGGTACTATTTTGATATATTAGATTTTTATGGTATTGTTTTGAAATATATAAGAAAGAGTACCGGTACTGTTTCAAAACAGTTCCACAAAGAACCTCATATACCAAAACAAACAAAGACAATACCGGTACTGTTTTGGTATATGAGGTTTTGTGGTACTGTTTTTGTATATGAGATCTTTGTCTATTTTGGTACATGAGAAACAGTACCGGTACTGTTTATACTGTTTCGGTATAAACAGTACCGGTACTCTTTCTTATATATTTGAAAACAGTACCACAAAAATATCATATACCGAAACAGTACCGGTACTCTTTCTCATATACCAAAACGACAAAGACAGTATCGGTATTGTACCACAAGAACAGCTCAACCGGTGAGTTTCGTCGGCGAGCTGGGTGAGTTGGAAGGGAGACTTTAGGAGCTTACCCAAGTACTGTGGCCTGAAATGAAGAAAAAGAAGGAGGACCTGTGGTGAAAAATGAAGAAGAAGAAAAAGGACAAGGACATTCTGATTGAAATGAAGAAGAAGAAGAGGAAAAGAGAGGCTGTATAGGGTTGAAGCGTAAAAATCGAAAAATGGAAAAGAAGATGTGAACTGGTAAAAAATCATGATATTTTATTTCAGTAATAGTATTTTATTAAATATTTTAAAATTAACAGTATTTCGGTAAAATATTAATAATACATCTGTAGAACCAAAAAAAAGTCCCGCCCCGGGGGGTTGTGCGCTCCGGATTGTCCATTTTCGCCTCTCTACCCGTTTTCACGAGGACCCAAAATCAGTAAAAGCCATTGGTGAAGGAAAATTGATAATGATGGATTCTCACGCGCATCATCATCCACCATGCATGTAATAAATACACATGCAAATGCATCATTCATATACAAGCGTACCCATATGTTAGGAAGGTTTGAAATTATATAAAATTATATAAATTTTAATATTTTATATTAAATATAACGTATAAAGCCTTAAATTTATGAAAAAAATTCAATTAAATATTATACTAATTATCGGTTCCTAAACGTATAATCTTCCTTCTTTATCATACTGATTTTATAATTTATTTTAAGAAATTAAATTATATATTTTCATAATTTATATTTATAAAAATTTATATAATTTTATAATTTTTTTTATAACCCTAAACAGTTCCCTTATCTTCCAGTTATTACTATGCTCGGATTTGAATACGTGGCAAAAGTGATGCACAAGCCATCAAAAAAATCATGGGGTATTTTCCGCATGGCCTTAAATGTCAAATCGAAGGTGCCACTTGTAAGAGCCAGATGCTGTCGTTATCCGCGGCAGAGACAGTCCTCAGTTTTTCTGACCCTACAGTTGCAGTGGATTCTCACTCGCTCGTCTACGTGACTCGTTCCGCCGGGTAAATCCATTGCAATGCCGAATACCCGAACATTTTTTATTTTTATTTTCATACTAAATTCTCTTTATTTTTAATCTTTTGTATTTTAAATAATACCATTTATTATGTGAAAGATAGAGGGCTGTTTGGCACAACAAAAATCGTTGAAAATGGTTAAAAACCTCTGAAATTCTCTATTACACTTCTACATTTTCTTACCCTTTCAAATTTCAAAAAAAAAAAATTCAATATCTTTTAAAAAAATTACATAACTAGAATTCCGTTAATCGAATAGGTAAAAATATTTTGGGATGTCAACACAAACTCTTAAACTATCAAATGATACCCATTTTATCTATTTTTTGTATACCGCCCTGACGGTTTCCCCACTACTCCATTTCGTTCAAACGGTTGACGCAGAAATCAAAAAGTTCTGACGCAAAACCATTTCGACGGAACCAAAAAACTATTCTAATGGTTTTTCCCTTCAAAAAGTTAACAAAAAAGTCAAAAATTTTTACTATTCATCACTGAAAAACATAGTTTGGTAGCTACACATCAAATACCAAAAAGTTTCCCAAATCATATTTTTTACTGTTTTTTATCGCACAAAACGGGCCCAGAGTGTAATAAATTAAGAGTAAATTTTATTAACCACCTCTTCATAATATTCTTCCTTCCTTTGAGATATAAAACAAAAATACATAATTTTCCCTAATTTAAAAATTGGTTTGTAAGACCCCTTTGTAATTTACATTTACACAAAAAATTAACAAAAGTTATTAAATTTAATTAAATCTATATTTCACATACTACAAATGAATTGTTGACAAATGAGGCGGCCATTAGAATTCAGTGTTGCTGGTGTTGTATTTTTGAAGGTTTCATTTCAATATAAAAAACGTGAAAATGTTCATAATATGTAACAGTTGAATATTAAGAAACATTTAAGATCTGAGAATCAACCAATTTAAATTGAGAATTGACATGAATAAAATTTATGTCCTTTGTTTACCAATCGTTCTCCACTCCCTTTGCTTCCTGTACAATACACATGAAAAATTCAGGGCTAGTTACATTTTATTTGGCTAGAAAATATATAAATTTTTTTTTTTTTTGGTAAAAAATTCTGTTCATAGCTTAAACTAAAGTGATTGTCTCGGTTATACTATCTAAATTAACGATGGCGCTTTATAATTAAAAAAAAATATTGAAGATTTTGTCTTTTTGTGATTTAACCAAAGCAGACAAAACCCCCCTGTAGTTCAAAAATTAACAAATTATTTAGTTATTATTGAGATTAAAGTTTTACCCTCAAATTTTTAATCCAAACAATTGGTGGAGGTCTAAAATTATTAATTATTAATTTTTTAATAAATAAATTATTATCGTAAGCTTAATTTTACTTTTATTTATTTTTATAACACATCTCTCTCACATTAAATTAAAATTAGACCCTTATGATCGGATATACAATTTAGGGATATGAAAAGACTCGAATTAACCATTCAAGAGTAAATCTTGAACTAGTAATAATTGGATAGCAAGTCTAAGGCTTTATGAATTGAGTTCACCACACATTATTATTAATATAAGTTTTGATTACACAGTTTGCAATATATAAGAAAAAACAATGTCACATGCTCCACACTAAAATATTTAATAGGATAACAATCATTGTATGTGATAAAATACAAATCTAAGATTAAAAACTTATAAAAAAATTGTTGGATAAGGTTAATGATTCGAATGGGAAAAATTAATTTAGCACTCTAATTCATTACGAGAGTGTTTGGTTGAAAAAAAAAGTTGGTAAAAATGTACAGTAAAAGTATAACAATTTGATATAAAAATGATAGGTAGTAAAATTTGATTGAAAGAAAATACAAATTTTTTGTTATTTTTGATAAATTTTGATATTTTGTTAATGACCAAACTGATCCTATATGTGAATAATTTGTTTATTTTTAAATTATAAAAATTATGAGTTTTGGAGCTAAACTACAGAAGGGTTAAACCCTTAAAAAGATAATTATAGATAATAAAGAAGTTATTTTTCACATTTAAACTGCAAAAGAGTATCTTTTATTTTTTATTTTATTAAATTAAACCAAAGTTGATAAAATGTTTTTAGCCCAAAATCCACGTAATAAAATACATTGATTGATGTGTTATTTATATATATAATATGAAAAAAAAAAAAAAAAGACAGAAGGGAGAAAACAATATAATCCACTTGGTCGTATTTACTGCCGGCAACAATCACGTGAAATATAATTTTTGTCGTTTGCCAAACATGTGTTGCACGTTGCTAAGGCCGCTCCCTTTACCTGATTAAGCAAACGGGTTGTCTCATTAGGTGGTTCATTGCGTCTACTAATTAGTTCCACCTGCCCGTTACCACCTAATTAGAGACCGCTGCCCCATCTCTATTTAATTATCTAATACCCCCTTGCTAGCTGAAATTCACAAACAAAACCCTGGGTGAACAGCCTATTTCTCAATTTTAGTATAATACTAATTACTTTTAGATTAAGATGAGATCATAAACGGCATTAAATTTTTTAATAAAAATATAAAAATATTTATTAAAAATTAAATAGAATCAACTAATTTACGTAAAATTAATATAAATTACAAGCGATGTGATGTAAATATATTTTTTAAGTTATTAAGATATTTACCCTTTAATTTATACTCTTGTAATAAGAGCAAAGAAAAGAATATTTGGTAAAAATCCAAATTTGACAAAGCTCTTAATTTAATGAAACATTTTCCCCTTTTTTCTATTATATATTCTTAAATCTCTATAATTGTCTACAACTTCAATTGTATTGGATTTTTTTTTTTAACTATTACCGGGATGTTTGGTGTAATAAGAAGTAAGATAAAATGAGATAATTTGTGAATTTGTAATTCGTGCAGTGAGATAAAAAGTAATTTATTTAAAATGGATCAGTACATTATAAGTAATTTTACTTTTTTATATCTTTGTCTCTTTCAATGCTATTTAACCACTTATTTCTTTACAATTTTCTAAATACTCCTTACTTAGTTATTATGTAATTAAATACTCATAATTGCTTATTATTTACTGTTGAAAATTCTTAATTTTAAAATTTTAATAAATTTTATTTTATTTAAAATAAAAATATTAATTAAAAGTACACATTGTATGTCAGTTTTGCTATGCATATATATAGTGCCTGCAACACTAGATGATTTCTTTTATTATCGTCATCACTTTAAATTTTAGCATGGAGTTAAATATATTTTAGAAATATGTTAAAATAGTACATAATTACATTTAATAATAATAATAATTTTTTATTCTTACAATAGAGTATATGAAGTGATGGAGAAGGACCGGCGAGCGTTGCCATGGACCCCACCTCTTCCGCCTAAGCCATTAATGCGAATGGACCGCTCCGTATGATGGGCAAATATCATATTTAGGCAAAGTTTAGGTAGAAAAAAATTTAGCTTTTACTTTTTTTTTTTTTTTAAGTCAGTTGTTGAAAAGTTAATTTTTCTTATGTTTAGGAGAAAAATTAAATTTTTAATACTTAATTTTTTAATTTTTAATTAATTTAACATTTTTAGTCTTAAAAACTTAAAAAAATTAAAATATAAGAAAATAATTTTGATAATTTTAAAAAATTAATAACTGATAGCTAACCAATTATTCTTTCAAAACGAAGTCTTAATCGTCTAAGAGTTTGAACTTCTAGAATTAGCGAGTACAAAGAAAAGTATAAAGAAAAAGATATAAAGTTTTAAATAAATACTTTTTTTTTGACCGAAATAATAATATAATAACATAAAATTTATTCGTCAATATACTAATTTTGTAGGTTAATTATTTTTTAGATTTCATATATTTTTTTATTTCTTATTAAAATTCAAAATAACATATTTTTAATTTCTATTATAATAATAATTATTATTATTATTATTACCAAATTTTTAGCCTAACCACAGCCTAAACGTACCCAGTGGTCATGTTCCTGCCACGTAAAACCAATGGAAGTCGATTTCTTTCCGGACAAAAAGTTGTCGTGCTACAACAGCAATGGATGAAAGGACCCTAACAACCCAATTCATTCATGACTGGCGGAAGAGGGTGCCTGAATTATTATTATTATTATTACTACTTATAACTTAAATTATTGGAATTAATTTGTATGTATTTTGACTAATTATAGAAATTCTAAAATTAATAACCAAGTAAAACTTTAATGACTCAGATTTGAACTATTACCATTAAAAATAAATCTAATTAAATCACCCTTCAGAGTTAAATGATGCCTAAATTCTTAAAATTAGTCGCAATCCCTCGTGTCTAAAGTTGTGCTTGGCTTGTTAATTCACTTAAATTATGTTTGAATTAACGATTTATCAAAAATAAAATAAAAAATTATAAAAATACAAAATTTGTTCTATTAAGGATTTAAAATCTATTCCTTTGTGTGGATTGTAATAAAGTGTAGAAGGAAAAAGCTATAAATATAATAAATTAAGGTTAATAAAATTAAAAAACAGTAGATGAATCGAATGCTTTCTATTTTATTATATTTTTTTAATCCATTTAAATAAGAATATATGTTTAAGATTTTATATTTAATAATTTATTTATTTTTTCAACTTTCTTTTTAATTTATTTTTTCTTTCATCAAATTTTCACTTCAAATACATTCTCAATATTAACAAGTTCTAAAATTTTGGATGTGAAATTTAACTAATAAATCAACTTATCTTTATTAAGGATCAGCTAAGTTCCCTAGCACGATGAGTATTTCATGTGAAAATAAATTTATAAATGCAATTTGGGATATATTAATTTAAGAATTGAATTAAAGTCAACGAGTTCACAACTTTCGTAGTGTAGGTCTGGTAATTAACGAGGCATTTGACAGCGATATTTTCAGTAAAAAGGTACTAGAAGTTACTCATTGGGTGAGTAGTTAGACATCAAAATTTTTCACTTTTTTTACTGTGTTATAATAATTTTTCATACTCAAATGTTATCAAAAATTACTAAAAATTACTTAAAATTATTAAAAAAAATCAAAAGTTATCAAAAATTTAAAAATTATAAAAAAATTATTAAAAATTATTATTTGATTCACGAAACACACTAAATATTATAACTAACGATTTTTGACAAAAAAAATACGCCTCCAAACATTCCCTAATTATTTTTGTAATTTTTAATAATTTTTTATCAAAAATTATTATTTCAAATTTTTTATGCCTTTAATAAAACATTAATAATTTTTTGTATGATTTTATGAGAGAAGTTGCTAAAACTTAATGAAAACTTAAAAATTATCAAAATATCCAAAAAGTTAAAAATTACCAAAACTTTGACAGCTAAAACCGCCCCTCACTATAATTTTAAGTTAAATTCCCTTTTTATTTATAATTTTTGAACTTTACCCTTCAAAAATCAAAATCCACCGTAATCGAGAGAATAGGGCAAATAACAACGAGTGGCCTAGAGGTGTCTGTGTTTGAAGTTGTATAAAATTGTATAAAAGTTAATGTCTCGTGATTTATGTAGTGAATGAAAAAAATTAAATTATACAATCTCATAATTTGTGTTTATAAAGATTTATAAAATTTTATAATATCATATAAAGTTTCAAACGGAGCCGGTGAACGTGACGAGACTCTCTTCTTTTTTTTTTTTTTTTTGGGGTGACGGACGAGACTCTTTTCATTATAAATTCCCTTTTTTTTTCTAATGGTCCCAGTTCTATTAATAGCTTTGAATAGTGTACCATAGCGGAGGACTACGTAATACATGAGGTCACGGTTCCTCGTCAACATGCTCAGCTGACCAAGACCGTTTAGAGGTTAAAAAGGTAAAACTTTTATTAATTTGGATTTTTTTTTTACGTTTAGTATAATCTTAAAAGTTAAAGAAAATTTAAAAAAAATTAAAGAAAGTAATTTTGTACGTGTCGTAATTTTTTTTATCTCCGATCGATAAAAATTAAAATAATTGAAAGTTTAAAAAAATTAAAATTCTTTTACGGAAGCAAAACGAGTCCTTATAGTATGCATTTTATCGATGTAAGCACACATTGCCATGGTAAAATCGTAATATGTTAGTTTTATGCCCCATTTGGTTGGTAAATTTTTGTTCAAAAGTTGGCACGTGTTTATGTTATGTATTTGATAACAATTTGTAAAAATTGAAAAAAAAAAAGGTTAAAAACGTTAATGATTTTGTGGGTGGAAAAGAAGTTTTATTTGGCAATTTTTGGTAAAGAAAATTAAAAAAAGTTAGGGATTCATTTGGTTTGGTTTTTTGTTTTATATTTTGTATTTTTGTTTTTTATTTTCTGTCTTTAGTTTATTTTTCATTTTATACTTTTGAAAACAAGAAAATAGTTCGAATGTATTTGGTCTCTTGTGTTCTCAAAATTTGTTTTAAAAAACAGAAAATAAGTTTACACATGAAATGAAAAATAACAAAAAGTTATTTTGAGCGTTTTCAACTCAAAACAAGAAAAATATCAAAATAAGAAAAACAGAGTATCTTTTGTTTCCTTGTTTTGAGAGTTTTCACACATAAAACGAAAACAGAAAACAGAAAATAAGAAAACAAACCAAACCCCACTTAAAAGTTTGAGTTTTTTTGATGGGTTGTGAAACGGTCGATGTGTCCGATTAGTAATATGAGAAGTACAGCTAATTAACACGGTAAAATATGTCAGATTACTCAAATTTAATAATAGACTAACGCAATACAATTATTTTAAAATAAAAAAAGACAAGCAAATTGATGGGACAAAATTGTGATTAATTTTAAAAAATAACATCTGATTATTTTTAATTATGTAAATACTATTATCACATAATTTTAATATTATAGTATTTTTTAAAATTAATAATTTAATATAATTGTACAATAATATTTAGATAAAAGCATTGTTCAAGACTAATTTAATATGGGAGTACGGTGTAGTTAGAGGAACCCACCAAATTAGAAAAGAAGTTAAATTGAGTTATAATTTAGCACTATCTATTACGCATAATATGTATTTGCATTAGTTGTGGGTAGAGAAGTATCATCATCAATCACAACTAATCCATTTCATTAATTGATGTAAGCGAATCACAATCACTATCTTATAAATAATTAATTATTATATGTTTCTGAAACATGGTGCTCGAAGTTATTGGTATTATCTCAATAGCCTACACCATAAGAATTTTTCCCACAAAAATTCATGTTTGAAATTCATATAACAATCTCTCTCTCACATAATGTTTGATTGGATAGGAAAATGGGAGCAACGAATAAAGGTAAAAAATAATAGGAAATATGAATTTTTTATTGTTTAATTGAGTGGAAAATGAGAAGAAAAAACAATAAAAGGAGGGAAAAATATGTGAGTGTATTTTTCTTTTCCAAAAATAGAAAGAAAAGAAGAAGGTAGAGGATAAAACAAAGAGAATCCCACATATTTTTACTAATTGTTTTTATTTATTGTTTTTAAATTTAATATATAAACATGTAATTATACATATTATTTATTTATTTTTTCATCCAACCAAATAATAGTAGGAAAAAATAGACTACTTTTCCTCAAAGAAGGATAAAAAAGAAGGGAAGTGGAATCTTCCTCCCGTTGGAAGAACAATCAATCAAAAGTGTGAGTGTTTTGCATAATAAATCGTTTGTGATATTGTTTAGAAGAGTAATGTTGTACCATTAAAAAGAAAAGTTGTGAGAAAATTATTATTGAAAATTTATTATAAATTAAATTATTTTGAGTAAAAATACCATTTAATTTTAGAGAAAATAACAGCAACACGTCATACCAAGTATTTCTAGTAAATTTCCTCGAAAATAAAAAATTTTTCCTCTTTGGTTTATTTGGACCACTTGGGTGGCATCGGTAATCATACCTGCGACTGCTATTGGTGCGTTAGATGGTTGAAATCCTACAAAAACTGTAATTATAAAGGTAGCTGCACTGTTAATATAGGTAGTGTTTGGAGTGTTAAAAAACTAAAAAAAACTAGATAAAATGTAGTTTGAGGAAAATTTTGATATTTAGTGTTGTTAACTGAAATGAAGTTTTTTAGAGGTGGATTGTATAATTTTTAGACTTTTACGGTAAAAAGTAAGAGAGAGAAACCATTAGAACAGTTTTTTATTCCGATCTAACAGATTGGTGTCAGATTTTTTGAAAAGTTGTCAAAACATTTTGATTTTTGTGTAAAAAAATTGAAGAGAGAAACCGTTAGAACGGTTTTTTTTATTTGTTCCAACGGCTTTATTTCAGAAATGTTGAAATGTATTGAAAAATTATTGGGGTTTGTGAAAAAGCTTTTGGGATTTGTAAAAAATATATTGGGATTTGTAAAAATTTGTTAGAATATATAAATATATATATAAATTTATATAAATTTCACGAATTCGAAATAAATAAAATGTGTTAGAGAGTTTTACGAGTTTTTAGAGGTTTTCGGAGGATTTTAGTGTTTCTTAGCACACCAAACACAACCATAATAATACACAATTCATAATCTAATATTTATTCCAATCCTTAAAATTATATTTTTCATTGAACCTACAATGGAATTATCCGTGATTTGTCCGATTCAACTCATTTGCAGGTTAGGGGTTGAATCCTAAGTTTACACTGTTTCACAAATCCAAAGGATTACAGGTGGTAGTTCCAAGTTACCAAAAAAAAAAAAAAAAAAAAAATTATCTGTTTCAAATTTAAAAATTTAAAATTTAAATTTATATAATAAAATACATAGTGTGAAAAAAAAACAAAGATACTGAGCTATTCATATTTGTACGGATATTTAGGCCGCATTTGGAGTTTCAAGAAAAATCATAAAAAAACTAAAAATGTAATTTTTTGGAGTTTAGAATATAAAAAATTATTTTGAAATGATAGTTAGATATTTGTGATTGATTTGATATAAAATTGTTAAGAATTATATAAAGTGACTCGTGTCAAAATTTTAGTCGAAATCTTGAAATTTTTTAGAATTTTATGAAACTTTTTAGTACAAATGTCGGTATAATTTTTAAAAAATATGACAAAATTATTGGAAAGTGCTATTTTGATCCGTTCTAACGGATTTTGAAATTTTTTTAAATAATATTGAAATTTTTAAAAATTTAAAAAAAGTAAAACTTTTCAATTTTTTTTTTAAGTTTATTAGGAGCTCTAAACGAACCCTTACTTGGACGTCGCGTGTTTTGGTAAATGGTAATCATGTATGTATGGGTCATGGTCATTCTGTTTTGACCGCGGAGTTTGTGCAGATGAATTTTGGTAAATGTTGAAGATTGAAGCAGCCATCTATCAAGACCATCTAGAATATTCTTCAGAAACGTACGAAACCATGACTGTTCTCATCTTGCCGTGTGTAGTTGTAACCCTTACCCTTGTCAAGTTACCAGTTCCCTGCCGAATTTGATCTTTGGAAAGCTTATCTAACTCATTTGTCTTTCTTTCTGCTAAACCAAATTACATATAAGTAAAATGAGAGTGAAATTATTATTTTTTATATATTTTTCTGTTCAAGTCTTTTTTTAAATAAAAATAAAAATAAGTTCAATAAACAGATTTTTATTTTTAATTTTAAAAAATTTATAAATCTAATCAAAAAAATTAATAAACATAAATATTATTAAACGAGTTAAAATACTTAAAAAAATAAAAAATAACATGTGTCAATTTAACGTGCAAAATTAAAAAAAGGAAAAAAAGAAAAAAATTACATACCAAACGACCCTTGTGTCTAGCAACCGCACACAATAGAGGGTAAAGAATGCCCAAGTCTCCTTAATTATTTGCTACGGCCCAAGGCCCAACATTTTTTAACTGATGGGTTACTTATCAAATTGGCATTTGATATTTGCACCGCTTTTGTTGTGACCGACACGACAGACAACTTGACAAGAATGAAAGTAGATTGTTGCATCGCTGGTCGCAACAGACGCCAGACAGGACAAACTAGTCGTGAGGTCACTTGGTGCCGAGGGTAGGCTAAGACCCGCGTTGAAATTAAAAAAAAAAAAATTTATTTGACATACAAAAATTATAAATATTTATAAAAAAAAATTTAGGTACATTTGAAAGCACATTTTTTTAGTAAATTTTGGTTTTCTTTTATAAAAAAATTCTTTTGGTGTGTTTGGTGAAGCAAATAATAATTTATGGAAATTTTTTTTATAATTTTTAGGTGTTCGGTAAATTCTTTGATAATTTTTAACAATTTTTAATAACTTTTGATAACTTTTAGTAATTTTTGATAATTTTTAGTAATTTTTGTGTGTTTGATAAAAATTTTGATAATTTTTGAGTGGAGTAAATTACTATAATAAAGCAGAAAAATGATAATGTATTTTGATATTAATGTATAATATTTTATATTTTATCATATTTATATATTTATTTCAAATTTCAAATTTTATATGTGATTTAACTTATGTTGACCCAAATTCTTATATACGTGATAGGAACATGAGGCGTGCAATAAGAAACGCTACAAGAAGGACAAAACGAGCTGTAATTAGAAAGGAAAGAGAAGAGCCATCGAAGTGCATGGATGACATGGCAATCCATGACGTGGCAACTTACCAAGGAAATTGAAATAATGAAGGAGAGATGTAGCGATTTAAGAATAATTTAAATAATTAAGGGTTTACTTTTAATAAGTTTGGTTTTTGAATTTTAAAATTAGGAACTTATGAAAGGCTTTAATTGTGGGGTTGTCATTAATACGTTTGAATTCCTAAGAAGGTGGAAACCATTGTGGCATGGCCTAAACCAAAGACCATCACCGAATTGAGGGGATTCGTAGCGCTTACCAGTTACTATAAGAAGTTTGTTAAGAATTATGAGTCTATTACAAAACAACTCATAAGCATGTTTAAGAAGAACAATTTCAGTTGGAATAAAGAAGAAGAAGGAGAGGCCTTTGAAGCATCAAAGAAGGCCATGACTACAATAACTGTATTAGCCATGCCTAATTTTGAGGAAGAATTTGAAGTATACATGGATGCAAGCAATGTGGGAGTGGGTACTATTTTGACTCATAAAGGGAAGCCTCTTACATTCATTAGTAAGGCCCTAGGGGTCCAAAAGAAAGGCTGGAGTGTTTATGCATGAGAAATGCTTCCTATATTGGAAGCCGTGAGGGTATGAAGACCTTATCTACTTAGAAGAAGGTTCTTAATTGTGACTGACCAACAATCTATAAAGCACTTTTTGGAGCAAAGAATTACCACTCCCGACCAATAAAAGTGGGTATCAAAGTTGCTGGGATTTGAATTTCAAATGGCGTATAAGTTAGGGAAATAAAATAAAATAGCATATGCACTTTCAAGGCGTGGTGATGGTGAGATCTTAAAGGCTATTTTGGGTCCTTCTTGGAGGATTTAGGATAAGATTAGGGAGAGTTTGAGGGTTGACCTAAGGTGTAAAAAAGTGATGGAGAAATTGGAAGGGAATGGAGAAGGAATAGAAAATTATGAAGTATAAAAGGGTCTCTTGAAATACAAGAAAATAGTAGCAGTGCTAAATGTGGGGGAGTTTAGGAAGAGGAGCATGAGCCATTTTGGGTGTATAGAAATTGGGTGAGGGTGGCCAAATTGTTCTATTGGAATGGCATGAAAGAAGACATAAGGGGATATGTGAGGGAATATGATATGTGTTAAAGGGTAAAAAGTGATTGTAGCAAACCAAAACGTTTGATGCAACTTTTGTCAATTCCTTTTAACATTTGGGAGGATGTCATTATAGATTTTATTGTGGGATTGCCACTCTTCAATGGTTATGATGGAGTGTTTGTTGTAGTGGACTGTTTGACCAAGTATGCTCACTTTGTGGGTATGATACATTCGTATACTGTCAAGACTATTATCAAGCTCTATGTAGATAATGTGATGAAACTACATGGCATGCCAAGAAGCATAGCTATAGATGGGGATCGAGTGTTTCTGAGCAACTTTTGGAAGGAATGCCTCAAGATGCGTGGCACAAAATTGGTAAGAAGTTCCACTTATCATCCTTAAATTGATGGACAAACTAAGGTAACTAATCGAACCCTTTAGCAATATCTTAGGTGCTATGTGCACCAATATCCAAGGAGGTGGGAAGAACATCTATCTTGGGTAGAGTTTTGGTACAATAACTCATACCACCTTTCCATTAAAATGACGCCATTTGAAGCTTTTTATGAGAGATCACTTTCTTTACTAGTAGCTTATGAGATAGAGAGTTCACTTAATGAAATAGTAGACATGGACCTTACAAAAAGAGATGAAGTTTTGAAGGAGCTTAAGAAGAACCTAGTAAGAGCTCAAAAGCAAGTGAAGAAACATTTTCACAAGAGACGGAGTATGGAAACCTTTGAATCTGGAGGGTGGTTTTTTCTTAAGTTCCTTCCAAACATAAGACATTATCCAAGGAAACTCTTAGCAAACTAGAGGCTAAGTATTTTTGGTCTTTGTCAAGTTTTGGAGAAGTGTGGACAGCGTGCCTACAAGCTAGATTTACCAACTGAAGTCTACATTCATCTTATTTTTCATGTCTCGTGGCTAAGAAGAAAGATTGGACATTCAAGTAAGGTGGTGAATGATTTGCCTAGGACAGATGAAGAAGGAATAGTTGATGTTCAACTGGAAAAGCTTTTAGAGTATAGGCAAGTAAGAAAGAGACGCCAAATAACGATTGAGGCTTCCGTTCAATGTAGGAGACTTCCTATTGAAGATGCAACATGGGAGAGCATTAAGATCCTTAAGAAACAATTTCTCGAGTTTGACTTTGACGACCAGGTCGTTTTTGAAAGGGGAAGGAATGATAGTGACATGAGACATGCAATAAGAAACGCCACAAGAAGGGCAGAACGATTTGTAATTAGAAAGGTCAGAAAAGAGCCATTAGAGTGTGCACATGCGACAAATAGACATGGCAATCCATGACGTGGTGGCTTTAGCAAGGAAAGTACAATAAAGGAGGAGAGATGGAGCAATTTGAATAATTATGAGTTTACTTTTAATAAGTTTGATTTATGAATTTTAAAATTAGGAATTTATTTGTGGGGTTGTTATTAATAAGTTTGAATTTTTAATTTCAAAATTAAGAAATTAAGAGGGATTTTAATTAATTAGCTTTAATTTAGGAATTTTTATTTTTGAATTTGAATGTCAAAATTAGGAATTTAAGAGAGTTGTTAATTGTGAGAGTGATTAGGCGATCTTGTATTTTTAAATATGAATTTTTTTTTTTTTTTTGTATTAGAAAAAAATCTTGAAATAAAAATAAGAACTCTTTAGAACTTTACTCAACTTTTCATCTTTTGTAAGAATGTAAGTGTTAATCTAAGTTAATATTTGTTCTATCCATCCAATTTTGTGCTGTTTTAAAACTCATACCCAAACATGTTATTTTTGTCTTTTATTCGGATATATTGAAAAAGGGGCTTCCATCAATACGCCACTGCTCACCAAATAGCAAAAGTATCGCGGCGTGCGAAATGAGGGGATATCAAAGCTTTCTTTTCGTGTTGGTATTCAAGGAATGAAATATCAAAACTTGGACACACTCGGGTGTGATTGTGGTGGTAATAAATTAATACAAATTAATAAAAGTTATAGTTTGGTAACTTGAATGATGGGTAAAAAATATAAAGATTTATTAAATTTTTTGGTATTTTATTGAGGTGCAAACGGGATTTGAGCTCCTTGAACTGAAAATTTTAAGGGCATGTCCACCATGTCTTTGCGTCAAAGGTTGAAGTAGGGCAAGTTGAGCCACTATGGTCATTTTGATTCAAGGATTTAAATTGTAAAGTAAAATATGGGCCCAAAAAAAAAAAATATATTGTTATGTAAAAATAGTCATTTTGCAATGAATTATTTTTTTAATTTCTGTAGTATCATATTTTTTTATTTTTTATTTTTGATGAGAATCAAATAAATAAATTATTTTTGATCTCTCTTTCTCTTTCTTAATAAATCTAGGGTAATTAACAAAATTAATTAACACATTTAAGGTCTAATTTTATAAAAAAAGAATATATTTTGGAGTTCCGAAAAAATCCTTAAAAAACTCTAAAATTTCTAATTTCATTCAATTAAATTTTATTGTGTCACTTTTATATCAATTTTTAATTTTTCATTTTAATTTTTTCAGAACTCCAAAATTCATCATAATTATGTCATTTAACCTAATCAAATAAGACACTAAAAATATATATATAAAGTAGCCATTAGCCTTCATACATTTTCTGTGTGTCAACCTAGGCAGAGGACGAGCCTTCCAAAGATGGTATCCTCTGCGATCCACCGATGTTTCAATCCAACAGGAACAAAGATTCTACCCAAATGTTTGAACGAGTGCCCACGCTTTAGCCCACTAAAGTTCGGCTCTGGGTCAATCAGATTTTGCTGTCAACGTTTCAAAAGAAAGGAGTAGAGTACAATGCACTTTAGGAGGGTCGTTTGCAACATCTCCGTCCCACAACTCCGTCCTCCTGCTCCTCCTAAAATGTTGACAGTGACATCTGCCTTAGTGGAGGACCCCAACACCACCTTCAGGCACTTGAAAGCAATTGGATTTGTTAACAAAAATAGTTTAAGCTATTGCTTCGAGAAATTTTAGTTGGCTCACTTAAAAAAAAAATACCCAAATGAACAAAATTCCCTACTCCTACTCAAGCACCTAAAAGACTAAAATTCCGACCATATCCCCTACAAGCCCTTGCATTACCAAAACCACTTGATGTTACCTATACCTCCGGGTATCATCATTCCACCGAAAACAAATTTCCTTTTGTTAACTTGAATTCTATTTGAAACATAGATAAATTAAATTTTAGACACGTTTAGTAATCACAGCCAAAGTTCAACTTAATAAATTAAATATTCAATAAAATATGTTATATGATATCATATTATTCGAATTCGAACCGATGAAATAATTTGATTTTGACTTGAAAAAAAATAAATGAAACGAGTTTGAATTCATTTTTTTTAGCTTGTTAAAATTAAAAAATTTGATTCAAATAAATCCCTCTTATTAATTTCCGGACGCTTATGGTGCTTAACATTTCAAAATCGTGACATCTCAAAAAATAATAATAATAATAATAATAACAATAAAAATAATAAACTACGACATTGAACGGCCGAGCTCAACCTACTGGTTAGCTATTTACAGAGAAGTCCGTAAGCGCCAACCTTCCACTGACCGACCACTTTCGCATGCGTGTTGACAAACAGTGTCTCTTTCTCACCTTTGCAAAAATTTAATCTCAATTCCACCTCCTTTTCGGCTCACAAATCATCATTCCCTTTAAAAAAAAGAACTCAAGATTTTTCTAACGTCACTTAAATACTAAACATCGAACCCACTTTCTTCACCCTTAGAAGGAAGTAACAACCAAAAAAAAAATAACCCTCTCTAGTTTTTCCCTTCTGCAAATCCCGGAATTTTGAGTTATTGAACATAAAATGGGCAATTGTCTTGCTCCCTTCAAACCCAGCCAAAGATTCTTCGCCGGAGCAGCTGCAGAGGAGCACGGTAAGGTTCTGCAAGTTGTGAAGATGGACGGAAAGATACTAAAGTTTGCATCACCAATCAGTGTAAAGGATTTACTGATTAATTTTTCTGGTATGGGCGTTTCTATGTCAGAAAAACCTTTCCAGCATCTGCCTCCTACTTACCAGTTGAAGATGGGAAAAACCTACTATCTTCTTCCTTCTCCAAGTTCTGCTGCTGGGTCCGTTGGTCCTACACGAACGCTTGAAACAGAGCAAGAAAGTGGTGTGAAGAGAATTAAAGTGGTCATAACAAAGCAACAGCTTCAAGAATTGTTGTCCAAGCAAATATCAGCTGAGGATGTTTTGCTCGGCCTGAAAAGGGATACAGCTTCTTCTGTTGATTCTCCTTCAGCATTCTGGAAGCCTGAGCTTGAATCCATCCCTGAAGGGAGTGAGTGATGATACGGTGGTGTAGCAAGTAGGATTTTTCGAGCTAAAGAGGGTACAAAGAAATTTTATACGTATCTGGTCTGCTCTCTGTACTAAAATCACTTTTCTCTGCTTAATTAGAGATGAGCTTTTGATCTTTACTGTTTTCGGTTTCTCTTGGAATAAAAAAACAGAGCCAGGGATTAACTCCAAATACCATTTCTTTATCTCAATTAAGAGTTGCTTCTCCTTGTCCAGGATACGGTGTGATTGAAGTCACAAACTCCACGACACAGACAGCTGAGTTCGAGAACTCTGCTATAAAAAATACACTGTAGAATCAGTAGTACTTTTTTAAGCCATTTGATTAACACAAGATTCGTGGTTCACACACAAAGAATTTCACATGAATCCAATAATACGGAAATTCATTACTAACTATCGCGACGAATTTCTCACTACAGAACCTCTCAATCAATGAAGCTAACTCGCCAAGGGCTTAGCCATGAAAATACACTAATGGCAGCTAATAATATGAGTAACATAAAACGTAACGAGGGACGGAGTTGTAAATTGACTAAGTTGAGTTGTAATCAGGTAAGATTTTGATCTAATTTTTTTTAGTGTTAATATTATATAACATTTTGATCCGATTGTTTATAATTCAATTTCATATTCAATGTATGGTTTAGGATAACCCAAAAAAAAAAAAAAAAATTCTCATTTAATATACAATCCGATACAATAAAATTTTTTTTTGGTCTAATTATTTATAATCTAATTTAATATTCAATGTAAGGCAAAAAATAAAAATAAAAAAATTTAACCCACTTCCACACATGATCCGGTACGAAAACATTTTTGCTCCGCCCTTGAACGTAACCAAATAGAATAATTCACTCTCAAACCTCATGCAACACAATTCTTCATGAATTTCATCACCGTTTTGGTAGTCTATTTTTCCTTTAAAGGAAGAAACAGAATTGGAAACCTGTCAAATGTTATCCACCATGAAGTAGTTTAACAAGAAATGTTCATTAGAGCAAATTTTTAAGCCTGGAAGATCCAATTCCAGGTTTCTAGTGTACCAATAGGTCTTTTTACTACCCGCTAACATGACGGTCCGAAAGTTTGTGGCATTCAAATGGTCGCATGATCAACTTTAACGACAACAAACACTACCATAAATATGTTTCGCCTAATTTTAACCCAGAACCATACTATAAAGTTTGGAAACAAGCAATTGTTCACCTCAAAACCAATTCATTTAGACAGGAAAGAAGTCCAAGCACAGCTGGATTTACCATTCTTACATATTCATAATTTCACACATTAGAAGAAGACAGAAGCCGAACAACACATACTGGAAACGAAAAGCTGCAAAAGAACAACTGTAGGCCTTCACTTGATCTCCACATCAATCACCTTGTGCTCCACTTTGGTTTTGGGGATGGAGACCAACAAAACTCCGTTTTTCAGCTCTGCTTTAATTTTTTCCTTCTCGCAGTTATCAGGGAGAAGAAGACGGGTGTCATAGGAGTTGTAGGTCCTCCCCGACCACGACTCGTCACCACCTTCTTCCTCCTTGTGCTCTCCTTTAATTACAAGCACATCATCCTCAACACAAACCTTAACATCTTCTTTGGAGAGTCCAGGCATATCAAATCGCATTTTAATTTCGTTTTCCTCCACTTTGATGTCCCATGGGGCGCGCACTTCTGTTGTTGAGCTGCTCCTCCCGGGGAATGTCATGGCATCTTCTAAAAGTCTATCCATCGTGTCCCACATTTGATGCATTGTAGTCATTGGAGAAAAAGGGTCTACTAAACGTGGAATCAACAGTTAACCATTTTAGTCCCAATAAATAGATCAATCACTTGCTCTCTACCATATGTGATGAACAAAAATATACTTCAACTAAACAAGTTCGTGGACCAATGAAATGCCAAAAGCGCAAGAAGATTCGTAGAAATTAATAAGCTCGACAGTTTTCACGTCATCGGATTCACCAATTTTTGAACGTCTTTTTAAACTCGTAACGTTCCAAGTAGTCCAATAACTTATTTGTCGTCACACAGTCGAGGTAAAATGTGGTTAATAGCCTCTGATGAGACCAAGAAGTCTTGGCTCAGGGAACAAGGCCCAAACACCTTGATACTATTGGTGAGCTAACTGACCATTCACACCAAGTTAGAGCCCTTCATAGGCTGATATGTGATGGCAAACTGGCCACCGACCGACCGTAGTTAATAATACTCTGGTATTTTTGAAATAGCACACACCATTACTCTGATCCATTTATGAAATTAATCAGACAATTTCGCAGTATAAATCCAAACAAATGCTATTCTGGACGAAAATCTATATAAAAATTTACAGGCGGCGAACAAATAAAAAGATTTGACCACGTGATGGAATTATCGCATCAGAAGGGTTAATATGATTGACAAGAAAATAACATCAATAGCAATTTATTTACAAGCCATATTGCCGTACCATTATTCACCGCCTTCGAAAGGGTGGAAACGGACTTACCGAAAGGTGAGATATCGAGAGCCAGCCGGCGGGGCCGACGCTCCACGGCGGTTCCTTGGTTCTGGACCATCTGGTTGCCTTGATTTTTGGTGTGTACGTCAACCGCCGTGTCTTTGTTATCTCCGGCGGCCTGGACTCTCGACCTCGACGGCCGACCAACTCTGCAAGCAGACGGAAGGAAAGCAGAGCACGGCCCGACTTTGGGGCAAGGTCCGACTGTGTTCGATACCATAGGCGAACCAGGAAGACATGCCAATGATCTCGAAGCCATTTACGAGACTAGTTCTTCAGAAAGCAGAAAATTAAGGATAGAGAATCGAAGGTATATATATATCGAACTAGGTAATTTAATAGTGATGGCTTATAGAAAATACTCGACTATAAGTTCGATGAAAGTCAAGCCATGAGCCGCTGCGTATATATATATATATATATATAAATAGAGGCAAGCTTCGGGAAACAAAAGGTCACGAGACGTCGGAGAAATCGAGAACGTTGGAGAGCAATGAATGAGGAGTCTGGTACATTACATACATCTCCATCTATAGTCTAGAAGAGTGCATTCGGGATACATCCACAAAAGTATCATCCCGATTGATAAAAAGGGTGTCCTCGTAAATTAATTTGAATTAGATCACTTGGACGTAGACTGAAAGGACGGATTTGTCCTTTTACGTCCAAACTTTTCTCCCTTTCAACTTGTAAAATCAAGATCGCATTGGATTTGTTATTTTATTTTTTTATATTAAAAATTTTTTCAAATAAAAAAATAAAAAATATTTTATTTTTTTATTTGAAGATTTTTTTTATCTTAGATTGAAATTGCTCAAAACGATTTTTTATAATTTTTTTATTTATAAACCTATTTTTTATTTTTTAAGAACGTAAGTAAACAAATGCATTTGGGTTTTTTTTCTTATTTTAAAAAATATGAATAAAAAATAAGTTTAAAAACAACAGTAGAAAAACAAATCAAATAACTCCTAAAATATTTTAAAAAAAAGTTAGCCTTCCGTTGAAATTGAAAAATCATTATGTTTGTTAGGTGTGCTTATATAAAATTTAAATTATATTATCAGTCAGCCAGTTATTTGATTATGATTTTTTTAATTAATGCTTTTCTGATTGGTTCGTCTATATTTTTGCTTTCAATTTGGCGCTTAGGTTTACGTTTTTTTGTTCTGCCACAATTTAAACATTTAAAATTATTTTTTTATATTTTTTTTATCAAATCACATGTATTTTTATTATTTTATATTCTATCAATCAAATATACACACACACGCACGAAAGAAAAAGAAATTAATCACACACAAAAAAATTAGTTTCGTATTATATCAAATCTAGTATTTATATCCCTTAATATTACTTATCTTTAATTTTCCTATTCCTAATTAACCTTAACCATAGACTGCGTTTATATCAAAAGATTTGAAGTTAAGGATTTTGTGCTAATTATTTAGGGAAATTGCTCAAACATAATAGAATATCCACATTTTTTGTCAACAAAATCACTTGTAATTTAATTCATTCTACTAGTGAATTCATGGATTTAAAATCCATACTTGTTCAAAAATATGAAATAAAAAATAAGTTTAAAAATAAAAATAGAAAAACAAATCAAATAACTCCTAAAATATTAAAAAACAAAGTTAGCCTTCCGTTGAAATTGAAAAATCATTATGTTAGCTAGGTGTGCTTATATAAAATTTAAATTATATTATCAGTCAGCCAGCTATTTGATTATGATTTTTTTAATTAATGTTTTCCTAATTGGTTCGTCTATATTTTTGCTTTCAATTTGACGCTTAGGTTTACGTTTTTATGTTCTGCCACAATTTAAACATTTAAAATTATTTTTTATATTTTTTTATCAAATCACATGTATTTTTATTATTTTATATTCTATCAATCAAACACATACACACACGCACAAAAGAAAAAGAAATTAATCAAACACAAAAAATTAGTTTCGTATTATATCAAATCGAGTATTTATATCTCTTAATATTAATTATCTTTAATTTTCCTATTCCTAATTAACCTTAATCATAGACTGCGTTTATATCAAAAGATTTGAAGTTAAGGATTTTGTGCTAATTATTTAGGGGAAATTGCTCAAATATAATAGAATATCCACATTTTGTGTCAACAAAATCACTTGTAATTTAATTCATTCTAATATTGAATTCATGGATTTAAAATCCATACTTGTTCAAAAATATGAAATAAAAAATAAGTTTAAAAACAAAAATAGAAAAAAAAAATCAAATAACTCCTAAAATATTAAAAAAAAAGTTAGCCTTCCGTTGAAATTGAAAAATCATTATGTTGGCTAGGTGTGCTTATATAAAATTTAAATTATATTATCAGTCAGCCAGCTATTTGATTATGATTTTTTTAATTAATGTTTTTCTAATTGGTTCGTCTATATTTTTGCTTTCAATTTGACGCTTAGATTTACGTTTTTATGTTCTGCCACAATTTAAACATTTAAAATTATTTTTTTATATTTTTTTATCAAATCACATGTATTTTTATTATTTTATATTCTATCAATCAAACACACACACATACGCACAAAAGAAAAAGAAATTAATAAAACACAAAAAATTAGTTTCGTATTATATCAAATCTAGTATTTATATCCCTTAATATTACTTATCTTTAATTTTCCTATTCCTAATTAACCTTAACCATAGACTACGTTTATATCAAAAGATTTGAAGTTAAGGATTTTGTACTAATTATTTAGGAAAAATTGCTCAAATATAATAGAATATCCACATTTTGTGTCAACAAAATCACTTGTAATTTAATTCATTCTACTATTGAATTCATGGATTTAAAATCCATACTTGTTAAAAAATATGAAATAAAAAATAAGTTTAAAAACAAAAATAGAAAAACAAATCAAAATACTCCTAAAATATTAAAAAAAAAAAGTTAGCCTTCCGTTGAAATTGAAAAATCATTATGTTAGCTAGGTGTGCTTGTATAAAATTTAAATTATATTATCAGTCAATCAGCTATTTGATTATGATTTTTTTAATTAATGTTTTGCTAATTGGTTCGTCTATGCTTTTGCTTTCAATTTGGCGCCTAAGTTTACGTTTTTATTTTCTGCCACAATTTAAACATCTAAACTTATTTTCTAATAATTTTTTTATCAAATCACATGTATTTTTATTATTTTATATTCTATCAATCAAACACACACACAAACAAAAGAAAAAGAAATTAATCACACACAAAAAATTAGTTTCGTATTATATTAAATCTAGTATATTATATCCCTTAATATTACTTATCTTTAATATTCCTATTCCTAATTAACCTTAACCATAGGTTGCGTTTATATCAAAAGATTTGAAGTTAAGGATTTTGTGCTAATTATTTAGGGAAAATTGTTCAAATATAATAGAATATCCGCATTTTGTAATCACTTGTAATTTAATTCATTCTAACATTGAATTTTATGGATTTAAAATCCATAATTGTCAAGAGGGAGCCGATAAGTTTTAAATCATCTCTCTTAGTTAAGAATTTTTACAGCTCTATTTCCAGGAAAAACTCCGAATTCAGCAGGTTTCAAACTTCACTTCGATTGTATGATAATGGTACCGAGGAGGGTTTCAGTTTCATTCTCCTTGCTTTTAGATCACGAATCTGTCTGAAAGATTTCACTCCAAGCCCATGGGCTGAACCACGTAAGGGCCCATTTGGTGAACACCAAAAAAAATTGATTGGACTAATCCTAATTAATTAAATAACTGAAAACCTAAGTCTGACCTAAAGCACAGCTTGAGAAATTAAGTGCCAGTCAGAACCGATATCTATATTACAATATTACTCACTTGACAAGACATCTACCCTACATGGTAGAGAGAAAAGGGAGGAAAGAACTGGTGAATCCCACGTGCCTTTAAGCACGGGATGTCCTAGTATTATATAATAATATAAATTTACTCACTTGACAAGACATCTATCCTACATCGTAGAGAGAGAAGGGAGGAAGGGACTAGTGGATCCCACATACCTTTCGACACGAAATGTCTTAGTATTATAATAATATAAATTGCTCAGAGGTATTAGATTACATGTTCGGACAACTCTTCTAAAATAAATATTTTAATACCCTTGATCATTATAAAATCCCAAATAACAAAAAGTTAATACGATTATCCAAATAATAAATTTTGACCCTGGGTAAAAGATATTTAGAATAATAATACAAATAAATCCTTTTATAGAGTACCCACACATTGGTGCTTTCAAAATATCCGAAAGTCCGTTATAATAAAACATTGGGTAAGAAGCCTGCAATTCAAATCTTGCTTATTGAATTACACTATTTTTAATAAATAATATAATATAATTTGAATTATTAAATTAACAACCAATTAAATTAAATTACTATTAAATATTTTATATTAAAAATTCAATCAATATTGCACCTAGATAAACAAAGAGTTGCACATCAGCTACAAAAGAAGAGTTTGACTGGATATAGAATAAATATAAATATATAAAAATAAAAATTGATTTTGAAAAAATTAATTAACGTAAATAAAATTGTATTTTCCAATGTAGTTTAAATGTTCATTTTTAAGAAAAATAAATAAAAAACAAAAAATATTAATAATCAAACAAAAAAATACCACAGCGCCCTTAGTATTCAACTAAGATAACACACTTCAACCCAAGATATAAAGAGAGCGCGCTAAAAATGATCAAAACACGGATCATCTCTCTCTGAAAATGTTGGTTTACCTATTTTAATTTTTTTTTTAATTTTCCTTTAAATAAAGTGTTTAAAAAACAAAAAACAAAAAAACTAAATTCTTTTGTAGCAAAAACCGGCTGGGGGACAGAAGAGGCCTTCCTTCCCTCTTAAAAGTTGAAACAAACGAAACACACAAGGTCTATCCCACGAGGTGCCGTGGTCAAACACACAGCTAGCTATATCACACTTTCTCACAGAGAGAGAGAGAGAGAGAGAGAGAGAGAGAGGATTATAAATATACGTATATATATATATATATATATGCCTTTATAATAATTGAAACATTTAAAGCTCAATTTGGACACACGAGAGTGGAGACAAACGAAAAAGCAAATTGTTATAAGGCAGAGAAAGAACCATCCAACACAATCACCATCCAACTTCCCCAAAATATGACAAGAATTGCTTTCAGCCCAGCCACTGGAAAGCCTTCGTCTCTGGTGCCACCGTTGAAGCTGCTGCAATGGTTGGGCTGTTGCAACCACTGCTGTCGGAGAGCGACAGCACTGCTCTCTGCAGGACCCCCGACGGCGACGACGCTCTAGTCGCCGGAGTGCTGCTAGATGAATCCCCATTGCAACGACCATGGGGAGAAGTTGGGTCAGAGCTCACGGCGGCGCAGCTGATTGGTCGTAAGACCTCCGCCAGTGGCCCACCGGGGTTGGAACCCAACCACGTACCCGGGCCCAGCCAAACTTGGGGCTTGAAATCGTTTGAACCTCCAATGCCTAAACCCACTGGGATCTGACCCATACCCTCGTCGATGGCGTTTCCGGCAGCCATTGCCATCGACAGAGTGAGATCGGAAAACGAACAAACAGAGGATGATTCGCTCTTGTTTTCGATGTTCAATTTGGGGTCATTTGACCAGGCATCGATGAAACCCCTTGGAGTAGTCTCCACCTGGGGCTGCTTTTCTATGCACACTAGATCGGGATTGAGAAACAAAGCGCAATCATCGTTTCGCTGGTCAGCTTCCAGGGCACCAAAATCTGTATACACAATCCTATTTCGAGGGTCGTCGATGCAGGCTCGCTGGAAAACAGAGGCATTAGTAATAGTCAATCCTATATCCGTCTGCAAAAAATGCTGCCATTGTTGCTCTGACCCATCCATTGTCAGCCGTTCACCTTCCATAGTCCAATCCAAGCACCTTTCAATACCCCCCCCCAAACAAAAAAAAATATATATAAATAAATACAAATCAATAAACCAAGCAGAAGCTAAACATAAAGCAAGTTTAATAACAGACCAGCCATTTTCCTTGCAAGAGGAAGGAGATACATTCCCATCAGTTTCAGTCAGTGGAAACGTAGATCTTAGGAGCTGAGGTGAGGAGGAAATTGCTGTAGTGTAGGGTTTAGAGTTGGGAAGAGTAGTGGTGGTAGGAGTTGGGGGGAGAGGGTGGTGAAGACGGGACTTCTTGTTGATGGTGGTGGTGGTGGCGTTGAAAGGGGGCTTATGAACTTCCACAGGCTTTCTTGAACGAGGACGGCCTCTGTGCATGTGGCGCTCGCAGTACTTTTGTTGAGGAGCCGCATCTCTTGAACACCTCCACTTCTTCCCATCCGTCCTCTTGCACCTCCATGGCTCCGGATCCTTATTGTTTGTCAGGCTCAGGTTGAATAGAGAACCATTACCCACTGTCCATCAAATCCAAATTTACAACAAAAAAAAAGTTAAAAGATGAGCTATGATATTTACAGAGACCAAACCAAACCCGCATCAAATCAGAGACCCAAAAAGGCAAGAGGGATTCAGTGAGTATATATATATAGAGAGAGAGAGAGAGGGAGGGGTGATTTACGGGAAGAGTGGGAAGCACTTTGAATAATGGGTAGGAGGAGATCAGGAGGGACAGGAACAGAGGCCATCATATACTTGTAGATCATGGCTTGTCTCTCCAGCTCCTTCCACTGAGCCGATGTAAAAGGAAACCCTAAAGCTGCTGCCGCCATATCTCCTTCTCCTGTCATACAAACAAAACCCCACAGGGAAAAATCACATCTTTGTTCAGAGAAGACTAGAGAGATAGAGATAGAGAGAGAGAGCTCTGTTGAAAAATGGATTGACTTGGAGTAAATAGCTTTACCTGGGGATTTGAGGGCGGTGCTAGTAGCAGGGGTTGAAATGTCAAAAGACTGCAAAGCCGTTACAGCTGCACCACCACTGGAGGAAGTAGCAATAGCAACAACATCATCACCATCAGTGTTTATATGGGTCGGATCAGTAGGAGACCCCCAGCCCACCGCCTCGGCTGGTCCGCTGTTAGGAGTGGGCCCAACACTTCCATTAAGAGCTCCAGGAGATGATAATGGACGGTGGTGATCATGATCATGATAATAATAATGATGATGGTGACCACGACCCTTCATGCTACGGGGAAACGTTTGGGTACTTTATAAGCTGTTCAGACCTAAACCGACATGACAATTTTCTAGTATTAGGAGGGTCGAATCTTTGTCTGAAACGCAAAAGCCAGTGCTGTCGTTGCTTCTGATTACACCGTTTTCCCTACTCGTAAAACCACTTTGCTCAAACGGGAAACTCTCTTTGATATCAACCCCGGAATTTCCAAAACTCTTGTAGGACTGGTTTTCAAGACACAGCTCTCTCTCTCTCTCTAGATTTCTATCTCTCTCTCCTTCTATCTGATGTTGGGTTGAATAATAATAAATTAAAAATGGTTGATTTGGTTTGGGTTTTCTTTCAGCAAAGGCAATTGCAGTGCCGCCATCCTCCGCCTTTGGTTTGCTTCCGTGTTACCAACATTCGCACTATTGGATTGTATTATTAGACAAGACAGTAGTAAAAGCAATTGTCTCTCTCTCTCTCACACACACATTATTGCCTTATCTATCGTTTTCTGATTTCAAAAGCTTCGACGCCCCCACCATATGTAAATATCTTACTATTTTTTCTAATGGGGGAAATAAGACCGAAGAATATGGGCGCACACACTGTCTTTGGTTGGATGAGCACATTTCTTTACCATTTTCCTTACCATTTTTCTAAACTTTTCACCCATCGGCGACTCCTAGAACTTGAATTAATGTTCGACCCCTAGAACTAGAAGTAATGTTTTAATGAAATATTAAATTTTCGTAAAAACGGATTAGTGAATCATAATTATTTTGAGCAACACTAATATCGGAATTATGTATGAATGAGGTTGTGACATGTAACTATTTCAATTAATTACCAAAAAAAAAAAAAGTAACTATTTGAATCCTAAAAATTAATCGAACCTTCTATTTTTAGATTAAAAAAAAAATTAAAAGCATACAAGTATTTAACACACACCTTGTCTTTTGAGAATTGAAGCATCCTAATGTTAAAAGTATAAAACTTTCCCCAAAAAAGGGACGATTTTAGGCCCGTTTGGAGTGTAATAAGAAAAATAAAAAATAAAAAATAAAAGTGAAATTTTTTAAAATTTATAGTGTAAAAAATTATTTCAAAATGATGCTTAGATGTTTATATTTGATTTATATAAAGTTGTTAAAAATTATATAAAATGATATGTAATAAAATTTTTGTAAAAAATCTTAAAAACTTTTACAGTTTTATAGAATTTTTTGGTATAAATATCAGTCTAACTTTTTCAAAAATCTAGTAAAATCCATTGGAACACACTCTAATGATTTGCTCTAACAGATTTTAACAAATTTTTCAAAAGCTTTGAAATTTTTTAAAATTAGATGGAATTCCAAACAACCACTTAATATAAAAGTTGCTCAAAGACTTTCTTATAAATTCGTAGGCAATGGCTTTGAATGTTTTATAAAACTATAATCTGAACCAAACAATCTTTCATTGTCACACATCTACAATTCTCAATTCGCTTTTGTTGAAATTAGCTTGCTGGTATACAAGTAAAAGAAAACCCTCCTCATTCATGCATGGTTGAATGGATGTATTGAAATAGATCTTTTAGCTCAATCCTTCATTTCTCATTGTTTCGTCTCACAATTAGTCTTCTTTTATTATATACAAATATGTACTCAAATCAACGCTACAAAATCCATATCATTCACCACCAAAACACTGTAGAAGAAACATTTTATGAGGATTTGAACCCGTGCTTAGTTACCAAATTTATTATTATTCATGACTTCTAGCTCACGGGAGCATTTCTAAAAGGTATCAAAATTGCAATTCCTTAACTATTAATGAATGATTAATTTCTCACACTCAAAAAACTATCGGTTGTGAGGAGGGGATAAAGGATGAAGCAGAAAATTGAGTACGAGCCGGAACGATTACGTCCTGTTCAACAAGATTTTTAATTTTTAGTTTTTAAAAATTATATATGAAAACTCATTTGTTAAATTGTTTTCAGTTTTCAAAAAAAAAAATTTTTTTTTCAAAATTTTCAAAAATTATGAAAATATAAAGTATTTTTCTAGTTTTTTATTTTTAATTTATATATATATATATATATTTTTCAGAATCATTACCAAACCAACACTAGATACCACTGATCTTCAACCACCGTCAATCGTTATCATTGTTACCTACTACTATTATCATTGCCCCACCTACCTCTGACCATAGCCAATCGTCACTGTCACTGTTAGTGCCACCTCCTCCACCACCATTGTCACTGTCCACCACCCGCCTCCAACCACCACCACTGGTTAGCATTACTTCTATTATAAGCTATCACACATCTTCAACCACCTCTACTATCGATATTGCCTACATTTGATCACGATCAACCAGCTACTATCCATTTCCTATCGCCACTAACATCTAGCCACTGTTATTTGTTACTAGTCATGGTCACTGACCATTCTTTAAATACTATAATTTCAACAATTATTATTACCAAACATGTTTTTAAGTTTTTGTTTTTTATTTTTATTTTTGAATTATAAAATAAAAGTTAATAATTAAAAACTAAACATAAAAATTGAAAATTAATAATTGTGATAAACAAAATCTTAGAATTTGTTACCGGGAAATGAGGTCGGCGACCGCTTTAGAGGGGGGGGGGGGATGTGATATTAAGGAAAGTGGACAAATAAGGGACTGTCTGCCTTATGGCTTCACTCGTTTTACTATTTTAGTTCCTAAACATATTACTGACTTCTTTAGGCTTCGTTTGGAGTCTAAAAAAAAAAATCAAAAAATTTTAAAAGTTAAATTTCAAAAATTTGAAATTTTTTAAAAAAATTTTCAAAATCCGTTGTAACGGGCCAAAATATGGCGTTCTAACAGTTTTGCCAGAATTTTTTTATGAATATACTGATATTTGTACCAAAAAGTTTCACAAAACTCTAAAAATTTTTAAAATTCTCTACTAAAATTGTGTCACGTGTCACTTTATATAATTTTTAACAACTTTATATCAAATCAATCATAAATATCTTACCATCATTTCAAAATAATTTTTTATACTCTAAACACCCAAAAGTTGCACTTTTGATTTTTTTTTTTTTTTAAGTTTCCAAACGCAGCCTTAGTTGATTGATAATTGTGATAAATAGACTCTTAGAATTTGTCACCGGGAAATGACGCCGGCGGCCCCTTTAGAAGAGGGGGGGGGGGGAATGTGATGTTAAGGAAAGGGAACAAATAAGGGACTGCCTGCCATATGGCTTCACTCGTCTTACTATTTTAGTTCCTAAACATATTATACTGACTTCTTTCATTGATTGATTTTTTTATTTTTAGTCTTTTGATGTATAGTTTTGACTTACAAACATATCTAATTAAGTAGTATTTTAATGATAATCATCATTATTTTTCATAATTAAATAATTATTAACTAAAAGAAGAACAAAACTGTAATATTCCTTGAAAACAAAAAATATCAAAATGTAATTTCCCAAAACTCTATTATTATTTTTAAACTCAGGGTATCCAGGTTTGCGTGCACCAATTTAGTTCCTAGAATCCTAAAATTAACGATTTGATAATCCCTCCGAGAGTCCTGAAATAATCCCTCTAAGAGTCCTGAGAAAATTCAAATTTGTAATTTTTAAGAAGTAAATCCAAAATTTTACCAGATAGGTTCATATAATTTCAGGATTATAATTTCCCAAACTCACCTATTTAATTTCTTAAAAGCCAGCTTCTTCTTCCTTTTTTTTTTTTTTTTTCTTCTCGCTTGAAACTAAATGCATTACTTCATATAAAGAGTAGTTTGTGCATCGGTAGAATGAAGAAGGCTTTTGGTGCCAACACGAAACATTTTTTTGTAAAAGTTGTGTATTTGATAAGAATTCGTAAAAATTAAATAAAATTAAAAAAAATTGATAGCTTTGCGTATTTTTTATGTGCTTAACAAATTTTAATGAAAAGATTAAAAATTTAATTTTTTTTTAAAATTTTCCAAATACACCCGAAGTGAAAATAATCATTTTAGCCAAAGGCGACGTACTAAAATAATTGTCTTTCTTAGGAGTCACATGCATGTAAGAGTTGCGGTGGGCCCTGGTGGGAGTGGTACCAGGATTATCTATTGGCTGTAAAAAACTGCAGCCACGTTATAATAATTACGTTTTTTACTTTTCAGCACACAAAGTTGACTCTCACTGCATAACATATCTATATAACAATTCAGGTCAAGTTTTTCAAAATATATCATCAAATGAATGGTTGGGATTGAATTTATTTTATTCAATGGCTGAGATTGTATTTCACTTTTGATCTCTGCCGCCTAAATCTGTTCAATCTCGGTCATCTTTTCCCCTGACGACTTCTGTATTTTGAACTACAGAAAAAGGTCGAGTGGTTCACCACTCCCAAGCTGTTGTTGCCTGCGTTTTCATAATTCTCTCGCTTGGGACTTCAGGGACGACCTTGGACTTCCCTTCTC
>QLOD02000033.1:1093368-1130189 GCA_003260245.2 Sideroxylon spinosum
ATAAAATTGTTCAGTTCCGATAATAGCAACTGGTATTGAAATTTTTTGTTGCATTTGAATTTTCAATTACTTTGCAGAAGTTGATGTGCTTTTTTTTTTTTTTTTTTTTTTTCAACATTGATTCAAGATACGTTTAGGTCACAACAATATGAATAACTCATAATCTCTTTTGATTAATAATTTTTATACTATATGTTTATTTGTTTACGTGCCTTTAGGTACGGGCAAATACTAGTATATATATATACACACACACACACACTAGTATATTTGTCCGTGCGCGTGGGGCTACTCCCTCACTCTCTCCCCCTCTCCCTCTCCCTCTCCCTCTTTCTCTGTCATATCGTGCATGTCAAATTATTTGAATAAATTTGTAAGATAGATATCTACTTTAAAAATACAAAATGAGTGGATCTAATTTGAATCCAAATCAAAAATTGGGTCGACCCAAGTCTCAGGCTGCATTTGAAGTCTCAAAAAAAACCTAAAAAAAACAAAAAAAACCAAAAATGTAATTTTTGAGTGTTTGGTATGTAAAAAATTATTTTGTAATGATGGTTAGATATTTGTGATTGATTTAATATAAAGTTGTTAACAATTATATAAAATGACACGTGGCACAATTTTAGTGGAAAATCTTCAAAATTTTTTGAGTTTTATAAAACTTTTAAGTACAAATGTCAGTATAATTTTTAAAAAAATTATGGCAAAACTGTTGGAACTCCCTATTCTGGCCCGTTCCAACGGATTTTGTAAAAAAATTTCAAAAAAATTCAAATTTTTTAAGTTTAACTTTTGAAATTTTTTGAACTATTTTGATTTTTTTTTAGGCTCCAAACGCAGCCTCAATCTGTCTTCGGTCTTGTCTGTCTTTGTAAAAATTGGGTTGATTAAATCAAGCGTATAATAAATTAATTATACTAAATTTATAGTAAAATAATTAATAATTAATCTTAGAAATAAATAAGTTCTATAACTAATTGTTGTAAATTTGTAAAATGTGGGGTTTTCTAATCAGAAACAAAGAATTAATTAAACTCCTGATCTTAACATCATAAAAATACCCTTATCAATTATCTATTTTGGTGCAGTGTAAATAAATAATTAAAAAAATAATATAAAGAAAATTAAATTTACTAGTTAGGATTTTACCAAGGTCAGGTCATGAATTGAGTCAAGTCCGGTGGGAGTGGCTCAAAACTTAATCCTAAGAAGTATGAGCATTTAGTAATGATTAAGTCCATATGAACATAAATAATATCAAAATTAAATTGGGTTAAAACCAAATCGAGTCAAGATTGATGCATCACCCTTTATATTCTTAATCTACTATAACATGAACAGAGAGAGGCTTTTCATCGTCTTCTTGTCACAGGAAACCATGCCTCTTCTGGACGGATAAATTGAGAGGGCAATGGCAAATTGGCGAAGCATTGGTGGCAGCTTCTTGAGTTTCTCCAGGAAAGAGCTGTCTGAAGTTACCATTTTAGATATGTAATATATGAGATTTGTTTTAACTTAGATTAAACTTTCATGACATAGGAAAGACAAATTGTCAATATATGACATAGGAATGACAAATTGTCAATATCATTAAGTATTACATAAAGTAAAAGTGCTAGTCATAGTATTTACAAGTATGTTTACATTTTAAGTTTTATTTTTATATGATAGATAAAACTTATGATTTTACGATTTAGTTTTACAAAATTTTCATCAATTAAATATAATTTCAATTTTAATAATTTTGATTAGTGTCTGTCACACACTAGGTTTTTAATAAAAAAAAACAAAAAAAAAAAAACCGAAATATGATAATCAAACTGGTTACATAAGTTCTTCCCTAATCTAACTATTTAAAAATATTATACATATGGTATGTCTTATTCTAATTACGAATCGCCAATTTGGATCAACTACTAGCATTTGTTATCCTCAATTCTTAATACCAGATATAACCTTTCTATATAAAACCCATGATACGAGGTGAGCTGTTAAGCTCAATAGAAAAATATTCAAATAATATCAACAAATATTTTCATATAAAGACAGGTATTAAGTGTTCAAAGTAATTGAAATTATCAAATAAAACAAACGATAACATTATAAATTAAATAAGTAAACAGTACAATACTGATGCAAAGTTACTCCCTTCCTTCCTTTATGACGCCTTACCATTCTTATAACTCCTCGACAAGTTTTTCATATAAAATACATGAAATCATTATAATATTAACAATAATCCCTTCCCACCCTTATATCGCCACACCACCCTTATAACATAATTCTGTTATCTCAGCCTGATAGCATGAATTCTCAACATATAATCAACATTAATACCCACATCATTTCTAACAAATTTCAGAATATTCGAGAGTATTTTCTCAAATCCTGTAAAGCTCAAGTTTATCATTTTATATTTTTCAATAATCTCACAGTAATCATACAATGCAATTTTATATTCTTATCATGTTTTTATACAAAATATTAAGTTTTAATTATAAAAATAAATCTCCTACCTAAAGGAGTTCAATGATCTTTTCTTATTAACTTTTCTCTTGATTCGAGTTAAATTTTTAAAATTTGACCCAAATTTTCTTAAACTTTCCTCTTTTCCCTACTATTATTTCCTTTTTACCCAGTCATTCGTCTCCAACATTCCCATATGCATATGCGCGCGCGCACACACGCATATATATATATAATTTCACCCCTCAAGACTCCATTTTCACTCACGCTCTTATATCCATAATTTTTTTGCTTTTCCATTCCAAGTGGCTCTATTAGCTCTTTCCATCCACACACCATTATCATTATATCTTACACCCATGCACATATGTTAATTAAGACCATGAATTAGCTATACACATCATCATCTTTATCCACCAATTTAGTTCCATTAATTATCTAGTAACTTAATTTCCAGCTAATTAATTTAGATAAAAAAACTAATCAGATTTTTAAAATAATGTCCCATTAACATAATTAAAATTTCTAAAAATAAAAATCATGTTAATAAGGTGTTTAAAATTTAATAAAAATTAAGGATATCATAGTGTCTTTCATCATATAAATAGCATGAAGTACCAAATACGACCTTGAATGGAGGATTTTTTTCCATAAAATTTGAAATCTCTTATTTTACTTTCTTGAAATATGAAATATTTACAAAATTTTAAGAATTAGTCAAATTGCAATTAAATTAATTCATACCACTTGAATTATTAAATATATATATATATATATAAAGTTTTATCTTGGACTATTATCCTCTCGCTTAAATTTTTATACTGGTCACTTTCTCGTGTTGAAAAATTAAAATTTTAAACGAGTTAACATTTATGAACTAAAATTTATGGGCTTCTCACTTGTGGGCAATGCTAGATTTATACTTCTCACGGGAGATCGAACCAGAGTTGTAAAAGGTCAAAAGCAAGTCTACATTTTCGCCAGGTCAATTGCAAAATTTCCCCCCTCGGTAGTAGCGCATTTGGAATGATAAAAAATCAGATAAAATGAGATAAAGTAAGATAAATTATGAGTTCGTAATTCGTGAAATGAGATAAAAATAAATAATTTTTAAATTTTTTCAATATTTTTATCGTTTTTCAAAATTTTTACGACTCCTAATGAAATTGTATTATTATTATTATCATCATCACTACCTAAATTGAAAGAGTCGAAAGGGAGGTTATCTATTATACAAATTTAGTCATTGATTTGGCATATATGACACAGAGGATGGGGGGAGAGAGAGAGAGGAGGGAAGAGAGTTGGGTTGGGTGTGGGTCCCGTACCTTTAGGCACGGGCTGGGACCTAGTACAAAGATAATGTTGGAAGTTATAAAAAATATATATATATATATAAAATATTAAAAATTTCTATAAATACGAATTACGAGATTATATAATTTAAAATTTTTATTCATTATATAAAACACGAAATATTAATTTTTATAAATTTAATATCATTTTATACAAATTCAAATATACTCAAATTCATTCCAAGCATTATGAAAACTTTTATATTTTTTATATGAGATGATCGGATGGTTCGAATCTTTACAGCTTATCTCATTCATCCACGTCCGCTAAAAGGTGACGAATTTTTTCTCTTCAAGTTGAAATGTGAACTGGACAGGTTTAGGTCAAAGTTTTGTTTAATCCTACTTCCGTTACAACGTAAAACATTCTTAATCATACTCTTGATGGGTGGGTGCAGAATACTTGTCGTAAAAATATATTTATTTTTAATCGAAAGGAAAAGAAATGATTGGTGAGGAAAACGAATGCAGTTTCCCAAGGAAGATAGATGAGGTGACACCATGGAAGTAAAGGTCAGAGAGTGGTTGAGTGGAGGGGACCAAAGGTGTCCCCGCATTGATTTGATTTCAATTATTTTAACTATCCCCAAAAACCACAAGCTCTGGAAGGATGCGAGACAGCTGTAGATAAGAGAAAAAGGATGGGCCGTTCCCCATCCCCCATCCTTTATAAATTTGTAAGTATTAAGTGGTTTTTGATTTAACTTTTTATTTTTGTTTTATGTGTTTAAAGTTTTAAAATAAAAAAATAAGAATATTTTATTTTTTTTTATTTGAAAATTTTTCTTATTTTGAATTGAAAACACTAAAAATAATTTTTCTTTATTTTTCATTTCATGTGTAAACTCATTTTTTTTAAAATAAAATTTGAAAACACGAGTGATCGAATATGTTTGAACTGTTTTATTTGTTTTCAAAATTTAAAATAGAAAATAAAATCAAAACAAAAAATAGAAAAACAAACCAAATGAGACTTTAATATCTCGTGCTTTGTACAATAACTAAGAAATTTTAATTTTATAATCTTGTATTCCTTATTTATAAAGATTTATAAAATTTTATATAATTTTTTAATTCCAAACAATGTTACTATTAATCAAGCCTCTTCCCCTCTCTCTCTGTCTCTCTCTTCATGCTGGACAATTATTTTATAAACTCGTTTATGTGTTTTACAAACTCGATCCATAAGATTTTAAATCTGTCCTTAATAATTTTATTCATTACTAATTTGTTCTCCAAACCCTATTAATTAGACCTGTGTTTTGATTTTTATTTATTGAGCAAAACACATAAACCACGTCGCTTTCACGTTACTACTCATGACCAAATATCCTTTTAATCACAATTACACACAAGTTACTCTCTGCGTCCGCGTTATTTCCATTTTGATAGTTCACACCGTCAGTGTTATAAAATGCGGCTCATAAGCTGGTGTTTGGACCTATTTTTACAAAATTTTATAAATTTTTATAAAAATTAATTTTTTACACATTGCTCAAATGACGAGATTATAATTTTCATAATTTATGTTAATTTTTATAACTCCAAACTCCCTCAATCTTTCAAACATTTTTTAATAAAAAAAAAAAGTAAATAAGAAAATCTCTTAGACAATTATATTAGGTCTGTTTGGAGTTGTGTAAATTATTATAAATTTGTAGAGATCGTAATCTCATAAAAAGGTTTGGCTAGGAGTTTTTTTAATTCACTTTGTGAGCAGAAAATTCAAATTTTATAAAAATTTGTAGTAAACCAAACAATTCCATTTGTTTGGTTTGTATAAATATATTTAAAATTATAAATTATTTTTTAAAAAGTTATTTTACAACTTATGACAATTTTGTCGACGTACGTTTTACAAAAAAAACTTATTCATTTGTAGAATTGTCAAATATTTTACCTAACTCCACAATTTTTAATACTAGAAATTTAAAAACAAAAATGAATACCAAAATACATGAGTCCCAAGCGTAGTTTATCCTAAAAGATAATTATCTTTGAGGTTAGTTTAGCGTGAGGATAAATAAGTGACAAATAACAAGGATATATGTTTTTCTATTAAATTAATTACAACGAAAGAAATTTTTTATCATGTTAGGTGTTTTATTAAAATTGGCAATGCATGATCAATGCAGAATTTTAATTCATGTAAATTTAGACGTAAGCTAAGACGTTAGAATTTGAGATTAGAGAGATTAGAACGGATTGTATTTGTGATTTCGAAAGATTATCCAAAGTAAGTCACTTCGTGAGAAGGTTGCTGAAAGAGTTAGCGTAGTAACTTTGTTCTGATTCATAGGATTGTCATTGGGAAGCCGCACCCACAAACATCTGCCTAGCAGTTTCTAAGTTGTATTTCAGAAATCCTATTCATCTAAGATCCATTCCATGTATATTTTGGCACGTTTTTAGAGTTCAAAAGATAGGAACAATTTCAAAGATAAAAGGGAAAACGAAAGTTTAGAGGTTTCTCATCTCTCACCAACCAAAAAGTTCATTCATTGGGTGCTTGTGATTCGAAGGAAATAGAATAGCGAATGTTGTGAATTCAGCATGTTACTAAGAATTTCGTTTATCTTCATAGATTTAACAATGTATCTTTCACTTGGAAAGTAAATCAAGAAGTCGAACAAATGATCAATTATATATGTATAGTATGTTTGGCGCGCTAAAAACTTGTAAAAGTTATTCACTTTTTATCTCATTATACGAATTATGAAATTATAACTTTTATCTAATTGTTTTATTTTATCTCACTCCAAAAGCTCCCTGTAGAGTCATAAATTCAAATTTATTGAAAGATTGATCAACTATCTATAGTTATGGATTTAGGTCTGTTGAAAGATTTAAGATTTTTTCTTAGTCTGGATTTTTCTCATTAGAACTTATATATTCCTATTTATTGTTTTATTATTGTGATTGCCATTATTTCGTGCATTATTCGTATTATATAGTGTATGAAATTTCGTATCATTTTATCAAAATTAAATTAATAACTATTTGAATAAAAATTGTTACATTTTATCAAACTCAATGTAATAATTACAAATTAAAATTTATTCAAATTATCTAAAATAATTAAAAATAATATATTATTCTGTAATTATTACTCCCGCGAATTTTACCCCTATCATTACGTACACTTACTTTTACACCCATCCAAATCTCTATTAGGGCAACTTAGTCATATTTACCCCTTTTATAATAACATTTTTATACTATTAACTATTTTTTTTTCATTTTATATATTTTAACACAATTCATTTATTCTTTTCGTCTAGTATTTTTAATTATATTGTTAACATTTACAAAATGTATTTACTGAAATATGATCAAAAATAATAAAAAAATAATTACGTACTGCTAAAAAATTTTTGACTTACTAATAGGCAATTTATTTTTTATGAGTGAAAATACATGTGCTATTCTATTAACTTTCTCCACTTCTCGATAATTTTAATGAATGAGATTAATGTGAAGGGGAACTAATGAAAGAATATATTTATTATTTTTCTTTTTTATTTAAATTTTTTTTTGTAATTTTTTTTTATCAATGTAAATATCATGTTTAGAAGTCACAAAATAAAAAATAATTTTTTTATGTCACTAACGTTCAAACTATATAAAAAAAAAAAATCAATGATGATAAAATAAAAGAAAACACATAGTGACTAATGATTATTACCATACGAAAAAGCATCGTTAGTCCTTTCTCACACCCACCTTCGCCTTCCGAACGAGTTACACCGACCGACGCTGCCTCAACATCACCGCCGTACTACTTACCATATGCATTCTCAGTTCATTAGCTAATAATAGTAATTCCCCTCTCAACCCAACTCCATTTCATGCCTGCCTTATTTTGTGTAAATTATGAAATGAGCGTAGCCGTGGCCAAACCACAATATATCCGGACATTGATGATCATACATGCATGCATACATATAAACTTCCTTAGACTCAACAAATCTTTGAAAAGATTTGTAAGATTAAAATTCTTTACTTACTATCTAAAATATGAAATTATAATTTTTACCAATATATGCTTTTTTTTTTTTTTTTTTTGCACTTCGAACACCTTCTCCTTTATGGAGAGAGAGATAAGAAGGAAAGAGAGAAGAAGGGATTTGAGGCGCTGATATTTTACCATCACTAAAATATTGCTTGGTGATGCTAGCTTAGGACAGCAAAATCGAAATCGAAAATTTAAAGGTCTAAATATATTTATATATTTTAAATTTAAAATATTAATATATTTAAATTATTAAATTTTAATTTAATAATCTCCAACCTGATTATTATCAAAGTGACATATGGGGGTAATTGGTCGATTAAAATGTATAATTAACGTATAAAGATTTGATATAAAAAAGATATATGATAAAAAAAATTTAAAAAAAAAATTAATAAAAATTTATAAATTTTGATTGATTTTAACCAATCAAATAATCCCCTTTTAACTTATCTCTTTTTGAAGGGGGGGGGGGGGGGAGAATTCTCCGAGAACGGAGCAAAGGAATAATTAGAGCATGGACCACAAAGTCCATATGCTTGGTGATTAATGAGCCTACCCCCGCCAAGGAAGCACTCGGTCCATACTGTACCATTGTGGTTGTAGGTGCCCCTATTATAATTATACTAATCTTTTTTGAACAGAATATATTTATACTAATCTAAAAGAAATGGAATGCTTCTATTCCAACTCTTGCTCTTGTCCTATTTCTAGTTGATTTCATAGGCGCCTAGTTTTGAGCTTCTTATTCCAACTCTTTATCCCTACTGCTAGTCCATTTTATAGGCGCCTGGTTTTGAACTTGTTACAATTTGCACGTACACAGCTATTTTGTCAACTATTCTTCTCTCGTAGTAAGGCTAAAAAATAGCAATTCACTTCAATAATGGCCTTGTTTAGCACATCAAAATTTAATTTTTGAGTTTTATAAACTTGTTTACATAAATTAATTTTTATTAACTTTTTTAAATTTAAATATTCTATCAAATGCATAAAAATGTTAATACGCAACTAAATTTACAAAAAAAAAAAAAAAAATTAATTGTTTTAACTTTTGATAAATTTTTACTAAAAGCTTATATTTTTTAATTTTTGATCCAAAATTATTAAAAAAATTATATGAAAAAATATGTGCTATTCAATATAAGCATATAATTAATTTTTATATAAAAATTTTTTTTTTTAGTGTTTGATTAGTAGAATATAAAATAAAATAAGAGTTGTTATTTGACAAAAAAATATGACAAAAAATAATTTTGAATGTCACAAATAATTTTAAACTTTCTACATCTTAGCAAAAAACTAATTCAATCAAGGAAATGTACAATGTTATACTCATATTACTGCGGGTGTGTTTGGAGTAAAATAAAACAATACAAATCTCTACAAACACGAATTACGAGATTATAAAATTTAAATTTTCTACTTACTGTACAAAATACGAGATATTAACTTCTACAAATTTATATAATTTTATATAACTCCAAACACACCCTGCATATCTCTTACTTTGAAATATATCCAATATCCCCCCCCCCCCTTTTTTTTACCAAACATAGCATGATGTGAGTCACATAGATTGATAATCTAATCCCCACCTCATATCTCACTAAAAAAAACATAGCCTTAGAGTATGATGCAGACAACCCCCAATGCATGACTATGTCTTCTGTGTTTATTGTTAGAAAAATTATAACTTACGACTGATATATTTAGCTAATATTGCAACACTTTCGAAACATTCCTGAGAAAAAGGGAAATTAACTTGACTAGTTTCCTCCCTCGCTGCTTATAATCTGATCCCACGGTTGTATCAAGTCACTCCTAGAGCAGAAATACTTTCCAATCTCTCCAATGATTTTTTCTTCTTTGCAGCCGCACCTGCCCATTTGAGGCCCACCTTTCACTTCACGGGTTGAGATCAAAATATTAGGAAAATCTAATGGAAAATAAAGAAAAGAAAAAATGCATAAATTTCTTCTATAATTTTCTTTTTGTTTTCTCTCCAATCCAATAACCAAACACAGATGCAAAACCATGCCAGAGTTTGGAGATCAGCTAGCATTTCTGGCAACTTTCATTTTTATTTTTTGAGCAAAGCATCAACCATTATTAATTAGTATTAAGAAAAAATATTAATAAAATTACAAAGTTCCTACAGCAGACTTAGCCAATTTATGGGTTACATAGACATTGGCCCTAACTAAAAATATTAAACAACTGAACTAGCCTCGAAATGTCATTAATAATGTTATGGTCACTCCACTTGAACTTCAGCAGTTCCTTCAGACAGCGTTCAGCATCTTATCATCTGTAATAATCTGCAGTACATTTTGAAGTATCAATAGATTTAGCTAAAAGGGTAGAGCCAGAAAGCAAGCTCTTGATTCTGAATTACCAAACCATCTAATACCAAGTTTCACAATGAAAAAATTCTGTTGCTATTTGATTTGATCAAAGTGGCTACCTTAAAACCGATGGGCTCAATCTTGACAGCCCAAACTCCTAAAAATTGCACCACCTAGACAATCGAAGACTAAAAATCTAAGACTAGGAAAAGTTAAAAGCTACTTGTAAATTGTTGATAGATGGTGATCATTTGAGGGGCAAAGCATCTGTAAAGAGGATGCACTAAAAAAGGTTCCTCAAATCTCTACCAAACTAACCAAAAAAAAATATATATTTAAACTACCTGGTATGAGGAAAATTGAAGCAGTGATAAGTGGTAACGCAACACCATTCAACACGCACAGGCGTCACTTGAACCAACAAGAACAAATCAAGTGAACCAATATAATCAAAGGAAGCATATAAGGGACGATTACAACAAGATAATCACAAACAAGAATTTTAAGAGACATTCTGTTTTCATTTAATCATCATCAAAAACTGACTTGCCCTCAAACTTACAACTGTTTAAATAGAAGGGAAAAAAAAATCTAACATTAATGAGTCGGACCTTAAAAGATATAAAGCCAATTAATTAACAAAAATTACCAAAAACGAAAAGTTTGAAATAAAAGTAAATCTAACAAATATAGAAAATTATAAGATTTCTCGCAAAACCCCAGCTAAAAATGGATTCATCTAACCCAAGTAATTAATGTCTAAAAGCTTTCCAAAAATTGTAAATTTTATTGATTCAGATGTCCAAACAGCGACGAACGCCCAAAAATCATCGTAGGCCATCGTAAAATAATGTGTATTTGACCGTTGGGCCGTTTCCAATCTAACCTAGGCATACTACATACTAAATTTCATAGTTAGATATTTACTACAGTCAGAGATTTATGACTTTCCCACTCTAGGCTTAAAATGGTAAAGAACTCTTCCTCCATGACTATTGCATCACAATACCTGCTGTTAAACTATATTCAAAGGATAATTTCGGATATCAACTGACAAAATGATATGTCATGAAATACAAGATCAAAAAATAGCCTATTTATTTCCCAACTTCATCACCTTTAGTAGATCTGTACATGTGACTATTAAATCTGAAACAACATAAACTGGAATCAGCAGCATATCTCAACAAAGTACAAATAGCATAGTGACACCTACACTTTTACAAGGTTAACAGCCACCATCATCACAATCAGCACAACTAAAGTATAGAACTCATTCATAGGATACATAAATTTTATTCCCTTTTTATTAGCATTTATATCCCTTCTATTCATTATATTAAAACAATAATCATTTTCTGGCATCTAATGCCATATCTATTCTTCAATCAGCTCCTAAACGAGTACTTGCAAGAAACTAAGGCTACGTTTGGTATAAGGTAATTGGTTGGAATGAAATGTTAATTCTCATTTTTTCTCGTTTGGAATGAAATTTTAACTCATTCCCATTCCATTCATGCGGACAAAACGTATCCTAAAAAGATGAGCAAACTATGATGACTTATTTCGCGAAAACCAATACAAACGGCAAGATGCATTTCGTGACATCCTTAAAATCGTAATGCCAAATAATTATGCTGTTTGCATGGCTCATAAGCCTATCAGGTCATTCAAGTCATAGACTCATAGCAAACCAATTCCCAAATAAGCATTATTGTCAATAACTTTCCTTGTTTATAAAGCTCTTTTTTTTTTTGGGTAATAATATCATCCTAAAGTTCTCTTAAAGCACACAAGTAACATAAAATGTTGGCTGATTCTGCAGTCTGTAACATTAAGCTAGCTTCCACCAAAAGTCACGAAGTAAAAACAATATCATCGCACCAATCAAAGCAGTACCATCTATATCCATAAGCGTTCACAATCAGAAACTGAAAAAAACATAATTTACAATTGTAATTTTTTCCTCGTGCATTTTTGGGGTAACACAAACACAGCACTAATCCATAATATTAAATTAATAAAATAGAAAAATACTAACAGATTAAAGTATAAGAGCATCATAAACATAAAATAATTGGGGGGGGGGGGGGGAATGGGAAAAACATGGTAGGTCCATCCGTCCATGGGCACTTTATCGACATTCCTTTACCGAACTTCATAAGGAATCTACTCAATACATCCAACCCCCATTGTTAAATCTTTTCTTTGAATCAAATCTGCATACTCCAATATTCTAATGTGACAACTCCACAGAAAGACCAAATTACACATGGGAAAGTCTGGCTTTACAATTAAATTGTACCATTCCCAACCCACTTGCAGAACAGCTTTGAAATATTGTTAAAAAAACCATCATTATCAACAGCACATTCAGTCTTCCTACTTCAAACCCATTAGTAGAAATTAAGAATGTCCCAGTTTGTTCAATCACCACTGCCCCATAGTTCAAACACCACCGCCATGCTTCTTCCACTCCTCCATTTTCTTCTCTACTCTCTGAACCTTTTCCCTGTAATTTCATCCATCTCATTGCCTCAATATCCTTCCATTCATCTTCTCCAATTCAGAAACGCTCTTCCCAAACCTTCTCAGCTTCTCTTGCCATGGAATCAATCCACTTCACCTTCTTCTCATTGCCAATGGCTAGGAGTTTCATGCCATTCCAGGAACAATTTTCATGTCAAGTCCTTGAATCTATCAGGTTTCAGCATTTCAGGAACCTTAAGTGACTCCATTCCCAGTCTCTGCCATCTTCCCCATTTGCTCTCTCTTGATCTCAGTGCAAACAATTTCACTGGAACCATTCCTCCAGAGCTCGGAAACTGTTCCCAAGTCAATAGGATTCTCCTAGCTGACAATGGAATTACAGGGCAGATTCCCCCGGAGCTTTTCCACTCAAAGCAGCTTTTGAAACTTGACTTGGGGTATAATTTCCTCACCGGGACTATTCCTCCTCCTGAGGTAGGCCTCTGCACCAACCTTGAATATCTTGGATTGAACAACAATTTATTGGATGGACAGATTCCAGGTGGATTGTTTTCTCTACAAAAACTGAGGATATTGTATTTGAACTCCAACAATCTTACTGGAGCTCTGCCTGATTTCTCAGCCTCGTGTTCAATTTCTGATCTTTGGATTCATAAGAATGCATTTTCCAATTCTTTACCACCTTCACTGAGCAACTGCCATAACCTCACAGTGTTTTATGCCTCGAGTAACTCTATTGGAGGAATTATTCACCCAGAGATTTTCGAGGGTCTTTCCAAACTTGAAATTCTCTATCTTGATGATAATAGTCTCGAAGGAGAAATTCCTGAAACGTTGTGGGACCTTGGGAATCTACAGAAGGTTGTTCTTTCAGGAAACAAGTTTAATGGAAGTATATCAGAAAAGATTGACCAATGTCAATACCTATCTCTCATTGCTTTGTCCGATAACAATTTGATAGGTCAGATTCCAAGTTCAATTGGTAATCTTAAGAATCTTAATTCTCTCTATCTCTTCAATAACATGCTCAATGGCCCGCTACCTTCTAAACTTGGAAACTGCACTTCTCTTGTCAAAATCTGGCTCCAAAATAACTTAATTGGAGGAACAATTCCTTCGGAAATTTGCAATCTCCAAAGTCTCGAGCTCTTTTATTTGTTCAATAACAGCATTGAAGGTCGTATTCCTCAACAGATTGGGAGATTGAATGGTCTTGTTGAGTTGGCTTGTTGAGTTGGCCCTTTATAACAATAACTTGACTGGTACAGTGCCATTTGGAATTACAAATTTGACAAGACTGACATTCCTTTCTTTAGCTCATAATGATCTCACAGGGAAGGTGCCATCTGAACTCGGAAAGAACAATGCTCCTGGTTTATATAAACTGGACTTAACCGGGAATCGTTTCCAGGGACCGATTCCTTACGCCATATGCACTGGTAATAGTCTTTCAGTTTTGGCACTCGGAAACAATCGCTTCAATGGGACTATTCCAGTTGGTGTCGGAAAATGTAGGTCTCTTAGGCGGCTAATTCTGAGCAACAATTTTCTTCAAGGCAGTCTACGAGCCGATTTGGATATGAAAGGAGTTTCTTACTTTGAGAACCGAAGAAACTTGTTCACAGGAGAGATACCTTCAGTTTTGGGTTTTTGGAGCAATCTCTCAATGATTGATTTTTCGGAGAATATGTTCTCTGGTTCAATTCCTCCGGAGTTGGGAAGGCTTCAGAATCTTCAAATTTTAAGGCTTTCTTCCAACAAACTGAGTGGAAGCATTCCCGCTGATCTGGGTCATTGCACAAAAATGTCCAACCTAGATCTCGGCAGCAATAATCTTTCAGGGAGCATTCCTTCCGAGATCATAACAAATATCGATTTACGGTCTCTCATCCTTCAAGATAACAAGCTTAGCGGAGTTATTCCCGATTCTTTCTCTGCCAGCCAAAGTCTCTTTGAGTTGAAAATTGGAAACAACATCCTGGAAGGTCAAATACCTTGCAGTTTGACTAAACCACATCATTTTAACTTGGTTCTGAATCTCAGCAATAATAGGATCTCTGGCGGAATCCCTAAATGCCTAGGAAATCTGGAGAAGCTGGAAATTCTTGATATCTCCGGAAACGGTTTATCCGGCGAGCTACCATCAGAGTTGAACAACATGATCTCCCTTTCCTTTCTGAACATATCATGCAACAATCTCTCAGGCAAAATCCCGGATGCCTGGGAAAAATTATTGAGTTCACATCCAGGGTCTTCTCTGGGAAACCCTGGACTCTGCTTGTTTGGCACTGAAACTGGTAATTGTAGTGGGACAGCGAGAAAATCCCACTCCAGAGATCGAATTCTTGCTGGTGTGATAACAGGTGTGGTTCTCTCTGTGGCACTACTTTCAATTGCGGCTTATAAGTCCGCAATTCAATGCCTTCAAAATCAATTTCCTCCTGATCAGGATTCTCTTCTTCACGACTTTAGATCAAAAACTGAAGATTTACCCGAAGATTTATCATTTGATGATATCATGCGGGCAACTGAAGGATGCAGCGATGATTATGTGATTGGGAGAGGCAAGCACGGGACAGTTTACAGGACAGAATCGGTGAAATCCCGAAAGCATTGGGCTGTCAAGAAAGTGGATATGTCTGAGACAAACTTCAAACTTGAGATGAGAGCTCTGAGTTTGGTTAGGCATAGGAATTTGGTGAGAATGGCAGGTCATTGCATCAAAGATAGATATGGCTTCATTGTGACAGAGTACATGCCTCGTGGGACTCTCTTTGATTTGCTTCACAGGATTAATCCTCCAACTGTTTTGGATTGGGAATCTCGTCATCGGATAGCTGTTGGTGTAGCTCAAGGCCTTTCTTACCTTCACCATGACTGCGTGCCACAAATCATTCACAGAGATGTTAAATCAGATAACGTATTGTTGGATTCTGAGATGGAACCAAAGATTGGGGACTTTGGAACAGCCAAATTGGTTTGTGATTCAGATGAAAACTCAACAAGGTCTATAATTGTTGGAACACTGGGTTACATTGCACCAGGTAGATTTATTTTTTGTTCTTTTTTCATCATGGACTCTAATTTTATTCATCTTGCAAGGTTAGAAAAGCGCAAAAAAAAAAAAAAATTTGAATCACTTTTTTGTGTTTTTTATCAGAGAATGGATATTCAACTAGGTTGACAGAGAAATGCGATGTGTACAGTTATGGAGTTATTTTGTTTGAGCTACTCTGCAGAAGATTGCCTGTAGACCCCTGCTTCGAAGAATGCTTGGATATTGTGGCCTGGACAAGGAAGAATTTGCAGAAAACTGATGATTGGTCTGGCTTCCTAGACGAGCAAATCAGTTCCTGGGATATGGGTGAGCAATGTAAGGCAAGGAAACTGCTAGATTTGGCACTTCAATGCACTGAGCAGGTGGCTGAGATCAGGCCTTCCATGAGAGATGTTGTGGGAATTCTGCTGAAAATGAAAGACAAATATGAAAAATGCGTATACAAGGGAGCAGATTCAGGTTTTAGCACTTAATACAGAACCCAAAAATAGAAGAAAATAGAAAAATTATTCCATTCGATTGCTGATGAATAGGAAATGGAGTCACCATGCGATATAGGTTTTCACATCCATATAAACTTTTGAACTTGGAAATTCTTTTCAATAAAAAAATGTTATGACAACTAAAGATATCACGACAAGCCAAATTTGGGAAGAGCTCTCAGAAAGTTCCATTCGTGTCTGTGCGACACACAAGAGGGTTTGGCCGTCTGGGAAGTTTTTGCTTGTTGGGTCAAAACCTTGGTTTCTTGAAAGTTCTACTTAAGAGTCAGATTCTGGTGAATGGTTTTTGATCCCTTCGCGAATACATCAGAGATTCTTAGCAACATTTTCACCAAGCAAACTCAGATCAATTTCTATATTAATTTGATTCTAATGTAGCCTCTCCACTTGCTAATTTTGCTCACCATTCTGCTCCTGCACCTAGCAGACGTAGTGATCTAATAGGGAACAAATCTTTGCAAAAATTTCAACCGCCGATCTGTAGCTTACCGTCAAAAGGAGTGTTTCCTTCTCTTACTTGTTCTGATGCACTTTGTTTTGGTTGTTTCCCTCGTGGGTTCATCTTTGCTGACCGAAAAAATACCTAAATTGAAATTAAATCTTATAAGCTGTTCTTCCCAGGCTACTGTTTAATTAACCGTAGAAAATAAATCAGTGACTGAACATCCACTGCCAGTCTGCCAGTTCCAGTTTCACCAAGGGTAGAACTAAGCTCTAGGGCTGCCAAGAGAGTTCACTGCACTGGCTGGCACATTCTCTCTCAGTTTCATGATCGAAAATTTAACATCAAACTCAAAACCAAAAATGAAAGGCTTGTAAAGCTGTAATGGTTAGATGTGCCCCCTCAGCCTCTTGAAGCAGAAATCCCTCGACTAGAAAAGAGTGCTAAAGCATCTAGCAAGGTTTTATAAATTTCAGGAGATGCGTTTTCTGTGTTCATTAGCAAACAAACAAACAAAAGACTATTTCTTGCACAACAATGTGAAAATTTGTTATCATAAGATCAATTGGAGCGTAATTCTTGACAAGATATGGTTAAAAAAAAAAAGGAAAGGAAAGGAGAAAGATGAAGAGCCGTCCTGAAAAGGACCTGCAACGCTACAACATAAAAAAGCTAGCAGCCCCAGACATTTATTCTGCTGCTTCCACAGGTTTTGAAGCTTCAATATCCTTCAACTTCTCCAAAGAAGATATGCGTCTGTCCAGAGACTCATGCAGTCCTTTCATCTGAACAAACATGTATGTATAAGTAAAATCTCATTGAATAATTTGTTTATTAATAAATATAATCTCATTGAATACAAATTATCAATCTGCAGTTGAGATAAACCATCTTGATTCCAATTAACTATTAAACACAAATCAACTCAACAGAGTGCTGTCCCAACAACCTATCTTAGGGTTGGTTTGCGAACCAAAAACCAACATTTTGGCTTCTTTTTTTTTTTTTTTTTGTCTTATATGACCTTTTTTTAAACCAAAATTTGAATTTTCTTTTTTTTTTTTTTTTTTGGTTTGGTGGCTTTACACATGCTATTTGCATCCATGAAAAAAAAAAATTGCAAAAATTTTGAAAAACTCATACAAGTTAAAAAAATCTAGGTTTTTTTTCTAAATCAGACCAGTATCTTTTTACAATTTTTTAATGGATGCAAACTACATGCCTAAAAGGTAACCACACCCCCCCCCCCAAAAAAAAAATTCAAAATTCAGTGATTGCACTCAAATGGCCTGAACAAAATACGTTATAAACCCAAATCAGAAATCAGTTATACCAGAATCGCCATTATGCCCTTAGGGGTCCAAATCCTATAAGCTCGATCCATGTAATCAAGCGCGACCTGTTCTACGTAAAGCCTCCTATGTAAATAAAATAATAAGATAGAAACAGACCATTTGGCTAAAAAAACACCATTCTCCAATGCAGTGGGGAAGCTACAATAGGGCTAGGAGTGGCCATACCCCCCCTCCCCCGAGTTTTGGAAAATGCCATCTTTACATGTAAATTTTTAAGTTAAAAAAATTATGCTATGGTCTGGCCATCCCTTAAAATTTTTTTAAATGATTTGACTTTAGTTAGGAAAACACATCACTAGTGCACAAAAAGCTTTGGGTTAAAAAAGATTTAGGTTATGGATCAGCCTCTCTAAAATTTAATTATTTCTTTTTATTAATTGTTATATAATCTAAATTTTGGAAGCCTAGCTGATTGTACCATATATATATATATATATTATTAATTTATTTTTTATTTTTTTATTTTTGGTGATTAATTTATTTTTTATTTGCTACATATAATTTATAATATTAATTATAATTTTTTCTTGGCCCCCCTCATACCTAAAATCCTGGTTTCGTCCCTGCCCCAATGCTTGTCCCCAATAAATGAGGGTACTGCAAAGGGAAAACTAAACACATACATAAGTTGTGGCATAACCTGGCTGCTCTCAGACTCCAACCTCCATTCCAAGCTAGGCAACCTACGCATTTGCCATTGCACCAAGCCAAGACCCTTAGTTGATACTAATAAAGGTGAACACTCTAATTTCAGGAGATTAAAAAAAAATAAAAATGATGTTATGTTTTTTCATAATTGTTAGTTCAAAATTCACATCAAAAGAAGAAAGTGTTCAGGACTCCCTCATACTTCCTGCCTGACATGGGGATTCCCTCCCTGCAAGATAATTTCAGTCCTGAAGTTTTAGTTGCAGTGCCTACAACATATGAGGCGTTTTTCCAACAGTAAATCAAGTAAAATATGTCAAGCTCCAAAGTTGAAATATCAAAGGAGTAATTAGATGTATACTGGAAATTTCTTAAATCAATTGTAATTTCCATAGGGTTCAACAACCCGATTCGATCAAAGACAAATTGACCTAGAAAATGAGCATAAAACAGAGAGATCAATCACGGCAAATGAAATTTAGCCATTTCATATTGGTGTCCAACGATTTATACTCACGTGAAGACTCTTCAAACACAAAAAAAAAAAAAAACAGTTAGGGCACCCGGTTAAGAGCATTCAAAGCGTTGAAAAATCACACGAAAAGAAGAGCATATAAATAGAGCGAGAAAAAATGATAAGGCAGTGAAGGAAAAAAAATGGAAGAATCGGGGGCAAATTAGGACGAAGTAAGTGAAGTTTACCTGTTGAGAGATGGAATGGTGCGCAATTTTGTAATCCTTTTGGAGAACGTACATACCCAGAAACGACGCCGCCGCTGCGCCTGCGAAGAAGGACGACGATCTCACTTTCAGAAGGTAACCCATCTCTCTCTCTCTCTCTCTCTCTCTCTTCTTCTTCTTCTTCTTCGTCTTCTGCTTCTGCTTCGAATCTGATCAGGTGATGATGGCCTTCCGAATGGGTTCTCCACGTTTCTCTGTGCTTTGTGACAGCCCCAGGGCCGTAAAAGCGACGTCGTTTAGCGATATTTTTTATTTTCATCATACTTTCATACTTTTCTGTATAATTATTGTCTAGTAAAATAAAATAATACAAAACTCTACAAAATATTGGATTGGATTGATTTGTATAATGAGTTGCAAATCTATTATAATGAATTTTGATTTTTTTAATAAAATGAATAATTATTGTATTTTTGGTGAATTTTACAACGTATAGTAATTTTTCATTATAAATTTTGATACAAAATTCTCTTGAAGGGAAAAGAAAAAAAAAAAAAATTCTTTTTCTCTCCACTTTAACATAAACTTGGATTTTCTCTATTCAGTTACAAAATAAACATTTCTATTACATATGAGAGATAAATAGTACAATTAATTTAAAAAGAGAAATAAATAGGTTATATTATTAAAAAAGTTTAGATGACAAAAAAAATTGAAATGAGTTAATAATATTCTATCAAAAGATATGATAAATGTTCATTTTAGATATTAATAAAAGAATATTTAATAATTTTCAAAGATTACTTAATAAGAATATGACATATATGTGGTTATTTTAAATAATCATGAAGCACGTGTTGATCAGTATACGACACGTGCTAGTATTTCATAAAGGCGCATTCATACGTATATTAATTTTAAAATGATTATATTTAATCTTTTATTAGTTAAAATATATAAAAACTTACCCCTTGGTTTTCATTTTTTGTTAGAACTGAAACGTTTGGGATAATCTAAAAAAATTTTGCTAATTCCACCTATTTGGTTGAAATGATTTGATTTTATTAGAAATTTTAATTCCATTCTTAAGTTTAGATATGAGTGATACAAAAATGTGTTTTATTTTTTACTTCTTATAATTTATAAATATTATTTATTATTAACATATTAAAATTTTAGTGTAATTAATATTTTTTTTAAAAAAATTATTAACTCAATCACTTCGTGAATTAAATATTAGATTGATTTGTATAAGATGATCATTCAATTATGGTAATCTACATAATAAAATTGAACAGTTTTTAAAAATATCATTCTCACAAAGATTCAACGTTTAAGAATCATTTTTCTTTTATTCAATGATCAAAATCGTTTTTATAATTTTAACTTATTGCTTAATTCTTTTTAATGGATTCCACTACCATTTATTTCACAAAACTCTTTATACATTTTAATTTTCAACATATTTTAAGGATGAAGGTAATATACAAATCAAAACTGCTAACTTAAATTTTGTCAAATTATGATGTTTAAAAATTTGAACATTCACTATAATTTATGTTTTCTTTTATAATACTTATCAAAAAGATAATTGAATAGAGCTTAAAATTTTGAAAAAAAAAAAATTAAAAGTCGTGCGTTATCATAATTTCTTCGATTTGAATTTTTTGTCTAAAATTTCAATTATATAAAAAACTTAATACTAATTTTATTCAAAGTGTCATAAGCACGTATTATTACTAATATATATCTATATAATGAAATACAATTTATGATTTGACATTTATCCTAGTCATCAAACTTTGTTACATTGCTGTCATCTTTTTTAAATTTTAAAATTTGAAATTCAAATATATACAGTAAAACATATCGATTGATTGTGACAACTACACACGTAAAGTGAAAAGGAAAGAGAATATTGGACGGTTCGTGTTTGATACGGATATTTACTAGTATATATATATATAATTTTACATGGATCAGATTATAAACATATAAGGGGGTGTTTGGTTGATAACAAATTGATCAAAAAGTACAATAAAAAATATAAAAATTTGTATAAAAGTGATATGTGGTAAAATTTAATTAAAAAAAATTACGAAAAGTTAGTGAGTTTTGGTTGATTAAATAACTCCTAAGTACTGTGAGTTAATAAAATTTATTTTGCTTCAATTAATTAAAATAAATAAATAAATATCTTAACATGTGCTATTCTCCTTACAATTTTTATTAGATAGATAACTGCAAAACATTAGTATTATATTTCTTTTAATATAGTTGTCTTAATTAATGAGAAATGCCGGTGACAGTAGTCGTTAAAAAAAAAAAAATTCCGCTACAAAAATATATATATATTAAAAAAAATCTCAATTAATAAATAGTCTATATGGTATACGATGGAAGAGCTTACTCAAAAAAATCTCTCTCTGTGTGTCGATAGCATAACGGTGCGATTGCCGTACTAAAAATCGTCGGCCTTCTCGCTTCATCCTTCTCCGCAAACTAGGGTTTAAGAGCCAGACAATATTCGGCAAAAATGCAGCAACAGTCACCGCAAATTGCCATGACTCCGCCATCGTTGGCTTCAACTCCAAGTCTCATCACAACGGAAGAAGTTCAAAAGGTTTGTTAAAAAGTCGCGCGAAGTATATGCATGTGTCTATGTAGAAATTGTTCGATGATCTTGTTTCTGTTCGCACATAATTGGAAATGCCTTTCCGAACCACTTCCTCCATTTTCCATGAAAACATTTTCTCTACATGTTTAGAAAAGCATTCGGTGCTTATGACGTGATGTAATTTGTAGTGTTGTTTGATTGATTCTGCTTGCGTATATATGTCTTACGCGAACCCTATCCCCTTCGACCTGCTTGTTGTTTTTATAAACTATAAGGTCTGATATACTGACGGGTTGTTCTTTGCCAATCGAAATCTTTCGGTGCAAACAAATTAGTTTTTGCAAGTGTGATGGACTTCTTCAAACATTGATGAGATTTGGAATTTGAATTCTAGACTAGGACTGCGTAGTATATGTGAATGATATAATGCTTAGGAGAATTTTACTTAGTTAATCTTAGCAAACAGAACGAGGTTTTTGAATACGATCGATCAGTGGAGCCTATCTTGTAATTTGGCTGGAAATTCTTCTGATTGTTGAATTGATTGTAATGTTTTCTCCTCTCCTTGACGCAGTACTTGGATGAGAACAAGAGGTTGATTTTGACGATAATGGAAAATCAAAACCTGGGAAGACTTGCTGAATGTTCCCAGTAAGTGAACTGTTCAAACGGCTTTCTAATCTATTCTTAAATTGTGCTGCAGATAATTATTTGTTTCCTCTTGTTATCTCACTTTTCACCTCCATGTTTAATTGTTCACAAAGTTTTTTTTTGGTGTCTAAAGCATCACCAAGATAATGTTTATGAACTACTTCAATGTTGATCCGCTTCCTTTGGACTAGCTTATTGGGACTGAACTTGGCCTTGTTGATTGACTGAAGGCAACTCAAAATGGTTGCCATACAGTTTTCAGAGAGGCCCTGAGAAATAGCAAGCTACCCTTTGAATTAATAGGATAGTGACCCCAGATGGATAAAAACTGAAGAGGATTTATTTGGTTTTTTCCTCATTATTGTTCAAAATTAATGTGAAGGTTGAGAAGGTGAGCTTAGTCATAGGTTTTCGCTTCCCAATTAGGCAGTTCTGGCTTTTCATTTTCTAAGTCACTGCATCAAATCCTGAATGAATTTCTTTTTGGTACCTCAGAATTCTAGGAGTTCTTTCTATAATTTTGAAGTTATAATCTTGTGTGGAAGGATCGACTGAGAAAGTGGAATTGGCCACTACGGGGTCTTTTGTTTTTTATTATGAATTTCTGATATCAACATTGCCCTTATTTTGTTCTTACGCATGAAGACATGAGGAGAGTAGATAATACAAGTGATTTCCATTTGAGTTAAAGGTTCAACTTTAAACCCATCACAGTCAAACATTTGGGTGATCAAGAATGATGTCTACCATTGAATATCAGTAGTATATCATGAAATGCTATATTCACCAAATGTGATTTCAAAGATTTTTGTTCACATGCAAAGAAGAAGCCTGTTGCCCCCCATAGTATGTTTTGAAGATGTTTACCATGTATCCTTGAGAATTTGTGTTTTTTTTTTTTTGGTTTTGGGGGGGGGGGGTTGTTGTGGAAGGTGTGGAATCTTGAGGTAAAACAGAAAGTCACTTCACTCTTCCTATCTCAATACCTGTAATTTTGCTTGCATTATTGCTGACACAGCCTATGACAATTTGAACCATTCAGGTATCAAGCCCGGCTTCAGAAGAACTTGATGTATTTAGCTGCAATTGCTGATGCCCAACCACAAGCACCAACGCCACCTGCTCAGGTCAGTTAGCTTGAGTATAGTTTTAAAAGTTGATTTAGTATAATTAATTAAAGCTCCTTGCTGACATCTAGAAAAATTGCAGACTCCACTGCAATCTGTTGTGCAACAAGACCCGCCTCACATTCAGCAACAACCTCAGGCTGCAGTGGCTCAGCAACAACCCAGTGTTTTGACTCCAAATTCGCCCTTCCAATTTAATCCCCTTCAGTCTCGAGATCAACAGCATCATCAGCTGCTACTGCAACAACAGCAACTCCAGGGGCCTATGGGCATGAGACTCGGTGCAGACACCAGCTTGCATCAGCTCTTCCAAACTGTACCAGGCACCTCAGGAAGTTTGGCAGAGGCTCTGGGAAGGAAGCAAGATCTCCTGGAGACTGGTTCTGGTGGCAGTCAAGTGAACTCAGCTTTTGGGCGTGGTATTGGTGATATAGATTCTCAATTCTGAGGTTTCTAATTACAGCCATCTGTTAATCTCCCCAAATATTATGTTTTTGAAATTTTCAATATTGGCGCATCTCTGATAGTCTCAGCTCATGTAACCGGAAAGTCAACTTCTCATTTACTGATGGTTTTAGTATTACAAATGTATGGCCTTTACATTTTTACCATTACAAAGCGTGGACAGTTGTGAGCAGTAGAATATATTGTTTCAGCAGCTTATGTTTTTCAGTCACAGTGAAAAACATAAAAAAAAAAAAAAAAGCCCGGTTTGAAGGAATTTACATAATACAGGTTTTGCTTGGACAAACCTCTTATGATATGAGAAATTATTTCATTTTTTGGTTATTTCACACTTATCCATCACGTTTTATTTTCGTTGATTATTTCATCTTTCCGGGATTTTATCTACGCGTGTTCCTGGAAGACTTTCTGCTTCCAGGAAGGTTGAAGACTGAGCATCCAATCAAGGGGCTAAGTTGGCAAAACGGTAACAAATCAAACCAAGTTTTTTCCACTTAGGTGGGGTCGGTTATATAGATTTGATGACGTCAATCGAATCTATTTAAAGGTATGTTCTCTACTAGATCGATATAAGAAATGTCATATTTAATAGTTTTTTTTCAACTTTTATTTTGTGTCTCTCACCCTCTCCTACTCCTGGCAATCTTTATGCTTTCATACATTTTAATGGGTGTCTCCACTGGATGCTTTTTAGCATGTCCGAACTATCTTAATCGATTCTCTCATTTTATTTTCAATCGATACTATTTCTATTTTATCTCTAATCTACTCATTCCTAATCTTGTCTTTCCTCATGATCCCGCACATTTAACTTAGTATTCTTATCTCCGCAAGTGTCATCTTCTTAACATGATTATATTTTACTAATCAACACTCTGATCCATATAACAATACCGATCTTACCGGTACTTTATAATGCCTTCCTTTCACCGTGAAGGAGATTTTCCGATCACACAAGACCCTTGAAGCACTCCTCTATTTGGTTCACCCAGCCTAAATCCTGTAACTTACATCAGTATCAATCCCTCCATCCTGTTTCACCATAGATTCAAAGCACCTAAAGTTTTCTTTCTCTATAATTTTTTGTATGCTTAAACTTACTTTTATACTACTAGTTGTCTTACTTTAACTAAACTTACATTTCATATATTCTGCTTTGCACCGACTTAGTTTAAACTCTTTTGTTTCTGACGTTTTCCGCTCCAATTCTAGCTTAACATTCACACTTTCTCTCCTCTCATCTACTAAAATAACATCATCTGTAAATAACATACACTATGGTACCCCATACTAAATATATCATGTAATCTCGTCCAAAACTAGGGTAAATAAGTACATGTTTAATGCTGAGCGTATTAGCGTAGACCAATTATGATGTAAACTCCTTAATCTCTCCACCAGTCGTTCATATAGATATCACGACTCTATCATACGTGTTCTTTAGAAAACTAAGTAAATAAGCACCACGTCACCGTAGAAATAAATAAATAACCACTGTGTCACCGGAGAAATGTGACAATTTTCAATGAATCAATTAGATGGACGCTCTTTTTATCTTGTGATTTTAATAGTTTTAACCATCGAAGTTATTAGAATCACTTTTCATCTGGTGAAGAGAAATGCAATAGTTTTTAATGAATCAATTAGATGGACATTCCTTTTATCTTGTAGTTTTTATAGTTTTACCTATCAAAATATCAGAATCATCTTTAACCCAGTGGTGCTTTAAAAAAAAAAAAATCCTTCCTATATATATCAAATCGTAGGATTTAGGGTTTGAGATTTAAATTGTCAATCTAGAAATAACGTCTAATCCCACTTTTGATTGCGGTAAAACGTAATAAACATGGTAATTAAGTTAAATATGTTAAATATAATTTTTTAATATGATAATGTACAATGGTTAGGATTGATTGTTGGTAAAATTTGGAGATCCAATGTCATCTCTTATGAAATTACCATTTTATCTACACTTTTTTTTTTTTTTTAAGTAACTCAGGCTATTAGGTTCAAGTTATATAAATTTTATATATATATATATATATATATATATATATTTTTAGTAACTTGGGATGTTATATTCAATCTATATAAATTTTTAAAATTAACGACTATATAACCTTTTAATAATATTAAAAAAAAAAACTCAAACAAGTGTACATTAAAGAGTAAATCTAAAATTTTACTGATTAAACTAAAATAATATCACAAAATTAATTCCATATACTATCTTACAATATTATTTATCCAAAATCATATCCCATCAAACTAAGGGATGCAGACAATAATATTATTGTTCTCGGGGGGAGCTTTTCTATCCAGTGGCATAGCTAATTCATAATTGAAACCAACAAAAAAATGTAAGACAAATGATACATAGTGAGGTGAAACGGACCCCTCCTGCAGGGAAGACAACAAACGTAATTGTCTTATTCATAAGATTGATACGGGAAGTAAGCAAGCCCAAAATAATAATAATAACAACAATAAATAATTATATTATTATTATTTATTATTATTAAGCAAATCCAATAATAATAATTATAAAGCAAATCCGATCTTCCCACACCGTCCACAACATAGGTTGGTTTAAAACCTTTCTTCACGAAAATCAAGCTGCGTTCGAATAAAAAAAATTTTATCACAAAAAAAATTATCATAAGGATTTAAAATTACATCTTATTTAAATATAATTAAAAAATCATAAATTAAATAAAATTAAAAATTAAAAATTAATATATGTTTTTTAGTTTATTGTATTTTTTAATCCATTTAAATAGAAATATATCTTCAAAAGTTACGATTTCTCCGCCTCTTTTCCCCACCTATTTCTTTTCCTACGTAAAACCCTCGCTCCAAACGCAATTATTAAGCAAATTAACAGTGCTGGCCACACCATCGGTGGGGTTGAAACCTTTGCCCACAAAAAACAGTCACCTAATGTTAATGATCAAAAGTAGCAAACACAATCAGGGGTCCAACAACCTTCATTCATCCACAAAAATCCAGAGCCATTTACTGATTATTCAACAGTACTAGCAAAAACAGACGTGGTGGCTCAATCAAATCAACAGTGCTTGTCATACCACCGTTGAGCTTAAAACCTTCATCCACAAAAACCAGCGCCACTCGGTGATTATTCAAATCAACGATGGTGCCAATTCAACACACAAGTAATTCCCCAGCCTTGCCTCAACTCCCCACCCAGGACTTTATTAGGAGGCAAATTCAAATCAGATGGTCCAGCCAGAAAACAAGAGTCAGTTATTTGAGAAAACATTAAAACAACGAATTTGATAAGATTTCATTTCATTTTATGAAAATTCTCATTATTTCTTATGTTTAAAATTAAAATAATGTTTTATCAATTAAATTAAATTTCATTTTAAAATTCACTCCAAAACAATAGAATTTAATGAAAATTCATTTTTTTCTTAAACCATCTAAATAAATGAATAAATTTATTCTCATTTATCATATTTTCAACTTCCTACTAACAGATCATACTTGATATTTCTCTTAAATCAAATCAATTTAATTCTTGAATTCAAAATGTATTCCAATACAAAATTTTATTTACCAAATCAAATTAATTCTTTATTTTAAAATCAAAATCAATTATAAGAGATGAAAATTTTCAAACAGAGTGTAAAAATCTCCGTAAGGCCTTTCCAAACTGAAGCTGAAGCATTGAAACATCTTAGAGCCAACCAACATTAACTGAGATTAACCCCACCAGAAGAGGGGGAAAAAATGAAAATTTGCATCACATCAATTCAGAAGCCCAGGGTACATGTCCTCAAGATACCAGTAGAACAGTCCTTACCGAGCATTGCTCCTTTGCAACAACTCGTGGACAGCATTCATGCAACAGGAAAAGAGGAGGAAACAAGAATTTTAGCCAATTCAGGAAATCAATATTTTTAAATAATTCAGAGCCCACAAACAAAAAAGTAAGCTGCCAGATGCAACTGTGCATGTGAATATCACAGCATGCAGTTGCATGTAAAGTTTGTATTATATTAAAACATGCAGAAATAAGCTGAGTGTACTTCCGGCAGAAAACACAAACGGGGATCAAGAGGGGGCAGAGAGGACAACTAAAGGCTTTCAATCAGAGAATTCTATAAAATGCAAAAGATCTGGGACATTCCGACTAACAAATTCTCCCTCAAATCCTGTCGTCATCAACTTAATCTGCTGCACATCAGTGAAGATGATGTCCAAATTGTATCCTGCCAAACCAAATAATTAAAAGAATTAATGATGCGGATAAAAGAACAATAACAAAACAATAAGAATTTGGAGTAAAAAGACAAGGGGGTGAAAAAATAAAAATAAAAAACTTCAAAAGAGAGAGAAGGAATGGCAGGTCAGACACATGGAAAAAAATTTGTAGTCCAACCAAACAATTAAAAGAATCAACAATGCTGCATAAAATAACAATAGCAAAGCCAGAAGAATTTGGAGCAAAAGAAAAGGAAAAAATAACTTCAAAAGAGAAAATAGGAAGTGACAGATTACAGACAAAAAAATTAAGTAGTCCATGAGTCAAGTTTCTGATGTTTGTATCATCAAGCGTCTTACCACAAATCCCTACAGCATGCGAGAACTGAGCAATACAATGAGTATGATGATCACATTAGATAACAAGTCGCACAAGAGTAACATTGTAGTTGTGATAAAATAAAGTGGAGATGGACGCATCTTTGTTACACGGTAAAGCATCTAGTATGTGATCGCAAATGAATCAATAAGGTCAAAAATGTAAAATAGACAACATTGACAGAAAATAGCACAAGGCATTGAAAGGGTCAGCCATAAACCAACAATGGGCACACACATTTTTCAAACACTTGCATTTGAGGGTAAAAAAAAAATGAATTAACTGAACCAAAACCATCGACTATAAACCATCATATTTTATGCTATACTTCCCCTTTTAGCTCATCACAAGTCATTATAATTGAGAAGAATTTTCATACACGTCATTCGATAAAATTACTTTAACATCAAGAGAACTATCTTCCTAAAGTTGATGCCAAACCAGTTGTCCTGCCATATATAGACGGAAAAACTTAAAAGCTTAAATTTGACAGTATACGTATAAGTTAAAACCAACAAACTGACAATCATCAAACAAAGGATGACTGTGTACCAGATCTCTAACAAGATGATTAAATCAATACCTGCCCTGTTGTTTCCCAACAAAATTTGGGCTAAGCCCACCATGAGAGTTGCCAAAACCTGACCTATCAGGATTTGCTCCATTGCCAACTGCAGTTAGTCCAGATGACTGGCCAAGCTTTCCATCAGTGCCATTCAGCTCAAAATGATCTTTTGGTTTGCTTAAAATTCTTACATTTGTGATACCTCCAGCATTTAGATTAACACCATTAGAATGTTGATTCTGCATCGAGAGCTGAGAAGGATTTTTTGCAGCATTTGCAGGTAAGGAGGCAGCATACTCCTTGAAAATGGTTTTCTCAGTCTTCAGAGTGTTGGAATCAGTTGATGGAGCCCTCTTTAGACGGTGTGATTGTGCCATGGGGGTAACAGCAACTGATGGCAACAATGAGGAATAAGGAGAAGATGCTGATTTAGCTGCTGCAGCAACTTTAGCAACAGCTGCTGTAGCTGCTATGATTTCTTGTGCGCCCTCTCTGAGTTGTATGTAGTCTCCTTCAATTACAAATAACTGAAATAGAAAATTAAGGTTCTCTGGTTACAAATCACACTTAATAAACCAATATATATATAGAAGGTACCAAAAAAATGCTGAATAACTTTAGAGCTTACCTCGGGGTGACTAGCCAAAAAATCATCAAGCTTTCCATATTTTTTCTTGTAATCATGCCAATGTAGAGGTGCAAGCATTTTTCCAAGCCTATTTGGAAGCTGCGCTTGTTGTAGACAATAGAATCATCAATGAAACCAAATGTGGGAATGCTAAAAGGTATTATAGTAGAATAAAATTCACTGACCGTCGAGCTAATCCTGATTTTACCACCAGGTGGTATCGTGCGAACAATGCAAGCCAACAATGATCTTTCATCAAGAAGAGAAGACTCTGAAGCATTTCCAGTAGGATGTACATTTTTATGTCCGGACGATATAAAGGCTTCAGATGAAGCTACACCAGTGACATTGTTGCTTGTGGTCTCACTGAAAATGACATGATTGATTTGAGTTTCAGGAGATGGTGCCTCAACATGAGGACTTGCTTCTTCAGTAGTGAATCCTTGAGCCTCGAGTCCAGGACTAGTAGAAGAGGTAATGGTTTCCTGTGCCAGTTGAAATTCAAGACTAGCTTAGTGTTTGAAAATACATATCTACAGAAACTTTCAAGCATCCACAGGTCGATCACATCTCATATCACTGGCTGTTTAAACAAATAGATCCACCATGATACAAACTACACAGAAACAGAACATAAACAAATATGAACCTTGATCATCTCATGAAGAAATATAAAAATAAGTAAAAAAAGACCTTTGTCTCGTTATTCTGTGAAATAGGGCCTAGTCTTAGAGTATCATGAAACTGGGAAGAAATATGTTGCAAGCTCTGCTGGGGCTGTTGGGCTACCAGGTAGCTTTTATCAATCTGCTCAAGAGCCTGAAAGACTTCCAATGAATCAATACCATACAGCATATAGAATAAACAACTCCACATGCATCACTCCTAGAAACATCATCTTGATTACAAACCTGCCCTTCCTCAGCTGATGATGGAATCACTGTATCTGGCTCAGTTCCTTGGCTGCCACGTACGTCTAAATAGTCTGGACAAACAGCTTGCCCATTTATAGACACCTCATAATCATAACTAGCATCTGACCTCAACAAATTCTGTTCATCTTGAGATGGAGGATATTGGTTGTGAGTTGGCACCTGTGAACCCTCTGACACAGCCTAGAGAGAGAGAGAGAGAGAGTACTCAAAATAATAATGCCAAAAGTAACAAAATAATGGGCAAGCAAGAGGTTTCCACTTATTGTACCTGTTGGCTTTGCCACTGCTGAAGGGAAGAAATTGCCGGTACAGAGTGAAAATGGCCAACAGGTGATTGACTAACATGTGATGCGACACCCTGTTGATTCATAACAAAAGGATGCACGGCAGTCACCTGGCCAGATGGAAGGTAGGTAGGCATCCCCAGTAGGGACGTTGGAGCAATCGGAACACCATGAACGTGATTGGCCTAGGAATGAAATTAAATTATCAGTATAATACACAGAGATTAACGTTTACTGTTTGTTTGTAGGTAACCATGGAACTTTCGTTATCATTAGGAAGCTGAGCCTATTTACACAACACAAGCAGCACAAAAATGCACAAGAATGCCGAAGGAAGAGAAAAGGAGGAAAACATAATAAAACTGAAGGTCCCCACAACCACAATACAAGAAAACAAAGATAAGTACAGATGGAAACTGTTCCAGATTTTAGGACAAGTTTTCCCATAATAAAGAACCTGGCATTATTAATTTTTGTGTGTGTGCGTGCGCGCGCGCGCGGGCACTTCTCTAGTCAATAAACCTGTAGGATACCCAACATTGAAGAACTGAAAAGTAAATCCCCACCACAATATTTGCTTGTGATATAATTTGTCATACATGGATTTAAAGTAAGCATCCGTTGCTAAAAATCACACCACAATAAATTGCGTTGTCACCACGAGGTCATAATCTAAAATAGTAAAATATCACAAGTGATGCTAGAAAATTCACTGATCAAACATGTCAGTGGCATCCTTGAGAAAAGACAAAAATAGAATAAAATATTGAAATTTTCTACTCTAGCATATACTACTGAAGTCGCAGTAATAATATTTATGACAATTGACTCACCAGTTAGGACTATTGATAATTTGCTAGACATGGACATTTACGGTTGATCTTAGCACAAAGAAGACTCATTTCAGGATGGAAATATGAGTCAAGTTCGACTCAGCTATCAAGTGTCTAATGCATTTGCCTCAGAAGAAGACATTTCCATTTGTATTGTTTCGCTTCACCACTGTTTCTTGTATTGATTAGATTCTGCTGGCAATCAATGCCACTCAGTAGCATAATTACATTTTTATTACAAGGGTAATTTAAGGACGTTAGGTTCCACAATAAATAATATGGAACTGTATAGCAGATTCAATCCTGTAGCATATAGAAAAAACGGTGGTGTATATATATAAAGATAAACAGAGAGGAAAACAATTTCAAGTTTTTCAGTTGACACAAGCATATCAAGACTCCAACTCTTTGTTTTAGTAGTGGGAGATTTCAGATTAAATCTATGAAGAATAATAGAAGACAAAAAAAAGGCATTAAGCACAAAAGGCATATCAGTTGATGCCGCTAAGTTACAGCAAGTAGGTTTGTAAACTAGAGTATCTTTATCCAATATATGCGAGATTTCAGATTAAATCTATGAAGAATATGCTTAGCCAAAAAAAAGAAAACCCATGAAGAACATTATATAAAACAAAAAAGGCATTAAGCACAAAAGGCATATCATTTCATGCTGCTAATTTCCAGCATGCAGGTTGGAAGATCTTGGCACATTACACATAATTACCATTGACATTGATAATAACATTTTTAAAAAAATTACGACAGGAATACAGCTAGTTTTCTTATGAATAGTTGAGGATCCTGGCACATTACGCATAATTACAGTTGACATTCTCCAAACTCAACCTTTCAACCCAAAATGCCTCGAAATATAGTCATTGGGCAAAATAATGTTTTAGTACCCTTAAAGAAGGTCAGAATTGCATGGACAAAGCATGCAATTTATAAAAGAAACCAATTGCTGGAACTATGAATTTGGCCTCTGAAAAATACGAATCTAAGATTCAACCAAATATATTATGTCAATTGAGCGTACTGCATGCAGTAGCAGACCCATAAATTTGGAAAAAAAAATTATATTTTAAAAGGCCATTACTCCTTTTTTTTTTTTTTTTTTTTTTTTTTTGGCGGGTGTACACTATTTATTAATACAATATCACAAACTCGTAAAATAAAAATGTAGTGAAAATAATATCACAAAAATGGACAACATATCCACCAAAGTTGTGATGGCTCCTTTTCATCTCAATCTCAATTCTCAAATAAATTCACTGGAATTAGCATTTCAGGATTTGCCAATGGTAAGACAATTTTGAACAAACAACGGGTGAAAAATTTTAAACCAAACAAATTCTACCTGATTTGAAGCATCGCCAGTTGAAACCAAAGAAGAAACATTTTCGGCATTTCCATTTGGAAGTACCACTGGATTTGCGCTTGACGTGACATTTCCATTCATATCTACTTGGTTTCCATTGGTCTGTCCAAACTGATAAGCACCTTTTGAACTGGTTTGAGACACCCGTGATTCATCTCGGTGTGTTCCACTCCTTTCAGTTGCATCAGCCAGTTTATGTTGGAGCTGTTGTATCGTATGCAAATGAATCCTCTCCATCTCAGCAAACTGCCATAGATAACAAATAATAATCAATCTCGCAGTGGACCAATATATCAACTGAGGAACAAAATAAATTTGAGGTTAAGTAGCAAAGTAAGTGGCAAATATAAATGGACAACATTCGATGGCTAATACTCATTGAATAGAAACAGAATTACTGAACAAATAAGGATTAAGTTGATTAATAAAAACCAGTCAACTTTAGAGACCAATTATGTAGGTTAACAACCTGTCGTTGGCAACCAAGCCAAAGTTGGTTATATTGCTCTGTTCGTTCTCGCAATTCTGCTTGTAATGAGTGGTTAGTGGTTGACTGCAAGGCATCCATCTCCTGGACACGGGTGATCCATGCTTGAGCATCCCTCAACTGTTCATCTTTATAAAGGATGGCTTCCTGGGCAACCCTATGCTGGAAGGTGAAGTCATTAGTACACAATGTACTTCTATATAATAAACATCCAATGAGCTTGCAAACTAATCAACCTGGTCCCCAGTAAGACCAAAAATTAGATTGTTTCCGGAAAAGAAATCTAAAGACTACCCAGTAAGACCAAAAATTAGATTGTTTCCGGAAAAGAAATCTAAAGACTATCTAACTTTATCACACTAAATATGAAATCTCCTAGCATACCAAATTTAATATGAATAACATTGCACAACATCTTTCCCAAATGCTACACACTCTTCTCAACCGAAAGAAGTTAATTTCAAAAAACATTACAGAAATATCATAAACATAAAATTATTACAAGTGTAAGCTTCTATTTTATTAGGATTAAACAAGTGCATTGGAATGTCAACTCAACAGACCTGATCCTGTAACTCAAGGAACTGCCTATCTTTCTCCTGAATATGTTCTTGGAGGTCATGTATCTGTTTTAGATGTTGGGCTCTCTCAGCTTCAGAGTTATCACGCTCTCTCCTGCATAACTCAGATGAAACTCATTAAACTAAATCCTAAACACCAAAACCTCAAGGAATCCAACAGGTCGAAGTTCATAAATGATAGTTTCTGCAGGTACCAAACTATACTAAGAGGGGAAAGTAGAGCTAGAAAAACACAGTAGTTCAGGCCACTGTAAATCCCAGGGCCTCAAATTATTTCCTCCATGTAGAGGCAATAAAAAATTATCAAGAAATATTTTTTTCTGAAATTATACAAATTGACAAGATATCTTTAGTTCAAGAATAAATATATTCTAACAGAGTACAATCCAAAAAACACATACCGGAAAGTCAGCAACTCTTTGCTTTGTTCTCGAAGGAGATCCTCCTTAGCCCATGCCTACCAAAAATAGACAACAACAAATGTCTTCAGTAGATGAATAGCCAACCGCAGATTATACAATGCATTATAGCAAAAATGCTCAACAACCACTTCATTGTCTTGTTTAATTGAATGTAGCTCTCTGTCTTTCTCTTCCATCCTTCTTTCCAGGTCATCTATTGTTTGTTCCATTTCATGTAGTTGCTCCTTCACAAGCAAGTATAATCAGTCAATTGCATCCGTAAGTGGATAAATATAAACACAGGAGCAGGCAATAACTATGAACAGAAACCTGAAGCTTGACATTGGTGCTGGCGTGCTCTTTAATCTGAGCATCAAAGCTCTTCTGCATTTGCATGACCTCTGCTCGTGCAATGATTTGCGCTTGAAGCTCGATCTCCATGTGCTGCAGCTCCTGTCTTTGCTTTGCAAAACTGTGAAGTTGCTGCTGCAAAACATCACTCTCTGAATTCCCATCAATGGTAATCGAACAGAAGTCCACATCAACCGGGGCTCTTCCTGGCTGCACCTAAACAAAATACAATAACAAAACCTTAATTTCACTACTGACTACAAAAAGAACCCCTTTGTTCTCGTAAACACATCCATTACCTCATATATCGTTCTCTCAGTCGATTGCCCTAGCTTCGAACGCTCCAAGTCCTAGGTTCACACGTTTTACATTCAAAAATGAACAAATCAACAAGTTATTTGCAAACACTAACTTTTTTCAAATTGAAGTAAAACAATGTCACTGAGTTTAGTAAACAAAAACCTCGCCGCCGGCACTCCGCACCGAATGCTCGGAAACAACGCGCCACTCTTTGCGGGAAGGCTGAGAAGTCGACATCGGAAGAGAAACAACACGTGCGGCGGCGACACTGGCCGCGGCGTCCATTGAATCACAAGCTCCTACGCTCGCTCCAATTTCTCTCTCCCACACAAAAACCCTAGTTTTTTGGGTGAAAAAAAAAAAATCTCAAATAGAAAAAGCACAGAAACCCTAGAACCGAGAGAGTTCAGGCTAACAACAGAGATTGAGAATCAAACAACACGCTCAGAAAGAATGAGATTAAATCAGTGAAGGAGACCACGAGTTCAAGATTTCCGTCTGTAGACTTGGGGGGGGGGTTTGCGATTGAAGGGTTTTATAGGGATTGGAAAGTAAAAACTGAAACGTTGACGACAAAGGATGGGGAGAGAGAGAGAGAGAGAGAGGATGATTGGTGTAAAGAAAATTCAGATGGTGGGGAGGCTCCCGCCATTTATACGAGGCGAGTCGTGGACGGGATTGCAAAGGCCACGAGTTTTTCAGTCGAGCGTGAAACGATATACCATTAGTACTGTGTGCATCAAACGGTCGAGCACTGTCTGGTCCCAACAAAGGAGGTTGGACCCGTGATTGTGAACCGTTCGATGTAAAGTTTTCAACCCCGCATTGTCTATCGATATACGACTGATGGTGCTAAAATTTTAAGGAATAAGTTTTAGAGGGTGTATAAGATAAGAGGAGTATTATTTTTAGAGGGTTGACCCATATTGATGTGATGTTTATGGAGGGGAATAACTTTTGACTTAGTTTGGATGTTTTATAAATAAGAGGGGGTGAATGATGGAAAAAGTAATCAAATGACTCTTTTGCCCTTGTGATGTTCCAAACTTTGTTATCCATTAAAATAAATATTAAATTACAAAACCAACTCTATTTAATTATTTTTGGACAATTTGAAATTTTATTATTTATTTTATTGAAAATTTAATTTTTTATAAATTTATTTAAAGAATTGTTTTTTAAATATGTACTTTTGAATGGTTGGTTATTATCCAATTTTTTTAATTATATTTATTTTGACTTGTTGGCTTA
>QLOD02000033.1:1130289-1132789 GCA_003260245.2 Sideroxylon spinosum
TTGATATATTTGCTTTAAGGGTTGAAATTTTTATTTAAAAATTTTTTTTAAGCAACCCTATTCACCCCCCTCTAGTGTTGCTATTTGGGACAACAACATTATTTTTTATGTAAAAAATTTGATAAATTAAGCCCCAATGGGTCAGTTTGAGTGGCTCGTGGGTTTACTCCCCACAGAGTCTACCTGAGTTCGATTCTTCATTAGCTCGAGGTGTGTAAAGGGGGCAGTGCACACCTCCCCGGTTTACCTACTAGCTACATGGTCCGTTGAGGGCTGTAATAAACTGATGGAGTTCTGGATTACAAAAAAAAAAAAAAAATACATAATTAAATCACGTTAAATTCTTGTTATTGATTGTTTCTTCTCTTTTTTTTTTTTTTTTTTTAAATTCGTTGTAACGTATTACTCACATAGATTGCTTGAAAACTTATTAATCTTAGAGGGTGTTTGGTGTAACAAAAAAAAAAGATAAAATAAGATAATTTGTGGATTCGTAATTCGTATAGTGAGATAAAAAATAAATTGATTTTAAAAATTTTTAGAATTTTCGATAATTTTTTACGTGACAAACAGGTTCTTAATTGACTTTGACTAAACAGTAAACTTGTTCCACACCACCTTAGACAACTGATGGGTGCATATGAAGCCAATTTTTTTTTTTTTTTTTTTTTGATTGGCCAAATTTTTGCCCAAAAGTTTTCTTGGATTAGTCCTAATGACTCATGGGTATGCTTCTCACAGAGATCATATGAGTTTGATTCCTGACTCAAGCAGGATGTACGTAAGGGGCAATATACATTTCTTCGGTTTACCTATCGGTTACGTGGTTCGTTGAATGCTACAATAAACTAATGAGGGTTCAGGGTTAGCCTAAAAAAAAAAAAAAAAATTGGCCCAAAAAATAACAACTAATCCTATAAATATGCTTAGTAAAAATAGATTAAGATATAAAATATACATCACCAAAACAATTGTATATATACATCAACAATAAAAATTTAACGTTGTCTATATACCCCGTTAATTTTATCAATTAAATTGACAATCGACGACTTTTCACAAAATTATCAATCATTAAATCTATAATACAATCTTTTACGATTTTTCTTGCCTCCTGTTCTAAATTTTCATCTAATAATATTGAAAAACAGAAAGTCTAGGGTCACTGAACTTTTTACATCATTTGTTACCGTAGTCCCAAAACGACATCGTTTGTGCATGCTAAAATAAAAAAAAAATTTGAAAAGAATACGGGCTGGAAATCAGAAGATTAAATTAGGTATTTTTTTCCCTGTAACGAAGAGAGAGAGAGAGATAAATACAGAGGAGAAAGCTTTGGCAATAACTCAGATTCGCAGCCCTACAGGCACTTTAGAGGGCCCCCTCGATTCTCAGATGGTCCCATGAACCAGCACCATCGTTGTAGCCCTAACAATTATAGAGGCGGCGTCGGAGGTGGCCACCAGCACCGTCTTTTCAACAGCCTGGCCCGTTATCCTTACGTCAGACCTCCTCCTTATTCTTCCGTTGCTGGTGGTGGAGGAGGTGGACTCCGTCCATTGGGCGGAGGCAGGTTTAATTTTGAACATCAAATCCCTCTTATTGGCCAGAAACGTGGGTATCCCTTCGCTAGACATGGAGGCTTTCCGGGTAGCTTAATTGAGTCATTCAAAAATTCGTTCTTTGAACTAAGTTTCTATTTCTGTACCTAATTGTTTGCATCTGCTTGTGTATACGAACCCACTTATATATTTAAATTAATTATTCCATGGACGGATGTTTTACTTTGTAGTTTTGGAACAATACATTATGAAACAGGCACCTGATAGCACCCTTTTTTTTTCTGTTAATCCTGGGATTCTACAACCTGTTTGTTCATTGGAATTCATGTGGTGTTTCCTAAATTTCTCTCGTAAATATTGCTAAAACATGGATGCTTGATAGTTTTATTGTTAACCTAAATGAACCTGTTAAAACATGAAAGGCATTGCTGATTTTTTCCATTGCAAGTTTGTTTCTTTGATAAGCAAGTAGAAACTTGATATCTAGATAATTACCAAAAAAAAAAAAAAAGAAAAAAAAAACTTGATATCTAGAGAATTATTTAAAAATTGATCTTAGTTGACATAACTTTTCTAATGCCATTTTTTGGCATGATTTCATTTCAACATCCTTGAACTTGTATGATTTTTTCTAATGTTATTTTTTTCTAATGCCATGTTCATACACTAACCTTGTTGTCTCACAGGTTGCCTGCAATTTTGGTAGAGCTTGATCTTGAATTGTACACAAGATCTCTCACACGTCCTTATACTTGTGAAGTCAATCCTGGCATCACAGCTTTCTCTTAGAATAATTTGTTTCATAACTTGTTTTTTTTTTTTTTTTTTTCTATGAAAATGTATTTTTAAATCCCATTTGCTTGTGTTTTCCTCTTCTTCGTACAAGAAAAAAGGAGAGAAGAGGGTCTCTGAAAATGTCAAACTACAATATTTGGTCA
>QLOD02000033.1:1137789-1187621 GCA_003260245.2 Sideroxylon spinosum
GCACTGAAAATCTAGGCTCCCTTGTTGTAGCAATATGTATATATATATATATATATATTTTGTTTTACATTAACTAACATTTTTATTTTATTTATTTATTGTATTTTCTTTTCTTTATTCCCATTTAATTAAGTATTATTTAATTTTAGATTATTTATGATGAATTTAAAATTTTAAAATATATGCAGATCAACAATATTTTATATGGTTCAATTTCTAAGATAATTTAAAATTTGGACTATTTTTTTTTATTTTTAGATTTTTTATATCCTTGACAACAAGTGATGAATTGTATATATATGTGTTAAAAATAATTGACCTATCAAATTTTGGAATATATACAACGATCAAGAAAAATATTAAAAGCTTAGGGCTCATTTGGTTTGTTTTTGTGTTTTTTGTTTTGTGTTTTTGTTTTCTATTTTCTGTTTTGAGTTCATTTTTCATTTTACACTTTTGAAAGTAAGGAAAACAGATCAAACGTATTTGGCCACTCGTATTTTCAAAATTTGTTTTAGAAAACAGAAAATGAGTTTATACATAAAATAAAAAACGAGAAAAAAATCGTTTTGAGTGTTTTTAATCCAAAACAAGGAAAATATCAAAACAAGAAAAATAAAGCATTTTTGTTTCCTCGTTGTGGGACTTTTAACACATAAAATGAAAACAAAAAATAAAAAGCAAAAAAGTAAACCAAATGCCACTTTAACAATTTGATCTCAACATTGAAGTAGTCTTTGGCTTTAACTTCAGAACTTGAGAATTTAATCTCAAGATTTACAAGCTTAAAATTTTAATTTTGAAATCCAAAAATTTAAAAGTTTGAGTTTTGATTTAAAGGCTTGATCCCGAGATTTGTAAATTTTGGCTTTCATCAAGTGATAGGCAATTTAAATTCACGATGATTAACACTAAAATTTGTTTTCTAATTTCACAAATATGTAACGTTATCGTAAGTAATAAAAACTAGTAAATCAAGGATTGAATCCATAGTAAAAGAACTGACTTAATTTAACTTACAATTTATCACTCGTGCCAAATGGCATGGGACCTCCTGCCCCTCTCGATCATTGGATCACTCTTTTTTAACAAAATCTCAATCATTGAACTTTTTTATATGTCACATCATTGAACTTCTTTATACTATAGATTTATTCCTTTTAACTTGTAAGTACCGTAGATAATAACTTTATATAAAAGGAGGTTTAGTTTTTAAATTATAAAATTAAGTTGTATAAGATTTTAAAATAAATCAATATAAATAAATTTAATTTTAAATATAATTGAAAATAAACATTTAATAACTTATAACTTGAAAAATTATAGAACTTGATTCAAACTTCGGATTTAGAATAAAATTTTATATATTTAATTAGGTGCTACAAATTATTTTAGTTAAAAATTAATTTGAGGGTTAAAAAATATGGAGATTTTGCACTCAAGGACAAATGAGTAAATATCTAAATATGATTTTAATTAATAAAATTTAATCGGATGAAAGCAACAATGATTTCAATGAAATATTATGGATTTCAAAAGTTTTTGGAGATATAAAATCATAATTCAAAATTTAATATTCTTGCATTAGAAAATAAATAATATATAGAATCATGCATATTTAATCATACCCAACCATCTATGTTACAAATTTGTTCAATGATTTGACATGACAGAGAAAGAAAGAGAGAAAAGGGAGGAAGGGGGTTGGGTTGGGTGTGGGCCTCGTGCCTTTAGGCACGGGTAAAGACTCTAGTCCCTCGTATTTTTGGATTGAATCAATTAAAGAAATAATTTAGCATGATAAGTAAAATAAATGATAAAATTAGAGGAATTAGATAGAATAAGAAATATAAACCTTTATAGAAGAGCTGAAACCAAATCAATGTGTGAAACCAATACAAACAGCAAAACACTCCCTACAATTGACCTCCGAATTGAAAAAAACCAGAAAGAAGAAAAATGAACTACAAAAGAAGCTCAGTTGTTAATTAAAAATACTCTGTAAAGAAAAACTCTATCAACCTTAACTTCCTCTCTTAATACATCAGAAAACGAAGACTAAACATAAAAAAGTACTCATATTTCTCCTCTTTTCCTGGATCAGTTACATCCAGGCAAAGGAAAGTGACAATGTTTTGTTTTTATTTAGGGTAAGTTACCTACTCTGATGCCCAAAATTCAAAGTCAAAAGCAGCCAAAAAAACGGCTTACACACACACACACACACTATAATTACTGGGCATTAAAAATTAATTGTTAAAAATAAAGTTAGGTTTTAAATAAATAAAATATAAAATGATAAAGTTTTACAAATTAATAATTAAATATTAATATGTTGAAGATGAGTTCAAAATTATTCAAAGGACTGAAATTTGAAAAGATTTAATTTGAAGTTGGAACGAATCTGATCAAATGCAGAGAGACAGATACATTGATGATGGAAAGAATATCATCAATACACCACTGTGTATGTATATATAGGACAACGGGCCTCGGAGTTATTTATTTATTTTTTCCTTTTACAGATCTAAATGTATAATAAACAAGCAGTTGACCTACTTATATCTAATTCCTTTAATGCGTGGTTTCACATATAATTATAGACTTCAACCTCCCAATTTAATCCCCGCGGCCTCGGCTTCAGCCCCATCTCTGCCGGAATAAATGTCTTCTTTGATTTGTTGGTTGAGTTGGTACGTAGCATCTTGAATTATTACATCAAAAAAGGGAAAAAAACATAGTAAGATTCCTTGAAAGGGTTAAGAAGTTATAAAAAGGTGTTTGGAATGATAAAAAAATAGAATAAAATGAAATAATTTGATAAAATTTATGTTCGTAATTCGTATAATAAGATAAAAAGTGAATAATTTTTAGAGATATTTAGAGACTTTCAAAAAATTATAACAAACTAAACGCACCATTAATGAGAGATTATTAAGAATTATAAAAATTGAGATAAAATATTGTTTGACTTATTTATTTATTTCTTTGTGAGTTTAAAGTGTAACTAACAAACCATAAAAATGCATAGATGAATATTAAAAATCTGTTTGAATGAATTTTAACATAAAATTTTGATATTTTATGCAAAACTGTTGAGAAATTTATAAAAATTTTATTGAAATTTGTAAGAATTTATTGAGATTTCAAAGATTATAGAGATTTGTAGAAATTTATTAAGATTTTGTATAAATTCGAGGTGTATTTTTTTTTGTAAAAATTTATAGAAATTTTTTGTAACTTTTAAAGATCAAAACGCGATCTGATTCTGCTTTAATTATCATTTTATGTGGAAGTTTTGTATTGTAATGGTTGGATTGAAACAGTTTACCCTCAATTTCTACGACAATGTAAGCGTGATTCATTTTCTTAATCTTGTAATTTTTGATAATAGGAGACCAGCAACAACAAACGATGTATTCTAAGCAAACCCCCACAAAGGCCCTTAATTGATTTAAAAACAATGTAACGAAGGAATTAATTAATTAATTAGTATGGTATGTATGGTATGAGCACAAAATCTTGAGTTAGTCTCCCTTAAGCAATGCCTTTTTACTGGGTAAACAAACCGAACGGCTATTTATTACGTCACGACTCACGAATTAAAAAAAAATACTTTCCTTGTTTAATTTAATTTTCCTCCCTAATAAATTACAATTGCTATTTAGACCCGTCTCCCTCTCTCTCTCTCTCTCTATATGGGTATATTTTCTTACATTTTTGTCTTCATAACCTCCGCTGGACGGCCAGGGTGTAACATTTTCTTGGAGTAAGTCATCTACCGTCCGATGTGTGGACTTTGACCGATCTTGATCGGAGAGACCTGGCCGTGGATGGGGCATTGCTGCAGCAAGAATGTTTCAGTTTCCGTCGTCAAGGATGACGCCGGCGGCGGCTCCGCTTCTGTAAACAGAGCAAAGTCGCCGCTTCCGGCGGGGACACCCTCCGGTAACGGAGCCGTTGACGTCCAGTCCAACAAGGCCACCCCAGCTCACTCTTTCTCAGCCAGCCCATGGCAAAGCCCTTATCCCGCGGGGGTGGCTCCGTCGCCGGCGAGGACTCCACGGAGAATGTTCAAGTGGCCTTTTCCTCCGCCGTCGCCGGCGAAGCCCATCATGTCGGCGATTTTGAAGCGGCAGGGGCCGCAAAAGCCAAAGGAGGGGCCGATACCGGAACATGACGGCGAAGAAGACGAGAGGCAGCTGGATAAGAGCTTCGGCTACCCGAAGAACTTTACTGCAAAGTATGAATTGGGAAAGGAGGTAGGTCGAGGGCATTTTGGTCACACATGTTGGGCAAAGGGTAAGAAGGGAGAGCTTAAGAATAAACCTGTGGCTGTGAAGATTATTTCCAAAGCTAAGGTGTGTAGTATGTCTTGTATAATTTACATAAGTTTTATAATTCCCTGTTCTCGATCAGTTGACTTTTTCTTCTTTGCAACCATGCAGAATCAGTTGATTTATAGAGTTGTATTGTTCAATTTTGATATCGTGTTAAGCAAAATTTGATGATTCGTCGGGATCATTTTTGTTCCATGTGGGTTTCTTCTGAATTGGGGATTTCAATTGATAGGTTATTGAAATAGTTTCATACAAGGAAATAGTTCAATAATGTCTGGCACATGGTTGGAAATGGAACATATTCAATTTTTTTTTTGGAGGTTGATATTGTGCTAATTACCTAAGAACCTTATGACTTGGGACAGTGTTGATTATGGTGGTCCATATTTTTAATTTACAGGAGCATAACTAACCCAAATAAAAGTTGATGATTTGAAGAGACTCTTCAGTGAGAATCGGGCTTTGGACTGACCCATTTTTTGGGTCAACGAAACTATCAATTCACAATGAAAACAAAATTTTGTGACATCTCAATGCTTTGTTCGTTCTTTTCCAATTTGAGACGCTTAAGCTCCAATCCTGTATGGTAATAAGTAGAAAATTATTTGTCATGAAGCTTCTCATTCTAGTTGCCAAATCTAGTCGTGCCGGATTTGGAGAATATTTATACTGTCATACAACTTTCAGAGAAGGTTTTGTCTGTCCAAAATATGGAGCCAGAATCGGAACAAGTTGAGGAAGGATGATGAATTAGTTTGCCTTGTGTCCAATGATTATGAGGCATCGTTATTTACACCATGTTTAATTTGATCATTATTAGTTTTGTCCGTATTTGTTTGATCAATTACGCAATTAGTGGTAGCTGTCAGAGTTTTCTTCATGAACATTGACTGCAATTTGTTTTAGCCTCTTTTGCAAGAGCTTTTCCATGTAATACTTTCATATCTCTTCAACTATCTTCATTTGTAACCAACTTGGAATTTTCTAGCAAAGATTAAGCTTCAGCTTATGAGTATTAATGTCACATATGACCTGATGCATTCGATATGTTGCAAGGATGATTAATCATATGAGGTTCTGGAGATTGCAAGGTTGATCACTGGATCAAGATAGGATCGTTTAAACTAGAGTTAGGATTGGCATTATTTCTGAATGGAATTTAAGTTTTAAAAGTGGAATTTTGCAGTAGAAAGTTCAGTTGCATACAGAAAGTTCTGCTAAAGTGACTTTTCTAATCTCATTTTATTGTTACGAATAAATGTTGGATGCTGTTTCAAAATTTATGAGGTTAATAGCTACAATTTTTATCTAAAACAAAATACTGGTCCGTTAATGGATCGAAATGCTGTGGTTTGATGATTTCCAGCTTAGTACTTGCTTCACTACCGATCACATGCTGAGATTTCTTCTCTCATTTGCTTATTTTTTACTCTGCGACTATGTATTCTTCAACGCTGTATGGTGGCACAACTTTTTTTTTTTTATAATTCTTAGTTCTGTATGAGATCTATTAATTGTTTTACCATGCTGAAATTCTGGCCCAGTTTGATTCTTTTTTCCCTCTGCAACAGTATCTGCTTCAATGTTGTGTGGTGAGGCAAAAATTTAAATAAATTTCAATATTATATAAAACATATTATTTGTTTAACAATTTTAAGGATGCTAATGAAGCTTCATAAAATAGGTAACTAACTTACTGTTATTTGGCAGATGACAACAGCAATATCAATTGAAGATGTTCGTAGAGAGGTGAAGATATTAAAAGCCTTGTCAGGACATAAGCATCTGGTCAAATTTTACGATGCCTTTGAGGATGCTCATAATGTCTACATCGTAATGGAGTATGTATTTCCTATTTCTATATAATTAAATATGACGATTTTTGAAAATGTCTCTCTCATAAATTAATATCCAATGGTTAAGAATTATTTTTTCTTTTATTTAACGATGAAATCATTCTAATATTTTTAATTTTTCGCTCAATTCTAATTTTAATGGATCCCACTACCATCTATCTCACAAATTTTAAGGGTGGAGATCGTATGCAAATCAAAACTGCCAACTTAAATTTTGTCTAATTATTGGTAGTTGAATCTTTCAAATTAAAGTACCATAATTTATGTTTTCTTGTATAGTGCTTATTAAAAATTAATTAGATAAAGAGATCAAAATACATATAATAGCTACTAAGACCTAAAATTTTGGGGAAAAAAAAAATTAAAAATCATGGATTATCATAATTTTTTCAATTTGAACTTTTTGTCCAGAGTTTCAATTATAGAAAAAACTTAATACTAATTTTGTGCAAAGTGTCGTAGGCATGGATTATTGCTAGTGATCTTATATGGAATTTGCAGAGCCATGGTTCAACCTGTATTGGGACTTAAGATACTGGTGCTTTGCTCCATTGTGCACGAATAGATATGTTCTGCACTGCTGTTTAGTTCATTGGAAAATTCTTCTTCTTCTTTTTTTTTTTTTTTCCTGATTCTTTCCTTTTTTCTTTATTATTATTATTGTTATTATTATCGTTTGTTTTTTGGGGGGGGTGGGTGGGTGGGTAAGGCTATCCTCATCAATGCTAGTGTTACCCCTAGGTTTGTTTACATGAAAGCCCGTTTGTTTCAATATAAAATGTTTTACTGAAAACATATTTACTCGTATTTTTGAAAAATGATTTCTTGATCGACGAATAAAAGGGTTTTTTGGAAAACATGTTACATTGAAACAAACGGAGCGAAGTTACAACAATATCATATTGATTTGAATTTTGTTCTAAACATTTTGTGATTTTTGTCTCAACAGATTGTGCGAAGGTGGAGAGCTACTAGACAGAATTTTATCAAGGTATAAATGGAAATTCTAGTTTGTGCCACTGCCTGCCTACTTGTGGTGGTGTTTTGTTTTTACCATCAGATTCTATGGGTTCTCTGTAAAGATAAAAGCTACTATTTTGTGCCAGAGGTGGAAGATACACAGAAGAGGATGCTAAAGCTATTGTCATCCAGATATTAAGTGTAGTTGCCTTTTGTCATCTTCAAGGTGTTGTACACCGCGATCTTAAACCAGAGGTACCTTAGCTCTTTCAATGATTTGTTTGATCCTTCTTGTTTGACATTATTACTCAGTTGGGAATTAATACCATAAGCATATAATTTTTGCGGTTGTATTCTCATTTCTGTTTCCATTGTTAACCAGTTACTCATAAATTTTGATTGTTTGACAGAATTTTCTTTTTACGACTAGAGATGAGGATGCTCCAATGAAGGTCATAGATTTTGGTCTATCTGATTTTATTAGGCCAGGTAATGGCTGAACAACGTTGATTATCTTTCTACGTCTTTTTTTGATGGTTGACATGATTATACTCAATTAGTCTTTGGTAACAAGAAATATTTTATCATCATAAATGCAGTTGGCATGTTATTCCCTGTTGTCAACGAGATCTGTGAAAACATTTTGATGCTTTTATGTCATCAATCTTGCTGGAAAGCCCTTTATTTCAGATGAATTTTTTCTGATGTACCTTCAGTATGGTTATAAACTTACAAAGTATAACTGCTGCTTAGGATTAGGATGTTACCTCACATGTTTAGTGCTCTGTCACTATTTTCTGGCTGCTTTTAGGGTTATATCATGTCATGTTTCTATCTATCACCTCTCATGGTGCTTTATATAAGGAATTAATTTCCTGAACTATTGTTGCACAAATTGTTACTGAAGCCTCAACTCAAAGTATTATTATGATGCTAGAAAACTGCCTTAACAACTATGTAAAATGGACCTTTGTACTCTCCAGGATGCCCATTTGGATTTGTTGGTGACACCAACCATGAGGTTTTAGATTATTTACTAGCAGTACTTGAAGATACCATATGCCGCTCCTGTGAAGTTTTTCACACTAGTCCTTACGGTTTTGTAAGGACTGTAGGGATGTCAAGTTATGTCAGAGAAAATTTAGTGAAAACATAGAAAGATTTTTTTTAAGGGGTTTTAGCCCCTATAATCATTAATATTCCTTGAATTTTAAAAATCTACTTTTACACACTCTATACTTACGATTAAAGTGAAAATGTAAGAAAATTCGTCAAAGATAATGGTTGTGGCTCTGAATAATTTTAGAAGTTATTGCTGAGGGTGGGTTGGCCGGAAACTGTTATATGGGTAAAATATATGTGGCTTTTGCCAATAGCAATGATATCAATTGCAGTGCAGAAGCTGGATGGAATGAAGGAGATGAATACATGTGGCACTCTTACTCCCCTTACATTATGATTTGGAACCAAAAACTGTGTGGGTTTAATGTGATTCAAGCTAGACCAAAGACTGCAAGTTAGCGTACTAGCTAAACGCAAACCCTAGGCAGAGAATTATGAAATCCACAAGAGAACAGAGAATAAATTCTCAAAATATTAATATAATTTAAATCAGAGTTAAAGATGTCCACCGGTTACCACACATATTTAAAGAGAACAACCTAAAACCTAATAATTAAAATATGTAAATGCAAAAATCTCAAAATTACCAAAATGGAAAAATTGAGATATACGCGGGAATTCTAGAAATTATTGACTTCCTAATTATCATATAATTTACAGGAATCAATTTTAGATTTTATTCGAACGACTGTTACTAAAACAAAAAATTACCTAAAATCAGCTAGAATATTTTGAGAAAATAATTTCCATCATTGACCACTTGGCTCCATCATGTGTCCTCCATCATATGATACAATAAAGATCAAATAAAATTTACTATTCAAGGAACAAAATTTTGTGTCTTTCCATTAAAACGGCTGATCCTTTTCTGTTTCTTAGGAGGCCGATACAAAACACAAGAAGAATAATAATTCAAATTTCTGTTGAAACAATAAAAGTACCAAAATATAACATAATATCCAAAATAATAAGTAGTTTAATTAACTTATTGTTAGTCTCATACCTTTGGAAAACTGTTAGTTTGTGCTGGCAAAACTTTTTTTTTTTTTTTGTGTTTTCATATTTTTATTCCACTTTTGAAATATTTGTGAAATGTTCTCAACATGATTGCATTTCTGTGCTAATAAAAAAAAAAAAACTTAGTGGAAAGTTTCTTAACCTTCATTTACTGAATGACTGCATCTACTATTGGCATTGTCTATAATAACATGTAGTGAAGGTTTGTGTGGTTGTCCATTCACTTTCTTTTCCCTTGCTTTATTTTGAGTTACATGTGTGTTATGTAAGATGTTCAATTGTTTATTTATCATCTGTACTAGTCTAGCTTCTATTTGAATATAAAACCTTAATTTCTTGTACCTGGTGCAGACCAACGTCTCAATGATATTGTTGGCAGTGCGTACTATGTTGCACCTGAAGTTCTCCACAGATCATACAGTCTTGAAGCTGATATGTGGAGTATTGGGGTAATAACATATATATTGTTATGTGGAACCAGACCTTTCTGGGCACGAACTGAATCGGGCATTTTTCGTTCCGTGTTAAGAGCTAATCCAAATTTGGAGGATTCACCTTGGCCTGGGATATCAGCAGAAGCCAAAGATTTTGTCCGAAGGCTTCTGAACAAGGATCATAGAAAAAGAATGTCTGCTGCCCAGGCACTGAGTAAGTTCTTACTTTTAGCCCATGTGTTCTTTAAGTGGCATTTGCAACAAGAGTTAGATCCTGGACATTTATTTTGGTTCTATATTTTTTGCTATAATGTCATCTGGTTAATCTCTTATATTCTACTGAGAATAGTAAATCGCTCTGTAATTGCAGTTCACCCATGGTTGCGAGATGAAAACCATGCTGTACCTTTGGATATTCTGATCTACAAGTTAGTCAAGTCATATGTTCGTGCAACACCTTTAAAGCATGCAGCCCTTAAAGTAATTAGCTCTCACGCAACTATTCTTTTGCAAACATATTTATAGTGAGTTTGAATCTTGGATTTGTGGAAAGAAAGAAAATCAAATAGAAAAGTTAGACAACTAAAATGAAATGAGAAAATTTAAAGTTATTTTGTTTGTTTTTTCGATTGAGTTAGAAAAATAAGAAGAAAATGAATAGATATTTATAAAAAGATTAATATTTTATTTGATTAAGCATAAAAATGAGTATATTTTATTTCCTTTCATTGATCCAAACACAACGTTAAAGTGTCCAGTACACTTCTTGAGAAAGGCTTCCATACCATTGATAATTCATAAGCAATGCAGGGTAGTTCAAGTCATAAATGCTTGTGTTTTTTTTTTTTTTTCTCTATGTTGCAGGCTCTTTCAAAAGCTTTAACAGAAGATGAACTCATTTACCTGAGGGCTCAGTTTAGTCTCTTGGAACCAAAAGATGGGTGTGTTTCACTTAATAACTTCAGAACGGTATGTTTGCTCTCTCGTGTGTACCACTTTGTTTTGTTTGACCAAAAGTAGCACTTCAAGTTAAACATTTGTGGAAACTAGTCACTCTGTGATACTGTATCTTTGTTTATTCCTTGGTTTTTGATTTCTTTTTTTCCATGACCTTTTAACTGTCTGATCATTCCCGGCGCAGGCTCTCATGAAAAATGCAACTGATGCCATGAAAGAATCAAGGGTTCTTGAAATTTTAAACGTGGTAAGATATCTCCATAGAAGTGCAGTTGTGTTTTATTATTATTTTTAAACGTCTTAATGTTGTTTTGTCACTGAAAAATTTCCTATATAATTAATTTGGGCATCAGGATCTATCAATTGTTGTGTATTATGCATAATGATTGTGATGTTTTAACGACATTATATTCCTGATTTGCATAATATGATGCTGTGAGGCAAAACCTCTAGCAGTCCATTTTCTTGAGATCTCCGCGACCCAAAATGGAACAGACGTCCACATTCCTTCATACGTGTATATTTTTTTGTTTTCATCTGGCTATTGTACGAGGAGACTAATGCTTGTAATTTTTTGTCGAAGATGGAATCACTCTCTTTTAGAAAAATGGATTTCGAGGAATTCTGTGCCGCCGCAATTAGCACATACCAGCTTGAGGCTCTTGAAGGATGGGAGAATATTGCAAGTAGAGCGTTTGAGTATTTTGAGCAAGAAGGAAACCGAGTCATTTCTGTTGAGGAATTGGCACAGGTACACATTTTCACTTTTTTATAAGATTGATTATAGAATTTGTAGTTGTGCTTGATTTCACTTTCCAGACAACAATAAAATTTGTACAGGAAACAAATTTGGGTCCTTCATCTCACTCGCTGCTAAAGGACTGGATTAGAATCTCTGATGGAAAGCTTAGTTTCCTTGGCTATACCAAATTTTTGCATGGTGTGACAATTCGTAGTACTAATACAAGACACCAATAGCAGGCCTAGTCAGCGGTATATTGTTATTGTCGTCAGAGAGAGTTCTTTGTTAAGTATTTATTATTAATTTTTTCAAGGGTTTTCTGCAAAGAAGAATTGTGTAGGAATGAATGTGTAGATGAGAGGCTCAAATTTTGCGAGATTCTTGAGGCAATGAGTCATTGCAGCTGTTATAAAATTATGTGCTTAAGATGGTTCTCAAGATTTATCTTGTCAGAATTCCATTGCGAAGATGGATGTGTATACAGAAGCATATTTTGAGATTCTGTGGCAGTGTTTGATGATGAGTTCCTGCATTTTAATGCACATTAATATTTGACAATGTGTTATCTGTGTTTTTTTACCAAGTGGTTTGCCCTGACTCCTAATATGGTTGGAGACTGGAGAGCGACCACTTGTGAGCTGAAAATAGAATATTATTGGATTTAATCTCCCAGGGGATCCTAATTGATGGTATGTTTGAGAATTGAAATGTGATCATATGAAGAGAAAAACAGAAATTGAATGCATAAAGGAAGGAAGGAAGGAAGGGAGCTGATGATGACATTCTTTAGGGTGCAATGTGATGCTGCTGCCTATACTTCAAAAGATGGTCAGGAAGAAACTCGGAGAGGAAAGGTCTGTAATTTCAGACTCTTGAAGGGTTCACACAGAAAATGCATATAAAATGCACTGAGAAAATCGGTGGTACAAGGGTTTACGGGTTCAATTAGTTTTTCTTTTTCTCATGCTTCTGTTTTTGTTTTCTGGTTTCCACTCATCGTTGAAAATATTAAATCAGCCTATTTGTCTAGAAGAAAAATGATATAACCAATGTGTACTTACTTTATCTTCGTGCGTACACTGGCCTAGAAATTTCAAGCAATTTCCCCGTTCGTCCTCTTTTTCAAAGAACCAATTAGTAATTGGGTTGGATTTCCGTTGAAGTCAATGCAGTGTTTCTGATCAGAATATTATCCAACTTGGCATTAATTTTTGAGTTGTACGTCAAAGTGATCTACAACTATTCTGCAATCCTTTGAATCACTATTGCCCGTCTGCTTAATATATGCTTTAGGTTGAACAAGGGCTTAGACTTTATCATGCAAATTTTTCGGCACATAAACGTTCAAATTTGAGGCATATTCTTATTAAAGATTATATATGTAACTTCCTTTTGTAATAATATTTTCAAATGTTTTAGATTATGTGTATATATATATATATATAAAGTAAAAGGTTACAAAGCCGAAGATTTGAGTGAGAAAGAGATAAATGTGTTGGCACCTTTATTCACATTAGATTTTCATCTTTCCAAAAAGTGTTTGCACTTGCATGAATTGCGTACATCAAGTGTCCACATACGATATCAACAGTTAATTTGGACCATTGTCCAGCTGCACATACTAGAATTATAGAAACCTATAAATTTTATTTAATAATAATAATATCATGTCATCATTATAAAGTTTATTTAATAATTAAATTTTAATTTTTATCACTAAAATTCTCGTTTGTGTTAGTGGTAACGGCATATTAACTTGAACATTCTCGTGGAGGGAATCTTATCCTAAATTCCACAGATAACCCTACTCCTTAATTTTGATTTTTGCCTTTTAATTTACTGGGTACATGGTAGGTAAAAACCAAAGGACCAGATTTGCACGGAGGGAATTGAACCTGAACTGGAGAGATGGAGTTGCCATCGAATCTGCATATATAGTGGTGACAATAATGTTAGATTTGGCCAAGTTGTAATAATTGGTAGCCATGGCTTTCTGCTACGTCTTTATACAAATTAATTCACATTTATATTCAGCCTTGCCAACACTAAAATTTTTCTTCCAAAGAACCTATACAGATGGCAACCGGTTGATAGATATGACTTACTTTTGCAAATTCGTATATATATATATATAAATGATTTTACAAAGGATATATATACCCACATATGGGTATGAAACCATCTTTAATTATATTGTGGACTCCCTCAATGATCGGCGGAGGGGTTTACACAAATTGATTGATATATTTTGCAGATGCATAGAAAGACAATTTCAAAGGTCAATGTTTGTGAATCATACAAGTAATTTAAAGAAAGCATCTCAATAAATAAAAAGAATTCACACTTTCTCGGGATAGGAAAAATATAATAGGAGAATAAGTAAATATTCTTCTTAATTTCTGGAATCATAAAGTGGCCTACTCTTGTTGTAAGTTCCTGGTCTAGATAGCCCAAGAATATGAATGCCATAAAGGGGACCTCTGGTTGACAGTAACTCCCATATATATATATATATATATATATTCGCACACCATGGACCATGCACTTGTTGTCAAAAGAGAGGGACAAATTAACCTCCCGCACATGGTTCACATGATCAAGTCCTTAATCAAGAGATGGGTCTATAGTTTAATTATTTGATTGTCGTTAATTACTTGAGTTTGAACTACACATATAAGGACATGTTAATTTCAATAGGAAAACAACAAATAAAACCGTTTACTGAATTGAAGCAAGCTAAAATCAGTTGTAGATGGTAATTCGAACATCATAATACTGAAATATATAATTGGATATATATATATATATATATATTAAACGCTTTTAATTAGAAGAAATATACAATTTCATCTTTTCAGAACAATATATATATATACCAAGTTTGGTTGGTAAGTTTTGTGGTTTAATGGGATCTGGCTGGACAAATCAACCAAGTGTACATTACTTTAATTAGATCGTGAAAAGGAAGGCCTAATCAAACAAATTAATGCTAATAAGGTGCATGCTAATCAAGATTTGTTGTTGTTTTGATTTTATTAAAACAAAATTATTAAAACAAAATCATAGAAAAACACTGCAGACTTTAATTAATTGATACAAATTATAACCTGTTAATAAATAAAGAAAAAATTTATTTAAAGCAAAACAATTCATTAATAGAAGAGAAGAGCATCCCAGATTTTTGGGGCTGGGGGCCACGATGGGAATAAAAGTATGGCTAACAATTAAGTGCGGAATTTCTTGTGGGAAAGACAAAGGAAGCGAGCCATAGATGGAGAGAGATATGATCCGAATGGTGCTCCACCACACACTCCCTCCCTCCCACCCACCCACCTTTAGGCATAATTAATGACATTTGTGGTGGGAATCAAAAAGAAGAAAATCATTAGATTAACTGTGAATTTTACTATAATTTAATTGCATTTGCATCCGAGCAACTCTCAGAGTTTCTGTGTGGTGCATCATTAATTTCTCCCCACCTAAGCCAAATATAATTTCAATTCGATATGTACTGTCCCAAAATAAAAAAATAAGTAAAAATAAATAAAAATATTAAGAAATTGGAGTTTTTTTAAATCCTTGAATTGAAGGCTCTCTCTCTCTACCACCGGAACCAACTCTCAATGAAAATTCAATGCCTTTAATCAATTCCCTTTGGACCACCATCCACACCCTCCCAACAAACAACATCTCTGTCTTCCCACAACCAGTTTCATGCGTTCACATTACTAAAAATATATAGCTGGACAGCAACTGTAGAAGAAGAAAATTAAAGCAACGTACCTTACCTTATATGTTTTTAATTTTTATATCGAAGTACCAAACAATTAACACACGAAAAATCGTTCAATACGTATATATCAATTATGATTTCGTCATCATCTTCTACATCAATCTGGGCATATTATTAACCAAACAGATTGCGTAACAAAGGGAACCCAAAAAAGAGAGAAAAAAAAAAAAAAAGCCATAGATTTACATTATCAATCAGTAGTGCAATATCTTCAATAAGCTACGGTAGAGCCACAAAAATTCATCGATCAAACCCTGAAGCAAAGAAGGTGGTGGTGGTGGTGGTGATGATGGTGAGACGTTTCTTTGTCGATCATGCCCCGGACATGGCGGAACTCCTCCACGTGGCAAGGAATGATGATGGGGCCTGGGTGATCAAAACCGTACTCTTTCTCAGCTTCCTTCAACAGTTGCATGAAGAGTGGGTGGTTAATGTAGATCACAGGGATTATGAACCTCTGTTGCTCCTCCCCTTGACCCACCATGATGGCTAAACAGCCCTTTGGAATGTCTTTCATCGCCTCCTTATTATTCTTTCCTTCGTCGTGGTGGTGGTGGTGGTGGTGAAGATGAGGCACGTGGAGATGAAATTTGAGGAGATGTTTGTCTCCGCCACCCATCTGAAATTCCCTCCCACAAAATTAACAAGAACAACTAGATAAGAAAAATGGTTTTCAAGACCCTCTTTTTCTTTAAACTTTTTTTCTTTTTCTCTTTCCTGAAAGGTTACAAGAGAACAAGAGAGAAAGGCCAAGGATCAGAAGCCGAAATCGCCAGTTTGAAGAGGGTTAGAGAAGAGTCCGTTAAAGATCTTGGAACGTTGCTCATGATAAATGGTACTCAAAGAAAAAACACATATGAGCTTGATGATGATGAGGAGGGTTTTTGAGACGTTAGAAGGGCAATATATATATATATATAAATGTGAGGGGTCTGTCTGTATGTGTATATTGGTGAGAGAATCCTAGTGTTTTCTTAATTTTCTTGATTTATACAAAAAGAAAGGGTGTTCTAGAGAAAGAGAGAGAGAGAGAGAATGAGCAGCTCAACAGTCATATAACGTGGTTGGGTTACTCCCCTTCAAATGAGGGAGGGATATATCGTAACTTCCTAGTTCCTATCCGCAATAGGAAACCCAAAAAACAACTATTTCCAGGTCAAATGTTGCTGCCACCAGCGTTTGACCTTTCGCAACACGGATTGGGCGATTTCCTGCTCATGTATGGTTATCTTGTCCACCAATCAACGATAATAAATTAGATTTGAAAGTAGTTTAATTTTAATCTCATAAAGTTTAATTTTAATCTCATGTAGTTTAATTTTAATCTCATAAATGGAGAGCTTTGGAGGGCAAAAAAAAAAAATATTTTAATGGAATTAATATGGTTAGTCGCTTGAACAGGGAGGAATTGAGATCGTATCGGTGATAATTGAGTTTTGAATAATTAAATTAAAATTTAATAGTTTAAATATATTTATATAATTTTTTTTTTTGATTCTCGTGTTATATGTGGTCAAAAATTCTTTGATTAGAATGATGCATTAAAAATAAATTAAATAAATATTAAGTGTTGTGTTGCTTTGTTAAAATAAAGGTGAAAAAAGAAATTATAAAATTAATAATTAATACAAGTATCCATTCCTTTTGTGGACCCGAAAATATAAAAAGAATACAGGTGGAGGGAGGAGGATTTTAGCCTTTTCATAAAGCTAAAGTTGTGGATTGCAGCGGAAGAAAGTATAATTAAAAAAAAAAAAGTTATCTTCTGGAAATAGGGAATTAACTAAACTGGCGATAGCAACCAACATTACTTTAAAAAGTAAAAACTCTTTCATTTTTATTTTTTTATTTTATCGGCGGGTGAATTGCTGCGCCACAAGGGCGGTTGAACGAAGGGCTAAAGTGATCAGCAGTGAGGTGTCATCACGCGTCAGCTCAGGGGGGAACAGCCAATGACTGATCTGGAACATGTCGATCTACCTACGGCTCACCTCACCTGATTTTTCATTATTCTCAAGAAGGACCAAATGATTACCTTGGCTTGGCGGTGGGACCGCGCAGGCATCCACGCGTTGGCGTGGCGGTGTTACGCTGGAGCCGCTGGATAAATGCTGTAATATCATTAATGCCCTTGAATATTGAGGTTGCGTTTGGAATGATTAAAAAATAATAATAATAATAATAAAATAAAATAAATTATTGATTTCTACTTTGAATGATGACGTAAAAAAAGGTATTTTTTAAAAATTTTAAATAATTTTTAACAAACCAAACAGACTCTTACCGTTCTTGAGGAATGTTGTTTTATCCACAAGTGTTGATTGTGTGGATTTGATTACTTATGGGAAATGGATTTATCCAGATTTGGAAGGAGCTTCAGGCTCGAATTCAATAGCTAAAAGTTAATTTTTTGATTTTTTTTTTTTGAATAACTAAAATCATTTTTTATATTTTAATTTATTTCTAAAATTATAAAAAAACAAAATATATCAAATAAATAAAAAATTAATTTTATTGTGTAAGAAAAAATTAGCTAATCCTTTTTTTTTTTTTTTTGTTTGTCAAATTAAGTGTTAATGTTAAACTCCCTATTATATTATACATCCCAAAAAAAGGAATAGTCAATTTCTTGTTTGCTTGGTGCTGGATGTAATCGAAATCGGGTCGTGGTGATGGGTTGGAACACGGATACAAGAGTTTTAATCGTGTTTATTTTTTTAATTTGTCTTAATTTTATCCCAATTGATAAATATAATTACGTTGAAAGCGGCCAACGGACAAGAATGCGGAATAGACCGAACCGCTTAGTCCAACATCAACTTTGCTTGAAGCACATGTAATGCTCTGATTTTTCAATGAAATAATTATAGATTCCAAAGTCAAAAGTATGACACCAAACTAACCACAATAACATGGGAATTTTAACCTAAAAATTTAATTTCCTCAGGGAATTGTCGCTAGGCCTTGTTTGCTTTGACATCTTCTATACATTAGATTAATAAGACACACATTTGCTAGGAAGTCGCTAGATTACTTATTGGGTTCAAAATCCATATTTTTTTTTTCCTCTTTTGAACATAGTTTTTGAGTAATACTTTAAATGCATTATTTGATAAAATTTCCTTTCACAAGCAAAATACAAAACACAGCATCTATACGTATATTATGCTACAGCTTTCTACGCGGTTTTCCACTCGGGTAACAATAAACAATGGCCAGCTCTCGGCTGTAAAGTCTACATGAAGCTGGAACGGAAACATGTTCCCATTTTTGGGGTGATCAAACGGCCAATGTTCATGAACCTTCCACATCAGATCATATGGCTGAAACTCCAGCACAGCTGGCTCTTGATTTTTGACTCTTCGTGCATTGTCCCTTGCAAAACACATCTCAATGTAACGGGAGCTGAGAATGTGTATACAACGTAATTCCTTTGTCAATAAGGTAAAATTAGTGATGTAAATGGGGGCTGCCCTTGTTTATTGTCCGTGTAGTTTGAACCGATCTGAACATGCTAGGTCAGGGCTTGGGTTACAGTGATCAAGCGCATTTCATCTCCGGTGATTAACCGTCTCACCTGTTAAAATTTAAAAAATAAGTCAGGTAGTTCGGACGATTAATAATGAATTTTTTTTATCTTAATCCAACCTGATCTAACCCGAAGGGTAGGCGGGTTGTCCCACGGCCAGGTCAAAGCCAGATGAAATCCAAACCTGGCCCGTTTTCCATCTCTAAATAAAATACTATTAAATCTCATTACATGTACGATGCGTATGATAATCATCTGTTTATATTATAAAATTAAAAAAAAAACGATCTCTTTACACAACTCTTATAATGGAAGTTAAAAATTATACACCTAAAACAACATATTTTATTCCTAACTTTTATTATTTAGAAATCTCTTGAAATTGTATTTTTGTGGATATAGTTGCAAATAATAATAATAATGATAATAATAATAATAATCTTTGTACGAAGGTTTTAATAAATACTTCTAACTTTTTCTTAGATTAGATGGTATTTGATTTGTTTTTTTGTTCTATATTTCATATTTTCGTTTTATGTGTTAAAAGTTGTAAAATAAGAAAACAGAAAATATTCTGTTTTTTTTATTTCGAGATTTTTTTCATTTTGAATTGAAAATATTAAAAAATGAATTTTTTTTTTATTTTATTTCATATGTAAGATCATTTTCTGTTTTTTAAAATGAATTTCGAAAACATAACCAAGCTCATTTTCTATTTTCTAAAACGAATTTCGAAAACACAACCGATCAAATAAGTTTGAACTGTTTTTTTTATTTTCAAAAGTACAAAATGAAAAACGAGCTCAGAATAAAAAATAAAAAAAATAACAAAAAATTAAAAATTTAAAAAAATAAACCAAACATAAACCTTAATAATATATAAATCATTATGATTTTGTATTAAAGCTTTATTCGCTTCTTTGGTTTGTTAAGAGAACATGATCACGCACCTTCCGTTCTGGAGAAGCCGTGCAGCAAAATCCGGCGCGAAATCGGGTGCCTGGCCCGACCCCTCGGGGTGATAACCGGTGAGTTGCGGATCTGTAGACTGTCTCGGGTATATTACGGTGTTGTTTGAAGTAATAAAAAATGAGATAAAAGTAAGATAAAATATAAATTCATTATACGTGTAATGAGATAAAAAATAAATAAATTTTTAAATTTTTAAAAAATATTGAAATATATCTGACACGTGACATATAAAACAACGTTATATTATTAAAAAAAAAAAGTTATCAGAATGAATTATTGAAATAATGTAATTAATATTTTCAATGAAACCATTTATTAAATTTTTAATTACTCATTCGTAAATTGGAATTGATGAGAAAAGAAATGACGTGAATGCAACTGATGGGGATTTGTAAGCACGCGAGGCTGCCGCCCTTTAATTCATATATTTGGACTTGGCTGCGGGTAGATGTTACAAATGGACCACAGATGACCTAGATTTCAGGCAAAGCAATCGTAAACGATTTGGGGAGATTAATTGATGACCTGAATAGTTCTTTTCAACTCAAAAGTTACAGGACAAAATAATAAATAGAAAAAATCTATTTGCAATCTATAAATGATTTTTTTTTTTTTGTATTTTATTCTATTTTTTCATTAAAAGTTTTAAAAAATTAATCGTTTTTAATTAATATCTTTATGCATAATTTTAAATGTTGTACACCTGTCATTCATAAATAAATCTTTAACAATTTGGACCAACACTCTTAGACTTAAATTTATGTACAAGATAATGAAAATATATATTTCAAGACTCAAATAAAATTTTATTTATATCTATTTTTTTAACAAGTATAAAAAATAATTTTTATTTTATTTTCTAACTTAAATTAAATAAAATTTAATTTTTTTTTATTTCTCTATACAAATTTTATCATTTAAACTTTTATCATCATTTTCAAGTCATTTAATAAGTTTTATTAAATTTTCAAAAAAAAAAAATTCAAAACAAGTAAAAAATAAAGAAAACAAATTATCAAACAAATCATAATAATAGTAATTATTCTAAAAATTTAATTTGATTTGTTTACAATAAGAAATATCAAAAATATCTAAAATTAATTTTTTTTATAGCAGTAAGATTATTCACATCCTATAAGTTAAATTTTTTTTTTTTCAAAATTTAATGTGACAATTGCTTATTTGTCAAAAAATTGAGAAAGGTAAGATTAATTTTAGTGAGTTTTCTTTTAATTATTTTTATTATAAAATAAAGATATTAATAGTATTATAATTATGTCATGGATTGAATTTTTTTTTTATAAAAACATCTATAGTATTATAATTATAAGAAAAAAACTTAAGATGAAAAGACAAAGAGGCAATCCTGTAATTTCAATTAATGAAAAAATAAAATAAAATGTAAGATAAAGTTAGTGAAATTTAAATAAACTTAACCCAAAAGATAATTTATACGTATGCATACGTACTATGAGTGAGGAAGAATGTAACAAAATTTAAAAAGACATCAAATCGAAGGCAGAGCTGTCCACAAAAGGTGCGGTTGGGGGGGTCCTTGCTTTCAAACAAAGCAGCGGCAAAGTAAGGCGTAACAAAAAGCCTTTGTTTTATTCTTTATACCAAAGCCAAGTCCGCCCAACCCTTTAAAAATTCCCCACTTCGGGAGGTTCCAACAGCAACAATTTTTACGTGTCTTTATTTAATTTTGAAATATTATTTGGTTTTGTCAATGTTTATGTAAATTTATGTGTAATGATTTACCATCATCATTATTGGATTGTTTGGTAGAAAAAAATTGATAGAAAAAGTACAATAAAAGTACAAAGATTTGACATAAAAGTGATAGATGACAAAATTTAATTGAAAAACAATACAAACTTTTTGTAACTTTTGATAACTTTTAATTTTTTTGTTGTGGCCAAACAGTACCATTATCACTGTTAAACTTGCGTTGCGTATAACCTAAAGGCATCAAAAGGATGACTTTGACCGCATTTATATTCAACTGAAACCAAGCCAATAATGTTAGATATTTACGGGATCACCTGGTTCAAGTTTTTGCTTAGGCGAAATCATTAGTAGTTTGCTTGAATACCAAAAAAAAAAAAAAAAATTAGCTTAAAGAAAGTTGGTTTCTTTAAATACTAAATAAATCTGCTCAAGAAATATTAATTTACATTTTATAGTCATCTCTTTATTTATTTTTATTTTTTTTTAAATGAAGAAGACTGGAGTTACTTACAAACTTTAATTTCTTAAAGTTGAATCTAATCCTTTAATTAATTGTCTGATTGTTTATTTTTAAAAGCACAATTATTAATTTCATATTGAACAACGGATGAAATTTAACATTCGGAATCCAAAGTTTAAAAATAACTTTACCCTGGTTTAATTTTTTTTTTTTTAATATCTTCCTGAAAGCTTATTTGTGTTAACTACGAAAACTATCCTTACTCCATTTTGATGTTTTCTGACGCAGACCGTGGGATGGATCGAATGAGTGATTTGGAAATTTTATCAAATACTTTACCCTAAAAGTTAAAAGTCAAAAATCAACTTAGATTTTCTTCAAGAATTGGACCGAACAAACATAATATTGATCGGATTAGTTTTGTCTGATTCCATCATGTGTCATGATCGATTTATTAATAATAAACATTAAAGTTTATATGGAATCAATTGATCACAAAATATGGAATCAAACCAAGAAGAAACATTAATGGAGAAGAATTATTCACAAAGTTATATTAATAATAATAAACTAATATGGAATCAAATATTATGATTAATAATAAACATTATATCAAAAGATATTAGTACTAAACATTAAAGTTTTATATGGAATCAAATCGGGCGATCTTAATCACAAAATATGCTAATTTCAGAATTCAAATTGAATTAATAAGGTAAATAAAAACCAAACCGAACACTTAATAAAACTAACCAACCAACCAAACACAAAGATCTCCAGTTGGTTAGATTTTCCATTTTTTCTGAGTACTAAATGCACCCCTTTACCCAAAGCAATCAATGAAGATTGAAACATACATGTTACATCTTTCAGCGACTAAGAAATAGAGCAGGATACGATTGATCACCACTTCGATATCCAATGCTTGTCTAATGAAATTTAATTAAAGCCTTTCATGAAGTTGAACTATGTGAGGAGACACGCAAAATATTTAGAAATAAATAGTTGCCTAAATTATAAAGTTTGTTGTTAATTAATTAGTGCATAATAACTTTTACGGGCTTTCGAAAGTGAGCTTAGAACCCAGCCCATTTGCATATGGTTTGATTCAATCAATATCAAATGGGCTTTGAGAATCCAGTAGTTTCATGTTGTGAAGAACAATGCCATTAATGGACTTGGAATCAACCTAAATTTATAATTCTCTTATTTTTCGTTTTCAGGCATCAGATTTTTGCCAGCCCATGTACGTATCTTTCCCTCAATATTTATCTCACCACATTGGTCGTCTTCTAAACATCCAAAATCGGAGGAGGACAAAAACTTTGGAGGCAGCGAATTTGCCACCAAACAAAAATGAATGTCCAAAATATTGTTGATTTTTCCATCACAAGCAATAATTTTGCCAAACATTCAACATTCCATCTATCCTCCTCTTTCACTGTTATCCATCTAATCAAGATAACAAACTCCTCGTCCCCTCAGGATTAGTCGGGTTGGTCAGGAGTGATGACTGAGAACTTGGGTCTCTATGAGATCCCAGGTTCAACTCTCTCGAGAAGCAATCACTCTCCTCTTGTGGGGGCGCTCTTCAACGACCTTTCCGATTGAGACGATCAGTCAGAACTTGCTTAGGTTGGTTTACCTTCTTGTAGGTTTTTATCGGTTAGGTCCACGAGATGGGTTTCACCCAATACACACCCTCAAGTAGCGGCTGCACGCTTCTGTCCGACAAAAGAAAATACCAAACTCCTCTTTTATCCTACATTGGCCACGAGTAGATACTTGTGCATTCTAATTCATTAGATTCAGCTACCTTGGTAGTTATGCTGTTTCCTAATCTCTGACTTCTCCAACGGATTTGACGTGCAGATTGAGGCCAAAATAATCAAGAATCAAAATAAGTTTGTTTCTTTTGTAATGGTTTACCAAAAAAATACTAAAATTTTTAATTTTTATTAATTTTTTTTAATTTTTTCCGATTAAATTTTGTTTTTACGCTAACTTTTTGTTTTTCCTTTTTAACCATCCAAGCAGTACCATGGTGTTTATAGGTTTAATATCTAAAAACTAAAAACATTACGTGTCATGTGTAAGATTGTATATATCAACCATCTTCAAACCCTGGACAAATAAGAATTTTCTCACTCAACTACTCTTTATGTTAGGAAAAAAGAATCTCATTTATTTATTTCTTCCATAAAAGAGGCTAGAGCAGTTTGTACAAGAAAACAATTTTAAACTAAATTTTCTAAACCCACGTAACTATTGATTTCAAAACTTCATTCTTGACGATAGACCTAGTTCTGGGGGGGCTTTCTAAACTTTTGTTTTGGAATTTTGGTATTAAAAAAATAAAAATCATTTTTTCAATAAGTAAGAAAAAAAAAACAATTGAAATATATATATATATTTTGAAAGAGGGCCATCATCCTTCTCAATAGTAAATTACAGACTAGTCATTGATATTTTTTGTCGAATTAAATTTAGTAGAAAATCTCATTTAAGTTCTGTTTAAAGTTTTAAAAATCGTTAAAAAACACTGAAAATTTTTAAAATTATTCACTTTTTATCTTATTATATAAATTACGAACCCACAGTTTTTATCACTTTTTATTACTCTAAACTCCCTCTAGTATTACATACTAATTCCTCATCACATAGGGTAGAAAACCGTAAAATTTAATATAAAAATAAATTGAATTTGTAAGAACATTTTTAGATGTATGGTAAAATAATGAAAATTTATAATTTAAAAATAAAGGGCTAACGTGCAATCGATTTTCTAACCTGATAAATTACATGTGGTTTTTACATTGCTTCTGGGAGGCCACAAATAACAAATCGATGTCCCACGTTCATATTCAAGAGAAACTTTTCAATCAAGCTCACCAAATTCAAACTCAAATTGTCCAGATGACTCCAGAAGATCTGATAGATGGAATTCAGTCAGCCCCCACGATGCATGGTTTTTTGTGGCCAATAACCCCCCACGTCCACGTTTCAACTATACCAGGAAAAAAAAAATGTATAACTTCTGCTAAAACAAATTCCCATAAAAAAAGAATGTCTGATATTGCAATTTCATTTCTCTTGTTGGCGTTCGTAGCAAAAACCTCATCCTAGATTACAGAAAAAAAAAAAACGTATAATAGGAAAAAAAAACAAAAAAATTAGAGATATCTGATATTGGTTGAAGGGCACACCAAGATAAAAATAAATAAATAAATAAAAAATTGACCACATCATTGATATTATTGTAAAATTATTAAATTAAATTTAACGATTTAATAAAAAATAATATATTTAAATCGTTAAATTTTAATCTAATAACTTACTATTTCAGCGTCAACAAAGTCCATGATGTGCCCTACTCCGCCTGTGGCTCCATGCTATCTACCACCACCCCCGCTTGCGACGTCTTGTGCCGTCCCATCCTCCACGCGATGATGCTGGAAATCGGCGTTCAACCGCCACCGGCGAGAATCTCCGGCGGCGGCCAATGCATCGGCGGTGGGTTTAATTACCAAAATGCCCTGCCCCGCGGCAGCGCAGAACCAGACGCAAACGAACATCGCGAAGACGATACCAACGTAGGCAGAGCTTTCGGGTCTCCAGAAAGAGGAGAAGGCCAAAAAGAAGACTTGCATGGGGAGAGAAACGAGGACGGAGAGGGCAAGAACATGGATTCGGAACCTGGTGCCTTTGTTGATCACGAGAGACGCAACCCTCCAATACGAGAACAAGAAAATCAGCGAGTAAACAAACCCAAACGCCGCAAAAATCATGGCACTAAACAAAGGATACTTGCACATCAACATGCTCTTGTCCATAGAAATAACGGAACTCGTCTCGAAAACAGCCGGCAAATAAGCCTTCAGCGGCGAAAAGAAAACCACCACCGCCTGAATCAACAAAAGCGGCAAGCAAGCAAGGAAGATCAACGTCGTCGCCCACCTAGCGCGGGAGTTGCTTTTCTTGATCGACATGTTGAGGAGGAACAAAAGGGTGATTAAGAAACCGGGTTCGAATAACCCGAGAGAGAGAACGACGTGGAGTTTACAAAGGTCGGATTTTTGGGACGAGGTTAAAGAGGGGAAAAACCGTTCGAGGTAGTGGTGGTGGAAGAAGGGGAGGCGGTGGATTTCGTTGTAGGCCCAAACGGCGACGAAGGAGACGAGGAGAAGGCGGACGGACCAGAAGGAGTTGAAGTTGTTCAAATGGTGGGCTCTGCGCGATTTTAGACGGAGGAGAATAATGAAGGCTAGAGAGACGAGAGAAAGGAGGACTAGACAGGAGATTAAGCCGAGGGTCACTATATCGAAACCCGATTCGCCAAATGGAGTCGTTAAGAAAAACAAAATATCTTGCTCATTTGGATATGGAGATGGAGATGGAGACGGAGATGATGATGATGGTGGCAGTAATACGTGCGCCGGAGCTGTGGCGATGAGTTTTCTCATAGATGGGAGGAGGGCGGCGGCGATTAACTGCTGAGAGGAGGTTGCAATTGGGCAATTACATAGTTTGATTAACCGCTGATCGAGAGGTTGCAATTGGGCAATTACATGGTTTGGTAATTTTGGAGGGGAAGAAGCTAGAGAGAGAGAGAGAGAGAGAGAACGGAAGGTTTAATTCCGTTCTCTTCTCCCTACTGGGTGCAGAAAAGGCAAGGTGCAGAGCTATAAAATGTTTTTCATTGAATGTGAGAGAGAGCGAGAGAGGGAAAAAGAGAGAGGAGGAGGAGGAGGAAGGGAGGAAGGGATGGAGTGGTGGTATTTTGATTTGGCTCCGAATAAATCGGTGTTAACTTAAACATATTGGATGTACGATTTTGCGTTTTTTTTAATGACAACAATTTCTCGTTTTCATTTTCACTTAAGTTAAATAAATTATTTTTACATACATACATACATATATATATATATATGTATGTATGTAATCAAGAGTGAGTCAAGATAGACTAATTACACCATCACTCAATTCTTTTAGATTTTAGCCACCTACAATTCCTAAATTTAACCCAATATGCTTCTTTTTTTTCATTTTGTTTTCTTTTGTTCTTCCATAAATGTGCCTTGATATTTATATATATAGTCTGTTAATTAGCTTTCAGACTTTGCCAACTGGTAGTAAACTGGTGATGAGTCAGCCAAGTTCTAAAAGTATATGCAAAAATGTTTGAAACAGCTTTTTATGATTTTGTTTATTTTTAATTATTTGGCCTTTTTTTTTTTTTGTAATTTTCCTTTAGACTTTCAAGAATTTTTATTATTTTTTAATTTTTTTAATTTTGGTTTTTATGGTATCATTTCACTTTGCATATTATGACATGCTTTTACAAAGTAAGTGTAGAATTTTTTTATTTGTTACTTTTTGGAGGCAAATTGAAATATATCCACCGTCCTGACAAAGGTTGACCTGATCAAAACCTTATGGAATTATCATCCCGATTCCGTCTTCTCACAGTCAATCATCATCTGAGTTTACAAAGTCCCCAATTTTTATGATTTGTCACTAGGGCGATATATATATATATATATTTTTCGTATGACAATGTCGTTATTGGTATGATTTAAACGTGTTTAATATAATTATGGTTATGTTTGGAGCCCTAAGTTTACTAAAAAAATATTAAATTTCTTTAAAAATCATTCATTTTTTATAACAATACATGAGTTATAAGATTATAACTTTTATCAATTTTTATTAAAATTTTGTCGCTCCAAACTCACTTAATATGCATATGGTTTGAATGTTATATATATATATATATATATATATCTGGGTATTAAAAAATATATAATGAAGCTGGACAAATTAGATAATTTATTAGTTATTAATCATTAGCTGATAGAAATCACGTATCAATTAAAATAGAATTTATTAAGTTTGATATTTTTCAAAAGGGCAGAGTGAATAAAACTAATGAATTGTTAATAAGGAGATGGAGATCAAATACAAATTCAAACATAATAAACAGAATTCATTAATTTCTTAGAACACTAATTAATTGAGTGTCTGATATTTAAAAGTAACAAGCAATGCAAGAAAAGAACAATCTAAATTAAAAAAAGGAAATGATAAATATATTTTTTTATTAGTTTTCTTCACCCTTCAAATAATGAAGAATAGGAAAAATTAATAGAGAAATACAAATATCCTCGCATTAAGAAATACTCCTACAAATGAAAGATAAAAAAAAAACCCAAACATTGAGGTGTTGAAAGTCTTCATGGCATCGAGTCCTTTCATATGTAACTTGAGCCGGTTACCTTTACTTTACCAATTCTTTCTTCCCAACTACCAGGTATGGAAATGAATTCCCTTTTTTATTTAATTTAAATATAATCTTTTGAATAATCTAGGAACGACTAATTGAAAGAGTCCAACTATATAAGAGATGCATTTAAAGTAAATGGGAAGGGAATTAAAGTAAATAGGAGAGAAGACAAAGAAGATTAATTGAATTTTTTTTTGGAAAAAGATTCAAGAAAGAATTTCCTAATCACGAAAAGTGGTACGGTCCCAATGAAAGTGTCTCTTAGCTGGTAAGCCACTGTAGGGCTCTGCCTTCCGTATCTTCTTTTCAATCCCTTAGTCAAGAGCTGCTGAAGGGTCAAGGATCATTACGGACCTAGTAGGAATGAGAAAGGAGAGTAAGACAAATAATATACTAAAAAAAATTGCATATCCTGTAAAATATATTTATTAATGATAAATATTTATGAAAATAATAAAATTATTCAGAGCAAAATAGAAAAAATATAATTTAATTTATTACACTCATTACACCTTAAATTAGGAGTAGAAGAAAATTGGTTATTGGAAGTAAATAAATTGCCTCTATTTATTTCTATTTCATCCTATTCACCTCTTCCTAAAGAATGTAAATATCTACATCACCTTTCATTTACTTTATTTTACTTTCATTCACCTCTTCACAAGTGAGAGCTTTAACGTTATTATTATTTATTTGGCTTTTTTGAATAATGTTGGTCTATTTATTTTTTTGTTTTTCATGTAAATATTTTTTGTTTTAACTAAGAATATTTAGACCAATTTATTTATAACTTGATTTTATGTAATTGCTTAATAAAAAATTAAATGTTCTAAATAATAATTAATCATCAATTATTAAGAAATGAATACATTTTAAGTTCACGTTCTGTTGGAAATATCTTGTTTGAATCAGACACTATATTGGGAAAAAACAGAAATAACAATTTACAATTTTGGGGCAAAACTTCGAATGTACTTTGATCAAATCTAGTGTTGAATACTATATTTTTAAAATTGAATTCGTTCCCTATACTTCTTTTTGGTTTCAATAGACGTCATTCTTCTAGATATAGAATGATCACAACATACAAAAGGAAGCAGCAATTTGTATGTTTCAGTGAACCAACTCTTTGTTTATACTTTTTGTATGCAAGAAAAAAATTATTTTTATATAGATTTTTATGTAAAAAACTCTCTTTAGTTTTATGCAGAAAGAATGATTAAATAGGTAGTAATTAGATATTTATTAAAAGAACAGACACCAATCGTGTCTATTGAGAATAGACAGTGATTAGATGTTTGTTGGAAAAACAGACACCGATCATATCTATTGAGAGAAACATGTCTACTGGTTTACTAGAGAGGAGATGTGTTTGTGTGTGTGTGTATATATATACATATATATATATAAAATAAAATTAAAAAGATGACAAAATTTTAACCTAGCTCAAACCCAAGTCCAATTGGGCAAAACAACCCACATGAGTAATATAGGTTAACCCATTTAAATCTTTTCATTTATCATATATGGTGCACCTTGAGTCTTTCCCCCTTTCTTTTGTCCAACTTTGGTATATATAACTTTATGAACTTTTTCATAAATTTTTGATGTGGGATAAATTTACTTCCATATTATCAAAGTTTGCACTTTAAAGCCAGTTTTTATTCAAACCATTCATGGTTTTGAAAAATTGATTTTATGACTATAAACTCTACATAGAATGTTTTAAATTCCATATTTGAACCAAATTTAATAATATGTGACTCTCACATAAATATTAGTTTAAATTTTAAGAAAATCATGGTTAAAACCATGAATTCCAACACATTCATATGAGGTTGCTTTCATTAATATTATTATTAGGTTGCTTGGATTTTGTTTCAAATTTTGAAAAAATAAATTTGCATTATAATTGTAACTGTTAATTATGCCTCACTTTAATTTTTAATTTTATTTAGAATGATTTTAATTTTAAAATTGTTTAGAGTTATATTGAGATATTAAAAAAGGAAAGGTGAAGAAATAGAATTATTTTTAATGACTTTTAATAAAACTTAAACCAAATGTCTCATAAAAAACATTATTATTAAGTAACGTACGAGTCTAAAAATTAAAAAAAAAAAAAAAAAGAGATGAAAAGAAAAAACATTATAACTCATAACAAATATCTTAAATCTATCCCAGGTATTAATGTATTTGTAGCGTAAGGTAGTCGTAAATTACTATAGTGACTAGACGAATCTCAACCACACAATTACGTGGGATCCACATGATTAGCTAAAAAGACTGAGGTTAATCAAATTTCATTTAACAGTACTTTATATAGCGGGCCCTCCTCTTTTTTTTCATTTTTCTTTTCGGTGATCTGGAATCATTGCCCGTAATCTTTCAGGTTTATAGAAGAACATAAAGTGGAGGTTCAACCCTAATCTGCAAAGGAATTGAATTGTACGAGTCACAAATAAAGGTTCTGTTTGGGAATTTTCAGTTGATAGTTCAGTTACCAATTATTATTTTTTTGATTTTTTTAAAAATTATCGAAATTATCCTTTTACATTTTAATCTTTTTTTAAATCTTTAAGGGTAAAAATATTAAATTAACAAAAAGTTAAAAAATTAACCTTTTTTTTTCTTTCCGAACATAAAAAAAACTAATTTTTTAATAAATAATTACTAAACAACTAAAAAAAAATTAACTTTTTTGGTTACCAAACCAAGCCTAAATCTATTACAAACTCAAACATCAAAGGATAACAATGTTTAGAGTCGAAATCGTACCGTCCCCAGAAAAGTAACTCAATGCCATTTTCTGATGAAAAGTACGTTGCACTCTTTAGTGATTTTTTTTTTTTTTTTTTTTTCCTTTGTTGCCCCCCAAAGGATCCCTATATGTATAAAATAAAATTGAAAAGTAAATCCAAAATGTAAGATTCATCTGATAATTATCTGCATTTACAAGTATCATATATTCGATTTTCTATCCGAACACTCTTGCTATAAATAAGAATTGCATTACAATGATCAAAGTAACTTGAAGAAGAACCTTTTGCTCTAGGCCTGCAAGCTGACAACGTGTATGAGAAACGCAATGCTCCCCACAATTCTGACCCACACGCAAAAATTTACCACTATTCTGATGGAGACTGATTGAAACTCTAAGTGAAACTGGATGAAATTTTAAAAACGGTTCCAGCATTATTTCTATTATACAAATCTGTTCATATGATGTGACATATATATATATAAATACAACGATTAAGATTTGTTAAGAAAAAAAGACGGTTGAGATTTATTGAGGGAGGAGGTTGATAGAGATGGGCCCATACTTTTAGCACAGGTAAGATACTAGTATATATATATAAATTACACAAATTTTCCCTTAATACGTAATTATAGAGACTTCCCATAATATTTAAATTTGCATAGAATTCCTTTATTTTTGTAATAGTTAAAAGCACTCACCACAGGTGATTCAAATAGCCACCTTCTTTAGCAAGCCAAATCTAAGTGTGGTTCAATTGATGCATCAGCTAAATTTAATTTCTCCATCCCTTTATAATGTCTCTATTTCTTGAATTTATGATTGCATACAAAGGTTAGCCTTGGCTCCGTTTAAAGTGATAAAAAATTTTGAAAAATATTAAAAAATTTAAAAAAAATTATTTATTTTTTATCTCACTGTACAAATTATGAATTTACAACTTATCTCAATTTATTTTATTTTATCTCATTTTTTATCATCTTAAACGCACAAGTATTAACTTATAAAAATATCAAAAAAACCACTACAACAATTTTAGATCAATATTATAGTTGCTGTATTTAATAATAATAATAATAATAATTTTATATTTTAATATTTAAAAAAGAATTAAAATAAAAATTAAAAAAGAGAAAATATGACTAAGCGTTTCATTCAATAAGATAGAGAAATTTTAAGACTGAAAATATTGTGTTCTCTTCTGTTAACTTTTTCACTCAATATTATATATTTTTTATTTAGTTAATTAAAACTATTATAGAATAAAAAAAGTTAATAAAAAAGTAATAGTATATAGTCAAAACTAAATTTTAAACAAAGAATTTATAAAATAGAGAAGTGGTAACCAGTGCAAATGCTTGAAATCATTCCTTTATTTTGCCATGCATCGGCATGAAGATGTGGAAGTTAGAAAAGTAAAATTACCTTGTCTTCTCAAGATCTAACCCACCCAAAAATCCAATTTGACATCCCACGTTCTTTCAACAAAGCATTCCATTTGTTTGGTGAAAAAGTAATTAAAAAATATAAAAATTTGATATAGAGATATTATGTAATAAAATTTAATTGAAAAAAATATAAAAGTTGGTAAGTTTTTGTTGGTTTTTGATCAACTCAACTCTTTTAAATCATTTGTCAATTACACGTTGAACTTCTATTTAATTACCCAAACATAATGCATGAGCTATAAATAATTTTTTTTTTAACTTTAAAAATTTAAAATTAAATTTCCACCCAAAAATTAAGGTGAGATTTTATGCAACGGCTAACATTAATACATTTTAATTCATTTGATGCTCTTCAATAAAATTTCAAGGGAGAAAGTTAGTTGTATTTCAACCTAGAAATCCTCAATATCTTAACCTTTATCTTCATCTTTTTCCTCGAAGGACAAAAATAAACTCACATTCAGACAAGAACTGATTGGCCATTAGAGACCCGGATAGAGAGAACTCGAGAATTCCAGCTCTGGGTCTATCTGGGGACAGATCTATTCACTCTCTCTGCAATCATACTCCGGATCTGTCATTAGACCCATCCCTAACTCTTCTCTAAAAACATACTGGCAATCTAGTCATTGAACCGAGGAGGAGGAAAATCCAACTACCAGAGGAGGCTTTCAGAGAACGTTCCAAAGATCGGGTTTTGAGACTTGCATATTTCGATGAATGCTGGTTTATCGGCCGAGGCGGCGAGGCAAAGCTATTCATGAACGAATCCAACTGAAGTCACAGAGGAGATCTTCTTCCCACCACCACCACCACCACCATAGCAATTAGCAAAGGGAATCAGGAAGCTAGAACTAAACAACAACAAAACAACAATAACATAATAGGTCCAGAAATTAAAAGTGATGAGAAAATTATGTTAAAACTCCTCAATGTATTAATTTTATCAAGTTAAACCAATAAATTTGGTTTGCATGTAATTTCAATTAAACAAACAGAGGCTTGGTCTTCAAGTTAAAGCAGACATATTCTCTAAGGAAAAAGGGGAAAGTGATAATATATCTGATCAGTGTAGCATACAGATAGAGCCCTTGCGTCTGAAAGGAAATAAAAAGAAATACGTCTAAAAGATTACAGAAAGATCTCTTTCAATAAAGAAAGGAACAAGAGAACTCACAGTGAAATAGAATCAATACCAACAGAATACCTTTTTCCCCCTTTTTTCCTTCAAAATTCCACAGTCCACTTCCACGGCCTCCACTTAGAACCACCACCCACCATATGTGCTCAGTTTAATAGGCACAAATAATATATATACATATAGTCATATATGAACATTAGTAAAGCTGCACAGATCTGCAAGCCCACACCCAACTCCATTAATAACAAGAAAAATGCACTTCTTTTGAAAGTCAAGACAGCAATATAAATAGGAAAAGAAAATCGATCTAAAATAAATCAGGGGTTAGAAGAGAAGGTTATAATTATTAGTTATTTTTTAATTTTTTTTTGCTAGATAGCTATTTGATTGTGTGACTTACCTTTCTGCTTTGCTTTCAGAGGCGAACCCTAGAAGGAAAGAGAGAGAAGTAGAATAGCATGATGGGTTGGTTGAAAAACAAAGGAAACAGACAGATCGGAAACTCGGAAGTTATTGAGGGAAATAATAGCCCAATGATGAAACACACAAGGGTTAATAAGAGCGACTGACAAAAATTCGAAAAGCAAATGATAACCAGAGTTGAAAATCATAACATAGAATAAAAAGGGGGGCAATGATGGTAGCCATTTCTTGGACACTGTCAGAAGAATGAACGACGGTCAAACCTACTCATCATTACCCCAATCTGCTAGTAACAATCAACCTGAATCTGCATGAAAATCAACAAAGAAAAAACTAAGCCCATGAACAGAAAGACAAAAATAACAGATATTATTCGCAAGTCACAACCCACCTAGAGATGAAACAGCGCCTGATCGATCAAATCCCCGAAAGATCGATCACATGGCCAAAAAGGGAATAGACTGATTGGGGGGAATGAAGCCTGGTCCGACGCCGCCGACAGATGATCATATATATATATAGATAAATAAGGTTTGAAGGATTTGATGAAACAGAATTTGGATTTTGGATCATCACGTTGGTGGCTTCGAGCCAGACAACATTCCCCTCAAAGAAGAAGCTTCCCGGAATTTCTTCTGCAACTCCATCTGATCTTCTTCTTTTTCTGCCTCCTCGAGAGTCGCCCTCTATTATGGGAGAGAGATGAAGAGTGAGCCAAATACCGAATGGGTTTTGTGCTATATATCATGAACATTATGATCATGAATCTAATGATTTGGTTTTATGTGGAAAGAGAGAGAGAGAGAGAGAGGGGGGGTAGAGATAGAGAGACAAAAGAGAACAGAAGCTAGGCCTACAGCAAGTGCCGGGTACTGGAAATGACCAAGATCTCCTATTTGATATGATTTTCGTCAAGAGCTGTTAGTTAAATCATTAATTTCGGAGGATTCTGATTATGTTACATTTTATCGGTTACAAAAAATTCTGATTATCTTATGTTTATTACATTATAATCGTGAATGTTACACCAATTTTAACCGGTCCAGCTGGAAGGCCACGCTCTCTCAAAATTATACAAATACATCTATCCACACACAAAAAAATTCAATAAAGGTTTGTGCCCATGGATTTAGAAGATCGATCAATCAGCACTTTCAAATTTAAAAGTTTTTTTCCCTTTAAAATCACCGTTAACGAAGCAGTAAATTAGAGTGCTTTAACAGAGAGGTTGAAATGTCCCTTCCAAATGCCGCAACCGACTGTGACAAACCTCTTTAATTTTTATTTTTATTTTTTCCCCCCTTTACAAACTTCTTATTATCAAAAAAAAAAAAAAAAATCATATAAAAAAAAAATAATAATTGACTATACAAGTTGTACCAACTCGAGTTGGAGCTACCTCAACATGGATAGACTTTGACTAGCCATATGCCTATTAATCCAGTAAACAAGCGACTTATCCAAGAACTACTAAGCTGGAACATTATCCAACTCGATCTTTACAAGAGTTTAAGGTACTTGAGGTGTGGTTCTCTCACATTAGTACTTACTTGCGGGGAACGGAGCCTCTGTCATTTTAGTCGTGGACACACCGAGTTGCTGTTTATTTTTTCTCTCTCTCTTTGGGCGGTAAAACATAACCCACTCAATCATTTTAACTTTTAAAGTGCATTTCTCTCTGCTCAAACTCATGAACGGTTGATTGTTTAACAGGGTTCTAAAGCATGAATATATCATAAAAAAATCCAAGTGATTTTCTCATCAAACTGTTTTGGAATACTCTACAACTTGCATTAGAATGAGTTCGCCAAAGATTTATATTAAGATTAATTTGACCCAAATTCTGTTTAATATTAAGAGTGTATTTAGAGTGACAACAAATGAGATGAAATATAATAAAATGAGATAAGTTGTGGATTCATAATTTGTGCAGTGAGATAAAAAATTGAATAATTTATAAAACTTTTTAAAAATTTTAAAAATAATTAAAGAATATCAACAAGTCAAATGTAACCTGAGTTTAGTTTTAACAGAATAGATTAGTTCATTCAAACAATAAGAATTAACGAGAATACTATATATTTTACTTAAAAAAAAATTGCTTACGTACTAACCCACAGATTAAACATCTGTACATTTTTGAAAGTCATATGTATATATATATGACTCATGATCAGTACTATGTGAAGGTTATACATACATGCGGATTCAGATTTAAATATTTTTTCTACTTTGAACCACTCCAACCACATATTAATGATGAACGGCAAAGGGTGATGGAGACTCATAATTAAAATTAACCCAATTGATTGATTTCGCTCTTACCATCGAGATTCGAGAAAAAGAAAGTGGAGGTGGTTGAATAAAAGAAGCACCTTTTTGCCCATTTCACACACTCCTTCCCAACCCAAGCCAGGTGATCACCAGAATCACAAAGACAACCAATTAGATTCTGCTGGAGCAAGATAAAAAGTTGGCTGGAGAGAGACTTTTGGCAACCATATGGCTAAAACCTCACCGAAAACTGATAATCAGCTTTGGGCAACACAAAAATATGGTTGGCAGCTGAATTTCCCTTTTTTTTTTTTTTTTTTTTCTTTTGGTTACCAAACCAAGCTTTTAGTTTCTGAAATTACCAATGCGTGAAAGGATCAGTGGTTTTTTGAAGTCAGGAAAATATTAACGAACTTTCTTTAATTAATATTATATTAAAAATAGTGCTATTTCCACGGCAAATTCAAAAGCTCAGTGGGCATTTGTCTCTACTGATTTTAGTATAAAAATTACCATTTATTTATTTTAATCGTTTTTATTTATAAGTTTCGCTTTTATCTTATTGATATTAAATTTTTGTTTTTATTTTATTTTATTTTTACTTTTACTTCTATTTTAACTAAAAAAATATAATTTTGTCCCAAATAATTATAAATTTTAAATTCATCCCTAACTATTCCACAAGAAATTTTTATTAGAAAAAACTATCATAATAATGTGACTCTTTTGTGGGTCAATTGCTTTACATTGAAAATCTCATTAAATACATTTTTATTACAAAAATTATTATTAACATCGTATAATTTAAAAAAAAAAATGCGCCAAAGAAGCATATTTTTACCTTAAAAAGTTCATTTGATATGGGATTAAAAGTAAGTGGAGTAAATTTTATGGACATAATTTATAATCTTTTACTCTCTTAATTTTTCACATTTTTTTATCTTTCACTTTAAAAACTTAACATTTAATCACCGCTTAAGAGTGGAGAATATTAATTTGTTTAATTTTTTATGAAGTATTTCAATTATAATTGAAATGGGTAAAATTTCACAACAGTAATATTTACGCTTTTTACTTATATAAGAAACGCACTCTTCAATAAAATTGGCACCGCTTATCCATACGCAACAAACACTTGCGAATTTTGGTTCAGTTAAGGTTCTTTGCGATGAAGAGAGAGAGAGAGAGAGAGATTGGTGTGAGCGGGTTGGTTGGACTGAGGTCCGAAGAAATATGGTTCGAACCATGTCCTCCCTAAGGGGGCTGTTATTACCTTTGCACCTTTTTTCATTTTATCTAATGCTAGCCGATCCTTAATTTTTTTAAGAGATCATGGGTCCAACCAACTTGATAAATGTCCTTAATTTAAGGCAACATTTGAGCCCAGCCCAATGTCATGTGACCATATTCGATGTTAATTATTCCGAAGTGTGTTAAAAGGATGACACTTCGGCTTTGTTTGCTGGGGGATGCAGGAGGGTGGGATGGCATGTCTCTTACTATTAAATTTGATTTCCGTTAAAACTTATAAGTACAATATTATTTTATGTCAGTTGTTCTATCAAGTCACATCTTTTATTTTACTTTATGTCTTATTAATTAAAAATCAATAAAATAATTTTACATAAAAATTTAACTTCATCTAATATTCAATCTTTTATATTAATTTTTCATAATATAATTTGTTCCCATCATTCCGCCTTTTGATTGGCCTTTTTGAGTACAAGATTTTTAAAGGTAATTGGTTGATCCTTTTAACTGATGGCAAGTAGATTGTGAAATTTGGAACAAAAGATTGATTCTCAAGGTAAATAAGTTGTAACAGGGTACAGTTGGCTGGACTCGGGGGCGCAGCAGTTACGGATTACAGCCGCGGCTGCAGCAAGGCCAAAACGACGTCGTTTTAGTGTTATTTCATCAAAACGATACCATTCCACTTAAGTCGGGTTTTTTACCCTTAAGTGCAACGGCGTCGTTTTGATGGGATGACACCAAAACGACGTTGTTTTGACCCTATTGCAACCGCAGCAGTAATCCACGACTGCAGCCCCTTCTCCTCAGTTGGCTCTCTTTTGAGAGGCAGCAAGTTGGAGTACAACGTGAGGGGTTCAAAAAATTTGTATTCACCTCGATTAGATGAGTTTTCCTCAGGGGTACGAAGGTTCATCCGATCGTTAATTTTAGAAATTAATCTAAATATATACAAATTATTTCGGACACCTTGAGTAATTTAAAATAAAATAAAAAAAGAAAAAGAAGAAGTTGTTATTGGATTATTCTGGCATCAATATCTATAGTTATTGGACTTTTTCGCATAACGGCAAATATTTTGCTTTGAGTATAGAAGTTAATTATGAATATATTTTATTTGAGTACTATTAGGCTAGGATTTATTAACAAATAAAAGAGGGACACGCACTATGTATATATTATTTTTATTAAATTTTTTATTTTATTAAAAATAAGATAGAAATATTTTAAATAATAAGTAATGAGTAGTTTAAATAAATTATAAATAATTAAGAGGCATTTAAATGAAATGAACGAATTATAAAAGTAAAAATGCAGATAACATGGCATTTACTAAAAGCTAAAAACTAAAATGGTAAAATTAGTTAAATAATTGAAAAAAAATTTAAAAATTACTTATGCACATTTAAGTTATGGATAATCATTGATGATTAAGAAATATTAATATAATAAATTAAGTAAATGTTTCAACAAATAATTGTTTTCATTAGTTTTCACCAACTATTTTTGATGTTCTCTTGTTACAATAGTATTAAATTATTTGTCTTAAATTTTATCTCTAGTTTTTGCTCTTGTTTCTGTCCAAAATTACAAATAATTTGGATGAGGGATCCTAAAAGATAACAAAAAATTATATGTACAAATTAGTTACTAATTTAAAAATAAAAATAAAAATTAGGTATTAATATATAAATTATTATCATTAAATTTTTTAACATGCATAGTGACATTAGTAAGATTTTTTTTTTTTTTTTATAATTTAAATTTAATCAAGACAGGTCAAAGTATTTTCTTTTAACTTTGCTCCCACCATCTTGACCTTTTTAAAATTTAGCCATTTTGTCCCACTCCAACTCCATTAAGATCAGATTACCATTTTTCTCCACCCAATTAAGGTGTACCACTTGGGTATTAGATTCGGCAGCCCCTTCCCAAAGTGGTCAATTAAGAGTCCCCTGATACCAAAACATGAGCAAACGAATGTGGAATAAAAGCCAAACCAGCCAGGTTCAAATTCAATGCATTCATATTAAGTAACGAAACTAATGATTAGTGTTTAATTGAGACACGAATAGAGATAAAGAGTGCCGACCCAATCATAAGGATGAGTGGAATTTTTTTTTGGTAAGAAAGGTATTTAATTTGGATCAATTAAAAGGAGAAATAATATATAGTCTTGAGGACAACACCCTCATACCATAAAATTATACACGATTAGTACAAAAAAATTGAAATTTCCTAATTTGTATATATAGTTACATTTATATCTGTACATTTCATATTAAATAATTGTGAGACTTTCAGTTAAAATTGTATTTTCAATCATAGAGATGAGTTAATCTAATGAGGTATCTTAATTGGTAAAACCTTATATTTGCTCTCCATTATTCATTAATTCCAGTCTATTTATACCACCAAAGGGTTTATATATATATATATATATATATGTTAACATTAATCGTTGGATGAAAATCCATAAAAATTCAAAATTAAAAATGCAACTCCAACTCTTAAAATTTATTTGAAAACCTTAATCCCCCAGTATTAAGGAGATACCACCCTTTCGAAAAGTTAATAATCATGATCAGTTCATGAATACTAAGGATTAGTTTTACACAAGAGAATACAATAGAATAATTATTTTCATATTATTGTTATCTCATTTTTTAAATAAAATTACATTTTAAATAAACATAAGGTGACTTTTGAAATAAGTATATCAAATTATAAGATAATGGAATAATAGTCTAAATAGGATTTCAATCTTTTGCTCTGTAATGGTATTTCATTTCATGTCACATCTTCTCTGCTTACGTATCCTTAAAATTTGAATCACATCCAAACTTAAGAATCATCATTATTTTTTTCATCGTGTATCGATACAAGAAAAAAATGAAATGCAAAATAAAATATCATTATGGGACAGAAAATTTAGACTTGTGTAAATAGTCATTTCATTCTCTTACTCTAGTAAAAAACTAGTACGAAACAACTAAATTAGGCCTGGGACATCATCCTTTTGGACAACCCAACCTTCTTCAATTGAAACTCGATAATAAAAATAGACATCCACCCAACTCTGCTTTTTTGACAAATTCGGCACCGGATGAAAGTTGTAACCTGTGTGCTGTGTGAAAACCCTTCCTTCTCTCCCATGAAACCAAGCAAACATTGCCAGATATGGCTGCCCAATTAGCTTTTTGATCTTTAGATCAATCCCATGATGGGTCATCCATGCTTCACCCCCAAATGGAAAGGGGAAGGAAAGAAATGATGATAATCATGGCCGTTTAAGACAAACTCCAATGTCATTTTCACTGATAAGAGTTGGTGCACGATAAATGCTGGACCCCTCTCTCTCTCTTATCTCACATCAGTTGCTTGCAATTTTGGTTTAGTTTCCTTGATTAGGACAGGTCATTTTGTCCTACCCGCACGAAATTACTTCAATATACAGGTTGCTTCTTGTGAAATTAAAGCGATGCAGACAACTTTGACTATTTGTGGAATTCCAGGCATTTCTACGCAGCATTAGCTCCTCTTTTTCCCCTTCCTAATTTGACCTTTTAACTACCAAGAATGAATTTATTAAATATAATATATATTATATAATTTATTTGGGAATTTAAAACTGTAAGTAATTATCACTTAGCACTTCACGCACTACCAAGATGATTAATTGCAAAAACCATAAAACCAGACACCAATTCTTGAGCAGTTGAAAATATGAAGCGAAGAGTGAGAGAGAAGAAGACCCTAAAATTTATCTTTGAGCATATATGTTAAAATATTTTATATCAAGATATAATATATTATTTATATATATTACTTATATTAACATATATATGTAATTATTTTTATTTTAATATATATAGATCATTGTTATACATATCTCTTTTCGTAAGCTTATTTAAAGACATTTTTTTTAATTTTAAATCATATATTACAAGATATAAAATATATATTCTTCCCAATTTTTATATCTTTTTTTTATTATTTTCAACATGACATAAGAGTTATATTCCGTATTTTTTATTTTTTTGGTGTAGCATACTGCTACATTATTTTTTATCATCACAACATTTATAAGGAATACTTTTACAGATAATATATTATAATCTAATATTGAATATTCTAACACCTTAAAACAGTATATCAACTCGTGATCTTAATCAATGTTTCTGTATTTTTTATTAAAAAAAGAGGGGGGAAAAACTCAAAATTTAATCAGCCGCATCTAAATTTTATAGTAAGAACTCTATGCAATTCAGATTCCCATTACATCTCTAGCTTCCAATAAATAAATAATAAAATAAACAAATAAACCACTTCATGGTTTCTCACAAGATTGTCAACTAATCCAATGGACCCATGCCACGTGGAGTTATAGATTTAAGCTAATCCGAAAGGCATCTCGCAAGCCCAGGTGACCAGCTGATACGGACTTGGCAGGGACGTGGATGGCCACATAAGACACTTCAACGATGACAATTCACGAGCAACAACAGAGAAGAACGACAAAACGCTGTGAAGTTAAAAAAAAAAAGGCTCTGCCTGAAAGGCAAAACAAAGAAAAAGAATCTCACATACTTGAGCCAAAGTTCTACGATTAAAAACCATAAATACTGAAAAGATTTCAACCAATTTATGATTACCACAATAAATTTCTGAAATTTCCTATTTTGTTGCTATTAGACAACCTCAATATTCCTCATCATGCTCCGTCCCTTATGACAGCTCACTACAAACATACTTATCCTTGTATCAAAAACAGACTCGCCACTTGTTCAAACATCAAATCCTGCTGTATAAATTCAAACCAAGTTACCATCAAGCTCAGACCAGTGAGATAGAGCAAACCATTAAAAATTAATATGCTGACAGGTGGAATGTCATTGCAATCTTTTCACTGTCAACATGATATAGCAAAATGGCATAAAAGGCCATCTCAGCATCTCCCTCCCTCTCTCTCTCTCTCTTTCTCTCTGGCCATGATTTATTTTTTCCTCAAAGTTCCCTAAAACCATGCCACTGTTTCTGGTATTATTTTGTCTCGTAATGGTTTATGCAGCTTAATTAGTGGAACCATTAGATTCTTCTCCTGACACGTCATATCACTTTCCTACAATTGTCAATACATTAGACATTAGAGAAGCAAAATGTCAGAGAAAATTTCAAGATATGCTCAATAAAGAGAAATTACTAGTAATAGAAAGTAAAAAGTAAAAAGAAATAACACAAATAAATACAGAAACATCCACGCCAAGAAGAAATTGTGATATATAACAGGAGGGCTTGAACCAACAATGAGAAGAGGACCTGCAAAACATTGATGCCACATGAATCCAAACAACTAAAATGAGTTCAAACAGTTTCATTTCAAACTTTCCTACTTACAGCAGACATAATCAAATTAAACGGAGCCTGTTAAAACTAACAAAGATCTATTTCAAGCCTCTCTTCCATTGGACTCTGTTAAAAGAAACAAGTTCATCTGCATACCGGAGAGAGGCCTCCAACTATAGCCTGTGGACCAAAGCAACCAACAGATGGACTTTAGTTCACAATTAGAAAGAAAGAGAAGTAAAAAAAGGATAGGGATGTCCCCAAGGGATAGGAAAGCAAACGTCATACGAAACCCAATCCTATTGGCTACAGTCAATCCATCAATCATATAGCCCCCCAGTAACTTGTAAGCAGCTTTGCTATACCTTTCTATATATCCCAAGCCAAGCCTCTGTCAACAAGTTTCTAACGAGCAATCGCCCACAACTTAATATATATCTGTATCTATATGCACAAAACACTTCGTGGGATCATAGTAATATATAGTCTAATTAAGAGAATATCTTAACTTTAGAATTCAACAAAATGATGGAAGTAGAGGAGAATTCTGCATCACCACAACCACCAGGAGGGGCCACCAAAATTGAGTCCTTGCCTTGCTCGGAGCTTCTCCCACATCCGAGGAAGAAGAAGAACAAGAACAAGAGGAGGTTTAGTGATGAACAGATAAGGTCACTGGAGTCCATATTCAAGACAGAGACAAAGCTTGAACCGAGGAAGAAGCTGCAGCTGGCTAGAGAGCTTGGCCTGCAACCTCGGCAGATTGCTATATGGTTTCAGAACAGGAGAGCTAGGTGGAAGTCAAAGCAGATAGAGCAAGACTACAGGTTACTCAAAGCCAATTATGACAATTTGCATACTAGGTTTGAGTCCTTAAAGAAAGAGAAACAGTCCTTGCTCATACAGGTAACAATCGAATTCTTCTTCTTCTTCTTCTTCTTCTTCTTCTTTTCCTACTACTTGAGAAGACTATACAACTTGTTTTCTTGGTTCCTGCAGTTGCAGAAGGTAAGTGATATGCTTGGAAAAACTGAGGATCCGAAGGGAAATACTAGCATATCTGGTGGCTCTGATAGTGAAGATACGCATCACAACTTAAAAACAAAGCCGACTTGCTTGAATGAAGGTTTAGACAACGGGGTTATTTTGTATTCAGATGACGAGGAGGGGGGAAATGGAGGGTACTTTCAGCAGAAAGAAGCAGAACTTCTGAACGAGGGTGGCCAAGTCGATGGCTCTCTGGCATTGCCAGAAAAATGGAGCAATTTCGACTCAACTGGTGCATTTGATCAGACATGTGGCAGTTCAAACTGGTGGGAATTCTGGAGCTAAAAAGGAAAAAAAGAGAGAGAGAGAAAGAATTTCACTCCACCTTTAAAAAGACCACGAGGAAAGAAGGAATTGAAAAGTAAAGAGCTCTGCTGATGGCAGTAATGCCAGTCAAAGATTTCAACCAGGGTAACAAGATGATCTCAACACTAGCTTGGCTGGGCAGAAAAATTAGATTTCATTCAAGAACGGAAAAGAGAAAGCAGCGGAGTATCATGTTTAGGAGATTATGGGAAAGAAAAACAGCAGACCATGAGTTTGTACAAATATTTCACCTACCATTTAAGTTCCATGAAATTCAAGTATTCTAAATCTTTCATGCTCTACCTTGGATAGTAATAGAAAAGACTGCAAATCTACCTTATAGAGTTTAAATTTCCTTTATATTCTCCATGGATGTGTAATTCAAATACCTATCATATACTTCTCCAGTTGGTAGAAGCTTATCATTTCTCATATCACTATGCACATAAACATTCAACCCAAACACCCCCCCCCCCCGGGGGGAGCCAAAAAAAACCCCAAAAAAAAATTCCCAGCATGTAAAGGGTATACAATTAAAAGATTCATAAATTTCAATGGTTCAACAACTATTGACTAAAACTGCTTTCAGGATCTGAAAGTTCATAATCAGTACTCCTTTCCAGCTAGAGATAAGAAGGAAATCATTTTTTTTTCTCTATTTTTTTTTTTTTTTTTTTGGGTGTTTTTGTTCTGCAATTTATTGATGTGAATGGCATGTGAAACTGAAATGCAGAGGGCATGAATGGGCGCACACAAAACCATTCAATACTGACGTAAACTTGATGAGAGTTAAACCATTGAGAAAAATAACTTTTTTGCAGCCCCAAAAACCACAATAATATACGTACAGTTCTGATACAAAGGAATGGAACACAAGCTGACAACCAATGCCAGTGCAAACCACCAATATAATATAATTATATACGTATATAAATCTAGCTATTGTAAATAGTACCCTCATCATAAAACAGTGTAATGGTTAATTACGCCCGAATGTTAAAGTTAAGGCTGTGCGCATTGTTTCTCAAATTTGTTATTTGCTTGTGTATGTATAGGCAATGGTTATTTTCAAATTATTATATTTATCTATACTATAACATTAGAACCTTAATTGGTGCTCATTTTTCATAAAACTAAACAAATAATTCGGATTTTATTTGGTTTGTTTTTCCTTTTTTTTTTTTTCTATTTTCTATTTTGAACTCATTTTTTTGTTTTACACTTTAAGAAAAACAGCTTAAGCATATTTGATGACTTGTTTTCAAAATTTCTTTCAAAAAACAGAAAATGAGTTTATACATTAACTGAAAAATAATAAAAAATCATTTTAAGTGTTTTTAATTCGAAATAAAAAAAATTTTAAAATAAAAAAAAAACATTTTCTATTTCCTTATTTTGAAACTTTTAACACATAAAATTAAAAAAAAACAAAAAAATAAAAATAAACCAATTACCACCTTAAAAATCTAAAACCATCTTTAAAAGCTATATGTATACCACCTATTTTATCTGTGTTTCAATGTGTTTAATAAATAGGCGGAAGAAGTAAATTCAAAATTAGATATAAGCACCCACTTTGTTATAGTTTTCTACTAAGGCTTCGTTTGGTAACTTTTAGTTGATAGTCCAGCTACTAGCTATTAGTTTTTTGGTTTTTTTTAAAATTACCAAAGTTAACTTCTTAGATTTTAATCTTCTTTTAAATCTTCAAGAAAAAAATATCAAATTAACAAAAAATTTAAAACTAACTTTTTTCCCTTCCCAAAAACTAAAAATATAACTTTTTAATAGTTAATTACTAATCAATTACAAAAAAAAAAAAAAACTAACTTTTTTTGGTTGTGAAACCAAGCCTAACAGCTGCCAATTACAACATGCTAGTTAGTGTAACAAAAATTGAGATATATGTTGAATAATTTTAACACTATTTAACTAATTAAAGTCATCGCCCCATGTGGGAAACTACTTACGGATTTATTTTTAATTATTTCGGTTACCCGTAGATCGCGCAAGGAATTGATAAATTTTAAAAATTAATAATAATTCTATTTTGAGAGAAATAACTTTTTAATGTGCCTCCATATACGCTATGTTTTAAAAAAAAAAAAAAAAAAGTAAAAAACTGTTAAGCGATGGACACAAAAATGCGCCTCACTTCTAGTTGACATTATGTATCACATGACTTGACAAGAATTACGGCATCCACATAGAGAGAGAGAGAGAGAGAGCTTCACGTACAACAATGGCGGTCTGTCTGAGAGGTTTCGGTGCTTGTTCATTGCTGGTTGTGATGCTCTTCGTCGGCGGCGTTAGAGCTGTAAAAGCAAGTGAAGAACAGTATAAGATTCAACAGCCTCGGCACCGTTGGATTCTTTTCCTCCACGATTTACATGACGACAACGAACAGATTGAAATGTGGACGAATCGAGGAGAAACAGAGACCGAGAAATTCTCCACTCAAGACTTCTTTTCTCCCTTTTTTTTTTCGAGCCATTACAACGTTAAAGCTCTGTGTTGTTGATTTCTGTGGGATTAAAAAGATAAAGATTGTCTCTTGAATTATTTTTATATAGAGTTTACTGTGATCAATGAATTTTACGGGTACAACTCATCTGCGAGTTTCTAGAAATTGACGGGAATCTTCGTGCTTTAATAATGGGAAAAAATCATTTCATCCGCATGCCGAACATAGGCAAGGCCCTTTCTGAATCTTCACGCGTGATTTGCCGAGCTTCTAGAAATTTACAGCACCCATGACTTCATGCTTAATAACGGGAGACGTGGCTTTGTAATTTGTGCCGTTGATTTTAAGTTTAATGTTTTTAAATTTGAGATAAATTTAATGTTTTTTAATTTTGAATAACACCAGCGGTCCATTATTAATAGGATCGAATTTTCTTTATTTATTTCTTTGGTTCTGTTTGATTTGTAATAAAACTTTAATAATTTTTAAAAATCTCCAATAATGTCTAAAAGTTATTCATTTTTTATTTCACTGTACAAATTACGAAATCACAATTTATTTTATTTTATCTTTTTTTTATTATTCAAAACACTTTAATTTCAGTGAATTCTTTAATAAAAAATAAAAATAAAAACCACATGTAATAATGTATTAATTTGAATGAGTTTGAATTCGTTATAAAAAAAATTAATTATTTGAAACTGTTACTTAAGTTTATATGAAAGCATCATAACAACTTTTTTAATTTATCTATAATAATTATATATTTTTTATTTTTTTAAAATTTGATCTCAAATCATTTTATTTGAAATTCTCATGGACAATTTGTGGACTAAATTAATTTTTCAAAATTTAACCAGCGACGATTGTCTGATTCCTTAATTCTGAATTACTTCTTCACGGGATAAATTGTAAAATAAAATTTCAACAAAAGTAACAGCCAAACAACGCCGTAGTTTGTTGCATAGACATCGGTCCCAGGGTGTTCCATAGAAAATTCAATGCAAGGCTATAGCGATAAGATGAACGATTATGATTTAACAAGATTTATTTGATTAATAAATGAATGTTAATAAGATGAATTAATAAATATTTATTTAACAGAATTAATGTACTTTGATTAATCAATAAATATTAATAAGTGGATTTTTCTTCGTAGCTCTAATGCGATGGACACGAAAGCCACGTATCAAGATGCTAAAACACAACCTCTTATAATACGCCACGCCAAGACCTCCTGGTCAAAAGCAAAAGGCGTTCGCAGAGTGCAGAGGCTGAAAGTGCTAAAAGTTGCACGAATCGAGGGTCTGATATGCCGAGAAAAAGAAAAAGAGAAAAAGCGGTTAATTTGTAAACCAGGACGAATCCAATATTTTTAGTTTGCTTGGACTGACATAAAATTTTATAAATAATCTACCTTATGCTTATATAAAAAAATAAAAAAAAATAAATATATATAAAATCCAAATTTATGCTAATATAAAAGAGTACAACTAAAATAGAAGAATCCACTGTTATCTTAATCATAAGCTCATTCGTTATATAGACAACCGGTACACAATTATCATGGATAATAAATTACAAATATTACGATTCATAATAGATAATTATATTATACAATAGAATACTAAACAATTTAAAATGTGTGAACTCACACTAATGAAGTTGTGCTCGACGGTTCTTTTGAACATAAAATTCATCGATTATCACATCTGAGTCAATATCTTCAGCAAGCTCTCTCTCAATGTAGATAATCATAGAATCTCTCAAAAAATCCTCCTCCATTTTATTACGAATAACAGTCTTAACTAGTTTCATAGCTGAAAATGTTAGCTCTGTAGTCGCTGTGGAAACAGGTAGAGTTAATATAAGACGAATTAACCGATCGACCATATTGTAGTGTTGTGATTTGCTTGTCTCAACTAATTGCCGACATAATTCAGAAATGGTAGACAAATTCTGAAACTTTTCATGCTGAAGTACATCGAGCTTAAAATGTTCAAGTTGGAGTCATGAATAGTGCATATCTTGTTTAATGAAATCAACAGGGTAAAATTTCTCAGCTACACTGCAAATTCGATCAATGTTAAACAATTTGAAGTTGTCATTTGGTTCCAAAGAAGAGCTTAGCATTAGAAGTTCCACTGCATCATCGTTGAATCTAACCTTTAGTTTTTTCAACTGAAAATCAATTGTAGCAAAATACATCATTATGATAATGATGCTGAATTGAGATGGGATCTTTTTGTTGAGAAGAACGACTTGCTTGTTTATAACGAGCACTCATATCAGGTGCATCGATGTCATATTGCTCACAAACTGATCTGACATGCTCAAGGATACTATCAAAGCCATTCTCAAAGATTGAAGCAATGCTTTTGTAGTGGAGACCAAATCCATCGCATTTAAGATGTCAAGTGATTTGTGTTGTAAGGCTCGACAAAGCAAATCTGTAATCCCCATAATCCTATGCATTAAGTGCAAGATAAACAAAAAATCAAAGGATCTCATCACCATTAAAGAACCCGCAGCTTCCCCACGTATGGAGTTAGAAGAACCCTCATCCATAATACTTTCAAGCACATTAATAGTTGCACTATACATATCAATTAAGCTGCAAATAGAATCAAAGTGAGAGCCCCACCTAGTAGTTCCAGCTCGTTGCAAGTTACCAATCTGATTAATCCCTCTGCCAGTCTCATGTTCTCCACTAGCCACAGAACGAGTAATCTCAATGCCTTGAGCAATCCGTAACTCTATATGACGCTTAGAAGATGCACTAACAAGATTCACAATAGTAGTTAGCTTTGAAAAGAAAAGCCAAATTGAGTGCTCTTTCTCAGTAGCCCCAACTAATGCTAGTTGCAATCGGTGGGCAAAACAATGTACATAATAAGCATATGAACAATCTGTGAGAAACAAAGCCTACAAACCATTAAATGCACCACACATATTGCTAGCACTGTCAAACCCTTGACCTCGCATATTATGAATTTCCAAATTGTATTGTGTGGGAACATTAGATATTTCTTTCTTAAGTGTTGCTGCTGATGTATCAGTAACATTCACAATGTCAAATAAATGCTCACGTATCATATCATGAATATCAACAAATCTAAGCACAATAGCCATCTGTTCTTTATTAGATGCATCTTTTGCTTCATCAACTAGAATA
>QLOD02000033.1:1187721-1200690 GCA_003260245.2 Sideroxylon spinosum
CATCATTGACTCTTTTCCAACTCCTAAATCCATCAACAGTAAATGCAGGTTGTGGGGATGTACTCTTTTCAAAAAGAGAGCATGGAAAACAAAATACTGCATCCTTAGAGGGTGAGTACTCTAACCAAGAAATTTTGTTGAACCAAGAGCATTGAAATCGACAACGTTGTTGTCCCTCAACAAACCATGGGTACTTATCATTGTGTAATTTGGGTTGATATGGTCCCAATTTAATATAAGCCCGTCTGACTTCATCACGAACATTACAAGGATGCTTCCATATCGGGATACGTAATCCTGGATCGCGTTCAAAGGACTCACCAACAATTCCAATTCTGTGAGACTTTGGAGCAGAATTGTTACCAGTATTTGAATTGCTTGCAATCAATGGAGATGAATGTGTATCATTTGTCATTGTTGATGTAGCATCACTTGGTTTGAAGAATGACAAAAGTGTCTTCTTTTCTTTGTTTCTTGATTTGCCATTACAATAAAAAATCCAAACAACCTATAAAATGTCTTAATTATTACATATAGTCTGAAAATAAGATACCTTATAATTTAACTAAATGTTACTTTTGGAAGATAAGAATGGCCTCTCCAAATCAATTTTAAAATTCAAATTAAATTACACATAAGAAATTCATCTTCAAAAATATATCAATCAATTTAAAATTGACAAATTTCAACAAATCAACCATTTATACTAATAGTATATTATTTTTAATATTTGATATTACTACATAATTATTTACCTGAACCTTTGTGAATGTGATTCTGTGAACCATGTTCCTCCAGTACAAATAAGTTAATTCGGTCGGACAAATATTAGAAAATTAAAAAAAAAAAACAAACCAACTAAAAAAAAAAAAAAACCGCATTGGAAATAAGGAATGTATAGTTACATACATCGGGTAGAGGAAAATCAAAAGACCTTGGGTAGTAGAAAGGCAAAGCACAGACCGTAGTTACTTCCTCAATCACTTTCACCGCTTTTACTTTCTTGGAGAAGACAGAAATTAGGTTTAAAGTGAAGGGGGTGGGGTTAGTTACAAAATTTAAATTGAGTTAAAAAATTTTAAATTGGGCTAAAAAAATTTAAACTGGGCTAAATCTAAAAAAATAAAAAAATACACTAAATTTTTTCTTTTTTGGACAGGCCACCGAGCCCATGTGTGTGTCTGTCCCTGTTTGTAAAACATCCACTGTTTTTTATATATTTTTAGTTTTTTTCAAATGATTTAAGAATTTTAAATTTTAGCTTATTTTTTTAAATAATTAATAATATCCAAATAATTTAATGCTCTAAATTTTTAGATAATTTAATGATTCGCGTCAAAATCATGGATTTTTTTATCTAACAATTACTAAAAACCTTTTAAACTTCAGCCTAACGTCAGCGCATTGATTATATTAATTTCATGGTATATTTAACTTTCTAACGTACGAACTTGGAGCCCTTAAAATGGTCAAATTTTTTTTTTTAAAAATCTATGTAATTTTTTTATAATTTTCTTTTATCTCAAACTATGTTTTTATATAAATCTTCATAAATTTATATATTTCTACAAATTTAATAAATTTCTATAAATACTAACAAAATTTATATGAATCTCAATAACAGTATTATAAATTTCGATAAATTTAAAAAAAAATTCTACTAAAAAAATCAAAAAACATCTTGTCAATACCATTCGAATGGACGAAAATAAAACTATTAATATCAATTTTTTTATGATTTGTTGTTTATATTTAAAATATCAAAAAATAACTCAAATTATATTTTATTCTAAAGGCCAAACAATATTCATATGTAATATGATTTTTCTTATTCAGGATTAATTTTATTCTAATTGATTTTCTTTTAATTTTTTATTTTTATAGTAAAATTAAATTTAATTTAATTAAATCAAAACTAATCATTAAAAAAAGAAAAATCTAAGTCTGTTCGAACGATGCCTTCAGAGCTGAAGTGCTTTCGCTTCAGCCTTCTGCAATCCGCTGCGCATGTACTATCTATAGTTGTGTTACTTCTGTATCAGTGGCAGGTGGCAACTATCGATCCCGATGTGCGTGCCCACGTTGAATCGCACATTAAACGGTGCCTAGCGCGCATCGCGTACTCGCCTCCCGGGTCGATCGCCTTTATAATAGTAGTGTCGAATTCGCTACTTCAGAAATAAGGTTTCGGGGATAGATAGGCGTCAATCGCAAGAATTTCGAGGTTCAGAGCAAAGTCTTCAAATGGCTACTGACAAGGGCAAAGGGAAGGTAGAGGTATTCGATTCCGAGGAAGATCTGTCGGTTTCTCTGGCGAAATACACCGCCGATCTTTCCGACAAGTTTACCAAGGAGAAAGGTTCTTTCACCGTTGTTTTGTCTGGAGGGTCTATGATCGACTGGCTCAGGTAACGAAGCTAACCCCCCCTCTTTTTTTGGTCCCCCTGTTTGGTTGCTGAGGAAAGGGTTGGATTTGATTTGGGAACAGTGTAATATTTGCAGAAAATAACCCAAATGATCTTGATAATTCAGGAAATTAGTCGAACCTCCTTATGTTAGTTCGGTCGATTGGTCGAAATGGCATGTCTTTTGGGTAGATGAGCGAGTGGTTCCTAAGGATCATGTAGATAGCAATTATAAGCTGGCTTATGATGGTTTTCTATCCAAGGTATGGTCCAAGTCTCCAAGACCTTTATTTTTGATCGTGGTATATTTTAATGAAATATGGTGGCGTGTGAATTATGGCCTTTGCCTTTGGCATACAGTAATTTTATAAAAATTATTATTTTTTATCTTATTATACGAATTACTATTCACAACTTATCTTAATTTTTTTTTTTTTTTTGTCATTCTAAACAATTGGGAATGTTGAAAAAAACCAAATGATCCGTGTCACTAAGCGTTGTTTGTCTGTGTAGTCATAATTGTATATTGGACAGTCATAATTTGGCAAGTGGAGATGAATATAAGTGAAAAATGGTTTGGGGAAGCTTTCTGTAAGAGGGTTGATTCTGTTTAGTTTTTCTTTCTTTTTTTTTTTTTTTTTCCTATGCAATTCTGCTGCGAAATCCTTAATGGTTGGGAGCAGTGTTGCGACAAATTTGTAAGTTGGTGTTAACTATTTTAGTTTAAATCCTGCGTGAAATTCATTAATTTGTAATTATGAGAGCGATGGAACCAAATATGTGTTTCTTCTTTTGAACAATTTGGGGGAAAATCAGCACAAAGTGTGGATTGTTGTTTTTCAAAAGGAATTTGTTTATTTGGGAGGTTGAGAGGTTTGGAGAAGGTAGGTAAGGATGTGATTAGACGGACCCGTACAAAATCATGGAATTTTTAGGTAATGTCCTTTTATCAATTCTTGGCTGGAAATAGAGACATTAGTTTCCGTTGGAAGGTTTGTTCAATCAAGGTTCTTCTCAAAGTAGTTTTCTTTGTATGGTGTATGACCCGAGGTCCCCAAGCAGGATTCTGACAGCGTGCAAATTGCAGAGAAGAGGCATTGTCTTAGTTAGTTGTGTTCTTTGTGCAAATGCCAGAGGGAGTCCATCAATCACTTGTTTATCCACTGTAGTTGGAAGGAGGAGCTTTGGACATTTTACTTGCTAGTTTTTGGGGTTTTGTGGGTGTTCCCAAAGGGTGTGGAGATCTTTTGATCTCTTGGTGGGGTCACAAGTCGAAGATGCAAAATAGGAAGGTTCCGAGGATAGCTCCTTTTTGCCTCACTTGGGTAGTCTGGAAGGACCTTTTATGTTTTTCAAGGTGTGCAGGTCACTCCATAAAATTGAAAGTTTTCTTCTCTCTCAATTGTACAGCTGCATCGTGTTCTTTGCTTGTTTATGGCATTTTCTTAATTCGTGCATCTATCTCTTTCTTTTCGAGTTGATAAACTTTGATTGATAGAATTAAAAAAAATAAGAAACAATTTAGGGGGAATTTGATAGACAAAAATGCAAACCAAGAGGAAGGTAAATTCATGGGCTGATAGAAACTCATGTCATCTCTCTTACCAGCAGTTTCTAGCCAGCTCAAGTATCTTCAACCTTGTATCATGAAATTGACAACCTTGGTGATTGTTGATGTCAGTGTGGATTTTTGAAGTAGGTATTAAACTAAAATATAATGTTTTTACCTATGAGGGAAAATCTATCAAATTAAAAATTAGTATCTGTGCCAAGTTGCCGGCATATCATCGTCCTTCAGAAAATTAGAAGGCTAATTAGTATTGTTCGGTAATTTTATATTTCTTAATCATCTTTTATTTTCTTTCTCCCCTCCTCCTATTTTTCTACCTTTCTTCTGTTCCTACTATTTATATGTAATGGAGGATTGAAATCTGAGAAACGTGTGAGACAACCGTACTCCTTTGTGGTTACTGCACCTTTGATACTGTAATATGCCACTTAATTTGGCAGGTACCAATTCCTCCTGGTAATGTCTACGCAATCAATGATGCGCTGTCAGCAGAGGGTGCAGCTGATGACTACGAGGCCTGTCTCAAACATTTGGTGGAGAGCAACACAGTAGCTTTATCTCAAATTACCGGGTTCCCAAAATTTGATCTCATGCTACTGGGAATGGGTCCAGATGGACATGTGGCTTCTCTATTCCCCGGGCATTATCTCCTACAAGAGAACAAGAGGTGGGTGACATTCATCAAGGACTCACCAAAGCCACCTCCTGAGAGGATTACTTTTACCTTTCCGGTAATCAACTCCTCTGCGTATATTGCGCTTGCGATAGCAGGGTCTGCTGAAGCCCATGCTGTGGGTGTGGCACTGGGTGATGGTAAGAGGAATTCTGATTTGCTGCCTGTTCAAATGGTTTCACCCGAAGGGGAGCTCACTTGGTTTTTGGATAAGAAAGCAGCCGCAAACCTGTAGTGCTGGTGATACCCGGATCTTTGTGAGTTGGTCCGTATTATAATTAAGTTTGCACAGTTGTCTTTTATTTTATGGCCTTATGGATTGAGGGTTTTCCAAGTTGATGGTGTGTAGTTAATGACCACTAAGGTGTCTCTTCATCCATCCTATTGGCTGAAGTATTTGAATAACGTGGGACCCAAAATAAAGTCGTACATCTTCCTTTTAAGTGTGATTGTAGTTTGATGAATACGAGTAGAAGTCCCGTGTATTGTTGCTGGGATTTGTAATATGAACAAGTTTTTCATGGTTGTGAATCGAGTACATACAATATGTATAATTATTTATTATTACATAAAAAAATAATCCCTGATATAACAAACAATAACAAAAAGAAAAAAGAGAAATTCATAGAATCATGTGATCACTACCTGTTTTTTTTTTTTTTTAAAGCAATTTAACATTTCAAAATATTAAAATGGGTACGTAATTAATATAATGTAAACGTTTAAATAAGAAACAATTTGTCTAGATAATGACTTTGAGTGGGTAGTTGTTCAACCAACCATCATCAACGCTATGAAGGTACCAAAGTCGCTTTTAAGTTTAAATTTTTTTAGTAAAAAAAATTTGTTCATTTGATATTTATATTGATCCAAAGGACAATAAGATTGGATTAAATTTAAATTTACAAATTTGAAATGAAGAATTTTTTAAGTGTTTAAAAAAGTGGACATGATTCATGGTGATGAATTTGAGTGAATTTTAACTTAAAATTGAAAGAATAAAAATAATTTATAATGACGAATTTAAATGAATTTGAAGTTATTATAAAAAATTTAGTTATTTAAAATATTTAATGTTGATGGTTCAAAGTTTACAAAACTCATAATAAAATAATTTTTAATTTAACTATAATCACACTGTTTTATTTTACTTTTTTAAAGTTTGGACTCAAATTCATTTAATTAAAACTCACAGGGAAAAAATTTATGGATTAAAGGGTTTTTTTGGTATCTAATAAAAAATTATAAAACTCTACAAATCATGACAAACACGAATTATGAAAAATATAAAATTCAAATAATATTTTACTCAACGTAAGAAGTACGAAACATTAACTTTTATAAATTTATACAATTTTATATAACTCTAAATACACTTATATAATTTAAATTTTAATCAAACGTACTAATTGTTTGATTCCTTAAAAGTTCTGATTTGCTTCACAAAATTGTCTCGATGCCAAACACGGCTTGTCAAAATGCGTGGTGAAGCGAGGTCAACATTCGAAAGGGGAACGGTTGTTGCCATACAGAGACTTTTTATAGATGTCAAAACGTGCGCAGTGCACATGGCCTCCTCGTGTCACACTTCCAATACTAACCTGCGCAGCACATCGCTCACTCGCCTCACGTGTCGATCGCCGTCATACGTTCCGTCAAATTCGCTATCGGTCGGCGCTAACCCTCTCGCCTTCTCGCTCAGACTGATTGGGGTCTCGCGGATCGGCGTGAATCCCAAGAAATTTGAGTTCCTAGCAAGGTCGTCAATGGCGACTGAGAAAGGCAAGGGGAAAGTAGAGGTGTTCGATTCCGAGGAAGATCTGTCGGTGTCTCTGGCGAAATACGCCGCCGATCTGTCGGGGAAGTTTACGAAGGACAGAGGCGCTTTCACCGTTGTTTTGTCTGGGGGCTCTCTGATCAAGTCGCTCAGGTATCAATGCTAATGTATTTATTTTCCAGTGATTTTTATGTTTGGTTGCTGAGAAAATGTTTGGATAGGGACTATTGTAATCATCACAGAAAATAAGCTCAATAGCGGTCAAATGATGTTGATAACACAGGAAATTAATTGAACCTCCGTACGTTGGCTCATTGGATTGGTCGAAATGGCATGTCTTTTGGGTGGATGAGCGAGTGGTTCCCAAGGATCATGAAGATAGCAATTATAAGCTCGCCTATGATGGTTTTCTATCTAAGGTATTATAACCGTTTTCATTTGATTGGCATTTGGGAATGTTAGGAACAAAACAAATGATCTGTACCTTTAAACATTGCTTGTCTGTGTTCTCATTGAGCAGAATTTGGCCAGCATTTGACTTCAGAGATGGAGATGAATAGAAGTGAAAAAATTTTATGGACAACTAGATTTAAAAGGCTTGGTTTTTTTAGTTTTTATCTATCCAATAGTGCGGCTCCCTTAGTGGTTTGGAGCAGTGTTGGGACAAATGATTAAGTTGGTTTTGAGTTATTTATTTTGGTTTAAATCCTGTGTGAAATTCGTTAGTTTCTGAATTACAAGAAGGATATCAATATTGCGAAATTTGTATTTCTTTATAGCAATTTAGGGGAAACAAGTTGAAAGACAAGAATGAAATCTTCTAATCTAGTTTCTCCCGTATTTATTAAGGATGTGTTTGAATATTTACTTTGTGGAGAAGAGGGGGGTGGGGGAAGCGAAGGGACAATGCAGTAAATTACAATTCAATTCGAACAAATCCTTGTTCCCAAACTAATTAGGTTCGGCTACATGAATTCCCTTCTTCCATTCATTTCTATCATGTTTTGTGTTTTATGTGAGATTATATTAATTTATGTGAGATTTTATGAAATTGGGTTCTTCTCTTAGTGCCATTGTGTTTAGCATGTCAGAAAGAGTAGAACTATTTTCATTTTCACATTTATGTTTTCCTTGACATCAAAAGGTTATGCTTTTATTGTTTGCCTCTCATAATTTTCCTCATCTTTATATCCAACTGTTGTTCCTCCCTGGAAATTTCTCTCTAATATTTTTATATCAAACAATTTTTCCTCTGGAAATTTCTCTCTAGTGTTTTTATATCTAACCGTCCTGTCACTCTTAAATTAATGGAACAGAAAATCGATTCATCCAAATAATTTGAAATCAATGCTGGTATTTGTATTTTAATTTTTTATTGAAGAGACTAAATTCTAAATTTTCTCATTTAGATATCATCAGTAAAGTAAACAGTATCTCCTCCCATGCCCAGAGAGAGATTTGCAGAGTTCCACATTTTGGCAGTCTAAACAATAGCTTTTGTGGGTAGTTTCTTTTTTCTTCTCTCCATATTTCCAAATTTTCTTTAAGCAACCTTGTGGCCAGCTTGCCTTCAGTTTATCACTAGCTGTTCTTCTACCAACGATATGCTGCCAAGTCTTCCATAAACCACCAGCTGGTTTCTCTTTATCTCTCTCTACTAATTTCTGCAAAATTACCAAGCATCACCACCTCTATTGCAAACTGCTGTCATCTGTCATACCAACAGTTTCTAGCTGGCTCAAATATCAATAGTCTCCTAAGAAGTACGGATATGGACACACAATATGGATACATCGCAACACAGACATCCAAATTCATTAATTTTTAAAAATATCCGAACACATCACGTCAAGCCGTGTTAACGAATAAATATAAAAGAAACTTTTTGTTCACTTTATATTAAAAACAAATTTATCTTTTATTTGTTTCTATTTAGAAAATTTTATTTACAAACAAATAGAAGTTTTAGGTCTCAAAATTGCTAAACTTAAAAAAAATTTGGGTAAGGAATTAATAAATATAAGTTCATGTTGCTTTAAAACAATTTAAAAATATAAAGTGAATAAATAATAGATGGCTCTAAAACAATTAAAATTAATATGACATGTTTAGACTGGTATCCAAGACACCTTGATGCTTCCAACAAGTGTTGGTGTCCGACACCGGTACATCACCTTCTTAGAACCATCCATGCTTCTTAGGTAACTTGATATAAAAAATCCATAACCTTGGAGACTGTTGATCGCAGCGTGGGATTTGTAAATTAGGTAATGAACTAATATATTGTTTTTTACCACTGGGGGAAGAGCAATCAATTCGGAAACTAGCGTCTGTGCCAACATAACATCCTGCTTTGGCAAATCAATGTGTTAGCATTTTTTTAAGTAATTTTTCATTTCTGAATAGTCTTGTATTTTCTTTCCCGTCTCGTTTTCTACGTTTCTTCTGTTCCTACTCTTTTTATGTTGGTTTTGCGAGAATTGAAGGCTGAGATACTAGTGAGACACCCATACTCCTTTGTGGATAGTTCATGCATGATACTATAATATGCAATTTCTTCAATACTTTCAACGAGGTAAAACCCTTCACTTTGTTACATACTTTGGTAGGTACCAATTCCCTCTGGTAATGTCTATGCAATCAATGATGCACTGTCAGCCGAGGGTGCAGCTGATGACTATGAGACATGTCTCAAACATTTGGTGAAGACAAACACTATAGCTTCGTCTCAGGTTACTGGGTTTCCAAAATTTGATCTTATGCTACTGGGTATGGGGCCAGATGGACATGTGGCTTCTCTTTTCCCCGGGCATCATCTTCTCCAAGAGAACAGGAAGTGGGTGACGTCTATCAAAGATTCTCCAAAACCACCTCCCGAGAGGATTACTTTCACCTTTCCGGTAATCAACTCCTCTGCATCTATTGCGCTTGTGGTAGCAGGATCTGGTAAAGCCCATGCGGTGAATGTGGCACTGGGTAATGGTCAGAGTTCTGATTTGCTGCCTGTTCAAAAGGTTTCACCTGAAGGGGAGCTTACCTGGTTTTTGGATAAGGGAGCAGCTTCAAACCTGTAGCGCTGGCCATCCCTGGGTCTTTGTGAGTTTGGTGCACATTGGAAAATTGTCCGTTTATCTTGTGTTTTAATTTTTAAGCTTATAAATTGAGGATTTTCCGAGTTGGTGGTGTAGTTAATGGCCACTGAGGTTTTCATTCATGTATTTGAATAATGTGGGACCTAAAATAATGCCATGCATCTTCTCCTTTAAAATTTTCCTAGGGCATTTTGCGCTTTATTGCTTCCCGTGCCTTTCTCCTCTTGCAAGTTTTGCATATTCCCTTTTTCTTTTACTGTTGATTAGCTTTCATCATTTTAATGTACATTCATGATTGATGGGCTTCTTTTGAGATATGAGCATGGAAACAACTATAGATACTTATATATAGAGAGAGAGAGAAAGAGAGAGAGAGAGAGACAAGGATGTGATTCGCTAGGAAATCAAGTCTTCAACACATTTTTTTTTTGTTACATATTGTATTCATATCTGCCAAATATAGTTCTCATTTGTGAAGAAGGAGATTTGATTGTAGTTGGTGGATGCTGTAATTTCAAATAATAATAATAGTAATAATAATCAGAATGTTTGGAGCTCATGTCACAGGTTATCTTTTCTCCCCCGCTGCTTTTAGATTTTCTGAGAAACAGTTGCTAGAAAACAAATTTCTTTTTGCAATGAGTTTCTGCGTCCATTGATGTGGATACTGCACAAGCTAATGGTAATTGAGAGCGATTATTTTACGTAAAAATCAAGCTGGTAGTGGATTCTAATCATTGTGTTTATCGCAGCGTTTACAATAAATATAGTATATGATTTGCAGATCTCTATGTTAATCAAAATGTGGAGGACAGTGGGGCATTTGCTTCACTTTCCTGCCCTTTGACTCCCAACTCTCTATCATAGCTTGAATTCTTGGTATCATCGTAGATTTATTTAATTGTTTGTTTCACTTTTATTTTTTTAAGGTCCTTACAAAAAGTTCATGATTCATCTTGTGACTAAGGGTAGAAAATTTTCTATTGAGCACATGATGGGGAGTTGAACACTCTTATTCTGGGCAGCACTGAATGCTGTGGCATTGACCTTGGTTTAATGTACTGTATTACTTATACATATATATACATATATATGATATATATGTTTATCAGAATTCTCTCAGAATGATATGAATATTTTGTGTTCTTATCTTTAAACCAAAAAATGTATTCTAATTATAAAATTGTCATGGACACATTATTCTGGTTTTTTTTTTTTTTTTTTCAAATGTAATTGTGAAATTCTCCCTTACCATTTTCTTGGAAGTGATTATAAATTTTGGATCTACAACACTTGGCATTGAGAATCTTTCAAAAATGTGCCTTGTCTTGTAAGCAATTTCGATGCTTTCCTCAACAAGGAAGTTGAATAGAATCAAGAAGCAAGCGTTCTGATCTCTCGTGTTTAAATAATGGACCTTAACTTCATGAATGCATGTACCCAGCCATGGTAGTTTGTTCATTCCGGAATTAATTATTTTATTCCAATTGCTTCATCAAAACCCAAACAAAGCCAGGTGAGCGTATTAATTGATCACCAAAAGGCACCGTTTTTATTTACATAAACAAAGAGGATTCAATTAAGAGCCCGATAGTAATTTTCATGGTTAAACATTTATAGATAACCTAGCTAGAAAAGCCGGTGTGTACTAAATATATTAGCTAGCTCAACACAAGACTGATGACTAAAGGAGTTTGTTGTGTGCGTTGGGTTGTCAGTCTTTAAGACTGATGAAGCTAGCTCACACCTTCGAGAGGCCATTTATTCTCTTGAAATCATCAACCTTTTAATGATTATGGTAGGTCACGAAAGGATCGACCTGGGTACTGAATGCCTACTTTCTGTATATATATATATATTTGTTACACCCAACCCCAAAGAGTAATAATATAGGAAAGGTTGATAGAGGACCACCCTCAAAAGGAGTTCCAAGAAGAATATATGTGTTAGAAGGGAAAGAAAAGCTTCGAAAAATATATGTGTGTATTTTGTATACATTTTAGAATGGAAATCAATTCTATTTATAAAGTGGGAATGATTACATAATAAAAAAATCAAATAAGATGTAAATTTTATATTTTATATTCTAAACAAACTTCACATGGTAGATACTCATACTATTTAATTCACGACAGCTTACAAATTTATAGGGTATTTGATTTATCAAAATCAATAAAAACTCATTAATTTTTACAAATTTTTTATATTTTTTTAATTAAATTTTATCATATATCACTTTTAAATTAAATATTTATATTTTTTTTTACTATTCAAACACTATCTTATCAGACCAATTTAGTTCCTTCTTGGAAAAAAAAATTTCTCAGATAGTGTAGCATTTACTCTTCTTTAAACTATGCGTTCTTCACTTTTCTTCTGCTTTAATTTCTTTCAAAAATAATGGATGTTTCTTTATTTCAACATCATTCGCCTTTTAAAGAAAAATGGGCCTGATTTTGTTGACTATTGCATCCTTTTATCCCCCCTCGAGGAGGAAACATTGGAAGCGGGTTGTGCACTTTTGCTAATCCTTCTCTTACCCACCTCGAGACAAAATAAATACCACATACAAGCATAACACTAAAACTTAATATATTTTTATTTATCAAAAAAAAGGTTAAATACAATATACTAGTTATAAATAAAATTTTATGATAAAGTGTTCAATGTCAGTTGTTCCTGCAAAAAAAAAAAAAAAAAGAATTACATTGTAAATATATTTTAAATAAACTATTTTTAACTTCTTATATTTTTAAATATATCTATATAATAAATCTAATCAGTTGATGTGACTTTTATATACGTGTTATTCGGAGAGAGAAAATGAGAGGGAGTCGGTTGAGGGAATGGATTCCACATGCCTTTAGACACGGGACACCACTAGTATACGTATAAAGTTAAAGTTGGAATGAGATTTGGCTTTTATGATATATTATCAACAAAATTGAAATGATAAGTGGTTTATTGGTGGTCAAATGAAAATAAAGAACTGGATCATATTGTACACTTGTCATTCAAGAGGTTTCCGAATTTAACTTCCAATATTATACCAGTACGTAGAGAATGTCTGGTTTTTAAATTAAAATTAAGTGTTTGTGAAAAAAGAGTATTTATTAAGAAATGGCTACTAATCCAGACTACTTCACTCGAATGATACGATTAGGAGCCTGTTTGACAAACTATAAAAAATTAAAAGTTGCAAAAGTTTAAATTTTCTTATAATCAATTTTATTACATATCACTTTTACATTAAATTTTTATACTTTTATTGTACTTTTTTATTAATTTTTTTTTTCAACCGAGCACCACTAGGTATCCCTTGCAGAATAATGTCTAGAAATATGTGTGTGTGTATGTATGCGTAGTATAAAACAACCATTAGTTGATAATTAAATACCAATATTTGAGTTCTAGTATGTTAATGCGGTGGCGTTTCATAGCAAAATTTTTAA
>QLOD02000033.1:1204927-1221897 GCA_003260245.2 Sideroxylon spinosum
GGTGACTAACAAGCTCTCATGATATAGACATTTTATTATCTCTAATATTTCAAAACACATAACGATTAAAACAATAATAGTAATAATAAAGCTGCATAAAAATTAATCACATTAAACTCACGAAACTTTCAATGGAAAAAGACAAGGATTAAGGCCACGGCAGTAGGTAGTTTTCAATCTGAATTTCTTTCCTTTTTCCTTTTGGAATTTTCTTTCGGCCTAATGGATAAAAACCGAAAAACTTTTCGACCCAAATAAAGATATGCACTGAAGAGGAGACCCGGCCAGAAATCATTCCACCAACAGAAAAAAAGGAGAATCGGCCTCATTTCCGGAGACCCGGCTGGAAATGCTCACGACAGTTACCAATTTTTTTTTTTTATTTTGTTTTCAGATAAAATATATATATATATATATATATGTCCATAAGCGGTCAATTTCATCTCAACTTTCTAGTTGATTTGTGGACCATTGGATCCAAAAGGGTCCCAGAACTTTACAAACAACTAGATCAAAATTAGCCTCCATGCAGGAGACAACGTGACTTCCAGAACCACCGAAATTGTAACCAAATATTGAAAACAAGTTAAAATGGGGAAAATAGAAAAGGAATCAAGTTAAGCAAATCCCTGGGAAACACATACCATGGAATCGGTAGATTCATTAAACGGTCGGTGAGGAATATATAAACATATTCTTTAATTTGTTCTTAAAACTTTTAAGAACACTGTTAATAGAAAATTAAAAAAAATCCCAAATAACCTTTGATATCAAAATTGTTGAAACCATGCTCTGATACCAATTGCTAGAAAATTTTTTACTGTAACTTTTGTGTTTAGATCTTTTCAACACAATTTGATTCATCCAATGCAAGATTTCTTTACAAAATTAAAGAATATAAAAACATACATTGATCCATGATTTTGATTCTCTTTAATTATTTCTTCTGCCTCTTCTTTGTTCTCCTTCCGTTTTCTTTGATGGTTAAGAAAAACAATACAAAACCAGAATTTTTCTTCTCTTCAGTTTTGTAACCACCATTGTTAGTTTTTAAAAGGAGAGGGGAGGGATTTTTAAACCCCTCTGATTCATTTTCTTTTAGGGCCTAATAACCATCATATTGGGCCACTAACATTTGAACCAGCCTAAAGTTACATGGGCCAGACCACATAAATTATTAAAATAATTTAACAAAAGAAAGAAATAAAATAACAAAATTTTACCTACATGACCACTTTCAGCCCTTCTCTTTCCCTCTCTCTCCTTCTTTCTCTCTCTCTCTTTCTCTCTCCCCCCCTCTTTGATACCTTAGGTGAAATGGAAGAATAAGTGGGTTTTTTTTTGTGATTCCCTTCCCACAACTGAGTAAGTGAGTTCATTGCATACATATGGGACAGTGTGGGACAGGTGTCTCACTTAGCCAAAATGTAACCTTTTATTTTTATTTTTTGTTTTTTTTTTGGGTCTCCAAAATTTTTCTATCAGAATTTTAATCCACGCAAATGATGTTTTAATATCATTTTCAAAATAAATCTTAATGGTTTATTCCTTTTAAAGTGATTAACCTACTAAAGAAAGACAACATTTTTGTCATAATAATTTCACGTCAAATGTTTAGCTAGTAAATATCTCGAGTTTAAGTAATTAAGTTTATATATTGAATTGGCATATATATATTTGATGTCTCTTTCCCTTTTACAGTTTTTTTTTTTTTGTAAAATAAGCCAAAAATCTATTTTTTTTTATTTTTGTGCAAATCAAAATTAAAAAGTAAAATTTACTTCTACTCATGAACAAAACTTAATATGCCCAAGGTATATTTATAATTTTATTAGTAAAATATACTTTTCGATTTTCCTAAAAAATACAAAGAAAAACCAAGTTTCTAAATTTTCTTACTAAACAAACCCTCAATTTTTTAAAAGTTTGCTTGAAAAATGAAGTTGGCTTTTTGATTAAAACCAAAAGTTGTTAAGGGGTTGCTACCCGCAGAGGGGAGAGCTACCGGTCAGTGGGCCAGGGGTCGAGTCAATTATAAGTCAAGTTTGGTATTGCATAGCTCGACCCAAGCGCTAATCTAAGGGTTTAGAAGTAGGGCTAGGTCAGGGCGGTATTGATATGGGACAATGGCAGGTCAGGTGAATTTAGGGATGGGATAGGGCGAGCCTCGGGTCAACCCAACCCTGTTTACGCCACTAGATGGGGCTAATGAGACATGATAATTAAAGCCACTATCCACAGTATAGTGCTTAACTCATAGGCTAGATGGGGACAAATGTGTGTTGCATTATTATTTAAATTCTTTATTGTGCAAATATGTTATAAGACGACCATTGTGGGCCTAATGGTGATGATGATGGTTTACAAATGAAAAGTGGCAATGAACTGTGTTGAGATATCTTGTCACTGTCAATTATGATGCATTTAAATTAAGTATTGTTTAATTATGGGACATTTAGTTATATAATTACTGTGGATTATTTGTAGAAGATATTTATTATTTTTCAGTTTAAGTATAATACCTCCACTGAGTGTGTGACACTCACACCTAAATTTTACATATTTTAGGTTTAGTCTAGGAGTGGTTTCAAGTGCCTTGGGAAGAACATGAGTGTCTATTTCCCTGTTTCAATCCTATGTTAGTATCTGGAGTTTGTGTAAATAGACCTAGAGTTTGGCAATATAGACTGATGTTTTGTTTAATGGGTTTTTAAAAGTTATAAGTTTGTGTATATTTAAGTATGATTACACTTGAAAGTGTAATTACAAACGTTATAATTCAGTTTAAAAGCATGCATTATGTAATAAATTTTTGAGTTTTGTTAATTTTTATAACTTATTTGGTTTGTTTTCTTTAATTAAAGAAAGTGGAGGAAATAATTGTGATTAGCAGCAATAGAGATGAGGACAACGACACAAATGAACCTTTGGTATCTGCAGAGAGTTCCAACCCAGACTAGAGTAAGAACCCGGAGGAAAAAGTAAATCAGAAAGTCAAGTTAGGAAAGTGTGATCTGAATCGTCCGCCAAATGGTCCGGACGACTACAAAGTTTTCAAGAGGGCTGAGCATATTATGGTTTGGACTTTTCCACGGGTGGTCAGGACCACTGCGGGTTTCTAGAGCCGTTTTGTGTTAATTTTAGGGTTTTTCAGTTACTTTATAAATGGGAGTCTTGTAAAGCCGTCAAGATGGGATAGAGAGGGGAGATATACAGCCCTAATACAAAGTTTTTTTAGGTTTCTCTTGAGTGTTATTTTGAATGTTTTAAAGAATATTTTTGTAGACTTTTGGAGTTTTCATTGGCGTGTTGTCAACATTGATTGCTTTTTGTTTTGCTTCGAAGTATAGTATGTGATTGTAGTTTTAATTCAATGAATGTTCTTATCTGTTTCTCTTTTATTTTTACATCTTGTGTTGTTATTGATTCAATGTTAGGTTAAATCACTCGTTCTTGATTCAATGAATCAAGGAAGGGTGGACCGTTATGATCATTGTGATGTGCATAGATCTGGGCGTGTTGTGTGAAAACGTATACGCAGAGATCTACAACTTTTAGATTTAATTTTATTTGTTTCAAAAACCTACGAAAACGAAAGCCCTTGGTCAAATTCTCTATAATCACTGATAAGGATTTTCGGATCTAAATTTTTTCTCTTTTATATTTTTGAAATAAATAAACAAGATCTAAACCCTTAAATTATTAAAAGAAAATTATCCGGTTTGATGATCCTGAACGTGAGTATATAACTGAGTACAGGGAAAATTAATGAACTTTTTCACAAAAATATTTTCTAATCTATTTTTCCTTTACGTGAAACTTAGATCGTAATAAAAACACATCACATTGTGAAATAATTAATCCACCTGGATTTTAAAGTTGAATCTCAAGATTTTTATTCATTGTTTCGTAGTAATCTTAATTTGCATCGCTATTTATTTTTCCTTTTTTAAATTCTGAAAGTTTTCATAAATAACTTTAAAGTAATTTTAATTGCTAAAATTTATTAATTAAAAATCGAATCAAACTCACTCTTCAAAGCCCTTGAAAACTTATAAATTTTGAACTACGTAGTAAATACTTTTGTTTTGTGAAACCTAGAAAATTAAAACATTAGGTTCCCTATGGATTCAATCCTAAATTCATCAGGTGAAACTACACTGCACAACCTTGCACTTGAGGGTATTTTTAGACGCAATTTCTAGAGACGATCAAAGTACTCGTGGGATTTTCTGATTATTTTACCCTAGAAAATAATATAAACCTGGCAAGTTGTGTGTGTGGCTTTTTTTTTTTTAATTTGGGTGTATATATAAATTGTGATACGAGGAAAAGGATTTAGAAATGTCCCCTCTATTTAAAGATTAAATATGTATCCTAAAATAAGGTTGCGACATTCAGCATGGGAAGTCTAATTCAATCCTTCCACTCAAATATCCCATGAATGAATTTTACTTAGCTCATCAAGCAGTGGCGGACTTAGGAATTTGGGTCAATGTGGATCTAAATCACAAGTAAAATTTTAAATTCCAAATAAATGCATAAAATACGATAAAATATAAATACTATACATTGATATTAAATGTTCCTTACACAAAATAACTTTCAAATTAATAAAAAAAATTACAACAATCCCATTTGTTTTTTTCATATTTTGAAAACTTTGTAAAATAGCTTTAGTGTCAATGGTTTCAAATATGTCTCTTTCAATATATGTCACAAAATAATGATTCATCCACTTACCTACCCTCGAATAATTTTTTTTAATAAAAATTCAGCGTGAGCGTAGGCCAATGCCCTCAAGCACCTGAGTTGAAAGCCTTTTATGAGATTAATATTTAACATGCTTTTGTTTTCCTTATTTTCCTTAGTGCATTTGGATAATGGAAAATTTCCTTTGTATTAACGTATGATGTTTAGTCCTCTTGAGGTCCTCATAAGCTTTGAAGATGTGCCAGAGATTTACAAACCTAACCTCTTGGCTTTCTAAAGTGGCTTACGTGCTGCAAATTTTCTTAGATTTTCTATGCATTTCATTTATTTTGGTTTTTGAATAGTAATTTGTGCTTTTTGTTTGTGATCTTATCTGAAATTATTTAAATGGACTTACTTTTATGTGACTCAAGTATTTTGATTCAAATGAACAGAATTCTACCAGATAGTTTTCTAGTATTTTTATTATTTTCAGCCTCTTAAATTAATGTTGACAAAAACTAGAAATTTTTCTTAGGCCTATGGTAGTGACTAAATTTCACTGCTGAAGCAGTGGTTGAGTTTGACAACACGTCATGTGCACAGTGCTGTTAAATTTTCCATAGGCCTACATGTTGTGGTTGTTGGTTGGTTAGACTATTACACCAATACCAACTTCTTTAGGTGATGAAAATTAATACTCCCTATTCTTTCATTTCCAGGTGCCGTCTCAATTACTATGATTTCGTAGGAGAAGAAAACATGCCCTTTCACCTCAACAATAGACAAGTCTGTCCATGCCAGATGGAAAGCTCCATGATGGTGGGGTGAAATTTTTTTAGAAAAGTTTGAAGTGGACGGGTATCATTACTCGTTCATTGTGCCCGCTTGCTGATTACTGTGCTGGAGGCTGGTTAGATGGTAGAGTTATATATGCACTGTATTCCTGCTTTTGTTCATGCTTCAGATGCTTTTCGTAGCACAAGGTAACATATTAGATAAAGAAGATCAAGAAGTTGGCAATACATTAATTTATTTTTTTCTTGTTTGGGTTTGAAAATTAAGAGATGGGAGACCCTTGAAAGTGATCGTTGAAAATGTTTCGAAGGACTTACTAATTGGAATTTTCAACAGTTGGCTCTTGATGATGGGAGTTTGATTATATTACTTTAATCTATGTAACTTCGCAGTTTGAAATTAATTTTGAACCCAAAAATTATGCAGATATTACACTGGAATCATTGGTGCAATGTTACCTCCTTGAAGATTAGGTACTATTTATTAAAGAAAAAAAATACCTAAATATACTTATATTAATTTAGACGTGAATTTCATTATGAATTTGAATGGTTTAATATGATGATTTAACTATTTCGATAGATTTAACTATTTCTTGCTTTACTATTTTAAGTAATGGTTTCACTATTTTAGTGATTATTACTTTAAAATTTTGATATATTCTCATACAAATTAATTATTTTTATTATTATTTTACTATAATTTAACGTCAAATTTATTCATCTAACAGTCAAGAGATCAATTATCAATCAAAATAAATCAAAATCCAGTCATTAGAGAATGTTAGTTTCCTAAGGATACCACAAACCAACCATTGACTCTAAATGAACTACTCCACGAAAATGCTTAATGATAGCATGTCCAAACCACAAGAGAACTTAAACAGGGTGAACTAAATGTTTTCTTTGTCCAAACCACCAGAGAACTTAAACAGGGTGAACAAAATGCTTTCTTTCTACTAAACCAATTGTCGATGACCAGGTGACCTTGCACGAGGGGACATTATTTAATATAACTGGCTACTTCTATTTGGTGTGGTACCAAACCAAAGAGGCTAAGCCCAAGTTCAGGAGGGGCACAATGAACTGCAGAATCTTAATCACAAAGTCGGGGGTCTTGTCAGGATTATAATGCGTTTGCAGAGCTAGAGTGTAAGTGTGCTTCAGAGGAACAGTCAATACATCTATTTCACCAATGTAATAGTTATCCATCATTTCTCTTGCAAAATCACTGTGGCCAACATCTTCAAAATCATTTGTTGCATCTTTCCCTGAAAAAACTTCAATAAAATTAGCTCATCTAAGGGATCCACCCTCATAAATACAAAGAAAGGAGACATGTCTCATAGAGGTAAAACAATAATATTATTATCAGTTGTTGGTAGCAAAACTTCATCACCTCCAGGATGATCATCCACGAATGCAGTGATATCACACTTGAAACAATGATATAGAAGATCAGCAATTGAAGTTGCTTATGACACATAAATAAACATTACAAAATCATCAACCAATACTTTTCGTTTTTTTTTCCCCCTTTCAAGATAGGGGATACATTTTCCATTACTAGAGTTTTATCATAGCCTTTTCCTTTTCCCTTTTTGTGTTACATTGGTACTGATAACTCACCAATGCTTTTAAAATTAGATATAAATCTTGATGATGCTGAAATTTCGTAATCCTCAATCCGGGCCTTTAAGAACTCGATCCGCCGGCCGTTGTGAAAATCTGTCCACCATGAACACCGGTGTGGTGTTTGCCATAGAATCTTCGATACTTAAGTTAGCACAGATAGAGAGAGAGAGGGAGAGAATTATCTCATACCTGCTAGGATGATTTTATTCCCTATTTATAAGAAAATTTTGTAGAGTTGTAGTTGAAGTCAAATTAGAAGTATTCCCTAATTTGATATGATTTTCCTTATTTGGATAAGGAAAATATTAGATTGATATATATCTTTATGGAATTTAATGTGATCTCATAAATCTTACCCTCAATCATAAATATTTGCCCCTAATCCTAATATTGCCCCCAATTATAGGCATAAATACTTCTCTAATTATAAAAGATTTCAGGGTACCAAAAATCTCACTAATCAGATGCCCCCAATTCCCCTGGTTTCCTGAGCAGAATAAGGGGATCTAAGGGTTGGCTGCACCATGGGTCGTGTATATTTTATACTTTGTTTTATTTTTCTTTGTGTTGAGTGCACAAAAGTTAATTTCCTTGTGCCATTTTCTTTCACTGAGCAAAATAGTTTTTCGGCTTTGGCCTCATGGGCTTTTTTTGTCCTATCTGGTCCCATAGACCGAGTAGAAATTAGCCCATAGGCTTAGCCCGTAAGCTTCTCTTTGTGCTGCTCGGTCCCGTAAACCGAGCAGGAGATTAGCCAATAGAATTCTGTTTGCTACTTTCTTGTTCTATTGGATATTGATAATACTGGTCTTTAAACTTGTGGCTAACTGTTGTAATCACATCAATCTAATTAGCGCGAACCCGGGTGAGCTTGAGATTTGACCTCCATCTTAATTAGGAACCCGGGCTTTGACACCTGGACATAATGATATATTGATTTATAATATGAACTAAACGTACTTACCGAGCCTGGTCTCTATTTTTACCTGGGCACTCTCGGCCCATGATTGTAGTCTTCGTCGATCGACTTAAATGACCGAACGAGGGTCGATTCGTCCCTTAGGCGCTCGGCCTAGCAGACTGTAGATTGTCAACTTGTAGATTGTCGATTGGTCCCTTAGGCGCTCGGCCTAGCAGACTATAGATTGTCGATCTGTCCCTTAGGTGCTCGGCCTAGCGGGTAGGTATTCCTCCGTCGGTCGGCCTCTCTCGGACCGACCCCCCTTAAGCTCTCTTGGCCTAGAGGTCATGTATTCCTCCGTCAGTCGAACTCTCTTGGATCGACCGATCTGTCGAATTGTTGAACTGCCCCTTAGGCTCTCTTCGCTTAGCGGGTAGGTATTCCTCCGTCGGTCGGACTCTCTCGGACCGACTTATCTGTTGAATTGTCGAACTGCCCTTTAGGCTCTCTTGGCCTAGCGGGCAGGTATTCTTCTGTCGGTCAGACTCTCTCGGACCAATTGATCTGTCGAATTGTCGAACTGCCCTTTAGGCTCTCTTGGCCTAATGGGTAGGTATTCCTCCGTCGGTCGGCCTCTCTCAGACCGACCGGTATGTTGATTGGCCTCTTAAGCTCTTAAGCCTAGCAGGCACTCTCTGCTCGGTCGGCCAGACCGACCGGTATGTCGATCGTATTCTTGCTAGTACTGAGTGATATTTCTTGGGATATTTAGTAGAATTATCAAATTTTCAATTATTTCAGGATCACCAGGTGCTTGTCTTATTTATTCTTAGCGCACTCTTACTCGGCATGCTCTTGCTCTACCTGCTCTTGCTTGGTTGTATTTACTCGTGTTTGGGATGTGATAATCTAGTCTAATAGATCGTGGTTAATAAGCAAATTCATGTCCGAAGATTTGAATAAATTATGCCTAGTAATTAAACTTCAAAATTGAGTATATGAATAAATCATGCTCAATACATCATTGTGCTCAGAAAATATATTGATAAATAAATTTGAAACTGTATCAAGTGTTCCAATTCATGTTGTGCTCATACAGATAACAATTGATAACTTATGCTCAACAATTCATTAAATTGAGCTCTAAAATATTAAATCATGCTATCAATTTTTAATCATATGAAGTTACGTTGTCATGTATTTCATCTAGAGTTATAGTGCAACTAATTATTCTCATCGGGTGGTTTGAGAATGTTTGTGGGTGTTTTCCAAATATACACATATAACTTCATACTATACATAATAATACGCCAAATCTTAATACGACCTTTAGCATGGGATACCATAGATAACAAGAAAATTTGGTAGGCAAGATGCAATTTTTAGAAAAATGCAATTAGTTATATCGTCCTTGTGTTTCGGGCAATTCTAAATATTGACAAATATTTTCAAAAGCTATTCGTAGTGCTGAGATAAGTCTTGGAATTAATTGGTATAAAAATAATACCTGATAATTCTTGAATTTAGTTATCATAGATACCTCGGCCAAGTGATGCTTGGTATGAAAGTGGTTAACTTTATGATTCGGGTTAATAGCTGCTCGGCCAACAGTGTGCTCTGTTCAGCCAAATTTCCTTTTGCTCGGTCAGTTCCACTCATACACGGCCAACTCTGCACCCGTTCAGTCAACTTTCCTTATGCTTGGTTGGTTCTGCTCTTTGTTGGCTAGTTCTGCCCATGCTAGGCCATCTCGGCCAGCTCGGCCAACTCTTCTCATAATCCACTAGCTCGGCCAGCTCATGCTCATGCTCTATGAGCTTGATCATGCTCGGCCAGCTCATACTCGGCCAGCTCTTCTCATACTCAGCTAGCTCGGCCAGCTCATGCTCGGCTAGCTCATACTCGGCCAGCTCTTCTCATACTTGGCTAGCTCGACCAGCTCATGCTCAATGAGCTCGGCCATGCTCGGCCAGCTTATGCTCGGCTAGCTCTGCTCATGCTAGGTGAGCTCGGCCATGCTCGAACAGCTCATGCTCGGTGAGCTCGGCCATGCTTGGCCAACTCATGCTCGTGCTCGGCTAGCTCATACTCGGTGAGCTCAGCCATGCTCGACCAGCTCATGCTCGTGCTCGGCTAGCTCGGCCAGCTCGTGCTCGGCTAGCTCATACTCGGTCAGCTCTTCTCATACTCAGCTAGCTCGGCCAGCTCATGCTCAGCTAGCTCTGGTCATGCTCGGTGAGCTTGGCCATGCTCGGCGAGCTCAGCCATGCTCGGTCAGCTCATACTCGTGCTCGGTTAGCTCGGCTAGCTCGAGAATGATTTCGCATCTTCTCCAATAATTCTAGTAGAGATAAGAAGAATCCAACGAGACTTAGACAATCGGAATGCCGTTAGGAGCGGCTTCAATGGTGACGTGGCAGAGCCCTCCTTCTAGCGCCATACCTGACCAAAACCAGCCGATCAAACCAAAAATCGGTTTCATCTTACATTCGCACGCTTCGTAAAGAAGAGATCTCTTACGGACTCCAGATCCGGGGTGGCGATAATTTTTCCATCGTGGATTGAAATGCTTGTGTTCTGTTTTGGGTTGTTCTGGTTTTGAGCCATGATGTTATTATTCTGATTCATGTTCCGAGCGTAGATGGTGCATCATAGAGCCTCACAAGTTAAAGAAGATTGACCACCTTGTCCACCATGAGGCATCCGTTTTGGGGATTTATCGCTGGCTTCGAATTTGGCATATTTGATATTCGAACACTTGGTAGGAGTTCCACTTGAAACCCGACCCGAGGGCCGGAGTCATCATCTCCCGAGCCATGGCCGTGATGCTTTCGGACGTTTATGATCTTCTTTGTTTGATATTAGTTCGTTCGTGTAATGGGCTACGATGGTTCAGATTTACAGGTCTGGTTTCAAAGACCTTTCTACTCTACTGTACCACCGACGGAGATTCCTAGTCATTAATGATACTAGACCTTGGAAATTTAAACGAGAATCTCGTTCCCACAGATGGCGCCAACTGATGATGCTGAAATTTCGTAATCCTTAATGGGCCTTCAAAAACTCGATCCGCCGGCCGTTGTGAAAATCTGTCCGCCATGAACACCGGTGTGGTGCCTGCCAAAGAATCTCCGATACTTAAGTTAGCACAAATGGCAGGGTTTTGGTATAGAGAAAGAGCGAATTATCTCATACCTGTTAGGGTGATTTTATCCCTTATTTATAAAAAAATTTTGTAGAGTTGTAATTGGAGTCAAATTAGAAGTATTCCCTGATTTGATATGATTTTCCTTATTTGGATAAGGAAAACATTAGATGGATATATATCTTTATGGAATTTAATGTGATCTCATAAATCTTGCCCCCAATCATAAATATTTGCCCCTAATCCTAATATTGTCTCCAATTATAGGCATAAATATTTCTCTAATTATAAAAGATTTCAGGGTACCAAAAATCCCACTCATCAAATCTTCTCTGTGAAAAAGAAGTTTATAGGGTTTGTTTGAGATAATGTGATTCATAAGCAGTCTTATAACTCCATTCATATGCATATTTAGGGTTATCTTAGCGTTTTCACGTTTTGTCTCCGATAAAGTTACAAATGGCAAAATAAATATTAACCAAATAGATGTCCGAGCATGATAATAATATCACTAAGGCTCCGTTTGGATATATATTTATAAATCTCAAATGAATTGATTTGAGGTAAAAATATATAAAAATATAAGAGACAACTAATTTATGACTAAAAATTATAATAATTACCATATAAAGTGATAGAACCACTATTTTCTAAAATAACGGAGCCAAGCAATATTATTTTGAATTCATTATTTTTCAATTTGAACCACTCAAAAATTCATAATGAAATTTATATCTAAATTAAAAAAATTATATTTAAATTTTTTTTATTAAATAAAAGGATAAAATCTATTGATTTTAAATCCTTAAAGACGAAAGAAATCTATGCATTTACCACACTGCATAAACATTTGAATTGTGTAGAGAACAATAAGTCAAACAATTCCATCAAAATTCCTAAACACCACATAAAATACATCGTTAATTTTGATAGCTCTAAAATATGTGGGTCCACAACATGAAAGGATAAACAATCATAATCAGCAAAACAAATTCAAAATCAGAGCGGGCAGATACTGAATCATATAAATAGTTAGGAAAAAAAATAAAAGGAAGAAAACCGATGAAAGTAATGGACGGAGTAGAAGATAAAAATAAATTAACTAAAGGTCTATAGCACATTTTCATATAGACTTATTAATAGGATGAATCTGGATCTGATTTGGACCAAATCATTCGGATCCAAATCCAATTATAATGGATCTAATTCAGATCTAAAAGTGATCGGATCCAATTTATAAGATCTAATCCAGATCAATATATTTACGGATAGACTCATTTTGAAAAATAACTTTTTTTTTTAAATCATCATTTCATAAAAATAAAAAAATATATTTTATTCAAAACATATATACTATATATGTACAACTGTTTGCTCTTGAAAGAACTTGACATGGCCTTTACGAACCTCACATGGACATTGCCAAACTTTTCCTCAATGATATCTCTCAGGATGCTGAACCTAAGGTACTGAACTTCAATGAATATGACTTTTCAACTCATGGAAATTTTCAGAGTTTTTCCAGGCTAACAAAATTCAAAATTATGATCTTGACGACAAGCAACGTTTGTAGTTTTATCCCAGCATAGATAGGAAACATGACCTCGCTTGTTAATCTTCAACTATGCGAAAATTTCCTAGTGGTCAGATCGAAGTAGAGCTTGGATTGTATATATGTGTATAGATTTTTTATTTTTAAATATTTTATTTTAAAAAATAATGATTCTGGGGGACATTTGGATCCAAATCCATTAGTTTTTGAACCCAACGGATTTAGATCTATTGGATCACATACTTAATTAGATGGATCTATTCTAATATTATTGGATTTGATTCGAATCGAATCTAGACAAAAACCAACCCATTGACTAGCCTATTTTCATGTAGATTAGGAATCAAAAATTATCAAAAGTGAGTGATCAAATCAAAAAAGATTGGACCTTTCCAAATATAATTATCCAGCAATCCTTAGTCTTCTTGTGCTTAGCGACCTCCTCGAAGGTGTGTACTTTTGGATTTGAAGACATTTTCGTTGTTATTGTGCAAGAAAGCACCAACAAAAAGTAAATCCTCATAATCTATATACAAACACACACATGTATATATATAATACAAAGAATCAATACATCCAAATGAATATCAAACGAAAGAATCAAAATTTTCTTTTCTTAATAGAGAGAAAGTTGAATGATGGAGCAAGTATTTTCATATTGCTTACAGTTACTCCTGCATTCAGAGCCACTGTTGCTATGTCAAGCAAAGATGGTCACTGCCACAAGAAGAAGAAGAAGAAGAAGTACAGAAGAATAACGCAGGTGAGAAGCCTCAACATGTAGAGAATACATCTTTTCTTGCTATATCACTTAAGCATTACTCCAAAATTTTTTTATGTTTAACTATTTTTCCCTTTCCACAAGCCATTACTCTGTATTTAATTTAACTATTTTTCCACCTTCACACAGCCATTATTCTATTTTCAATCATTTCAAAATTTTTGCATGTTAAATTATTTTTCCTCCTTCACACACCTATTTTTCTTTCAATCATTTCAAAATCATAAGATGAAGCACTTACTACCGTGACAAAAGCTATTAGCAAAGATGCAACTTTATTTTCTTAAGTCTTAGTTGACCACTAGGCACCCACACATCTATCCTGTGGTGGCTCGGTAAGAAGGGCTTCACAATATGCTTATAAGCATCTATGGGCGGTCAAGCACCAATGTCATGTGGGGCCCATGAACCACACATGGCAACGATTCCCTAAGGAGGGCGTTTGAAAAAATCCCTAACAATCTAACATAGACGTAATATATTATTTATTTTCCTTAAATAGTTTTATTTACTTTCCTTTGATAATCAGATTTTATTTTATTTTATTTGAACCTTAACCTATATAAAGGTTAGGAGTTGTAAGAGTTTGGTAGTTTTTTTATTATTGATTGAATACAAAATTTTATGAGATTTTATTTTCTCTAATTGTTGCCTAAAAGAATAGTGTTTTACACTCTTTTGGTTGCATCAATTGGTATCAAAGTAAGGTTTCTCTAATCTGATGACACAAGGCAATACTGGCAGTTACACAAGCGTTGTTGAAGTACAACAATTGCGCAACGAGATGACAACGATGTCTGCTCACTTGAATAATTGATAGGGATGTTGAGAGGCGATGGGAAGCGTGCAAGAGATATTGCTTGCGGTCAATCCTAAAATCTCACGGCCAGAGATGTTCGTGATCAGCCCCGAGACCTTGCGATTAGTGTTATTATAAACTCTCGTCATCAATACATGGAAGATGAGTCATCCATAAATGAGGATGAGCAGGAAGATGATATTTATATGGGCTAGATGAAGATGGGGAGGAAGACAATGTCGTCAAATCTTCAATAAATTAGGACAAGTTTTTAGACGATATTGATGTAATTGAGACTTCTATATTTTTTGGGACACTATTTTTGAAGAAAATTATAATTTAGATCAATTATTCATGGAAGGAAACAACATTATAATCTAGACGTGGAGATTGAAAATTCAAAAATATTATAATTTATTGATCCATTCGGTGATAAGAACTACAACTTGGATTTATTATTCAATGGTGAAAAAGTTATTGGTTTCATCAATCTTCAAATAATAAAAGTCAAAGATGAAAGTATGTTGGAATTTATTAATTTTACTAGGATTGATAAATATTATGTTGAGGAAATATTAGTTAATATGATTGGATTTTTCAACCACGAGTGATTGCCTGAAAACCTACCCGCATAAAATAAAGTTAGATTGCTATCACTTGTGAAGATGAAGATTATTTCTAAATTGGAATTATACACGATTTTATCGGTAATGGAAATTGCATTGAAGATGCTTACTTGTAATGGTCCTTCATTTTTTTTTATTTTTTTTTAATCTTACCTTAGATAAGAAGAACAACGTAGAAGTGATATATTATTTATTTTCCTTAAATAGTTTTATTTACGTTCCTTAGATAATAAATTTTATTTTATTTCAACCCTAACCTATATAAAGGTAAGGAATTATAAGAGTTTGGCAGTTTTTTATTATTAATTGAGTACAAAATGTTTTGAGATTTTATTCTCTCTAACTTTCACCTGAAAGATAGGTTTTATAGGTTTCGATTGTGTCACAATCCTCCCTCCAAGTGACACCTTAGGGCTTCGAACCTATAACCTTACTCTGATACTACTAGTAGGACTAAGCGTTTACCACCATGCCAAAAGTTATAGTTGTTAATAGAGGCATAACTCTATTTCTAATTGATCACTACAGTGCACCCCCAGTACTATCAATGGCAGCACAGAGTTTCGCTACTAAGCGTGTGGTGGTTGGATAGGAGAGGCTTTGCAACTACAGTGCACCCCCACTACTATCAATGGTAGCACAGAGTTTTGCTACTAAGCGTGTGGTGGGTGGATAGAAGAGGCTTTGCAATACGCCTGTAAGCACATCGAAAGGACAGGCGGTCAAACACTGATGTCACATGCGAGCCCTAGGAACCACACATGGCAGTGAATCCCTAAAAGGGCCGTTCGGAAAATCCCTAACAAAAATTTTTGTATGTTTCATTGTTTTCCCCCTTCCCTACACCAACTACTCTATTTTCAATCATTTCAAATCATAAACCCTCTCTTAGTGATAATTGTTTCTCTCCTTATAGCTCTCTCTATATCTCTGTGTATGTCATTTGCATGAACAAGAATGAATGCTTCTTGCAAAGAAGACCTTCTATTCTTTAGCTATGCAACATCAATGGCAAATCTCTGATTCTTGAAGATTGTTCACAACAACACCCACAGAAGCATCTATATCGATCAAGCCTAATTCTATAATTCTGTTTTGAATTTTGATACTATTTCTCAATTTAGTGATTTTGTTTTCAATTTCTGAATTGTTTTAGTTTCTGCTTTACAAAACATGGATATGTTGAACTGTATGATGCTTAGAGACTTGTTTTTTTATTTTTCCCTCCAGTTGATAGAAATTCTTCATTTTGATTGATTCATACTGATTTCATTCAAAATTCGAATATTCTTAACATCCACATCCATAGAGAGAGAGAGACACACACACGTATATATCACGGGGTTATTTACGTAAATATATATATTAATTATATATATTACATAAACATTACTCCTACAAAAGTAAATAAGAAGCTACGCCTGGTGTCGTCGTGCGTGAGAGCGACACCATTGTCGCAGACCGATTCAACGACTTTGGCATGTCGTTCAAGCAAACGACGACATCACTTCCAACCGAGTATACCAATATTATTAGGATAAATAGAAATTAAAAAATATGTAACGTATAAATAATTAAAAAATAAAAGATTTTAAATTTAAAAAAAACACTTTTTAAGAAATATAATTTTAATAAGATATATTTAGATTTTTTTGAGACAAAGTCACTAATTTATTTATGTAAAAAAAATATCTAAATTTAGATTTTTAATATCTAGATCCAAAAATAAACATTACAATTAAAAATTTAATTTTAATGTGCTTAAAACTTAAATTTTAAATACATACACTTTGATATTATGTGTCATTTATATAATTACAAAATTAAAAATTTTAAATTTGAGATATTTTCAACTGTTAAATTTGCTAAATGATCAGAATTAATTTTTTCTCCTCACTTACTCTTCACATAATTTTTTAATAATTAAAAAATAAAAAAATTTATATTCTAAAAAAATACATTTAACGAAATTATAATTTCTTAAAAATATATTTACATTTTTTATTAGACAAAATCAACTAAAAAAATATATTTCAATTTTA
>QLOD02000033.1:1238195-1249936 GCA_003260245.2 Sideroxylon spinosum
TCTCCGCCGCCGACAATTTCGTCCAGAGAAGTCCGGTCTGTAAACGAACTCTGAACCGTCCCTCTCGCCTGGTTCCGCGGCGAGAAAGTTCCAGAAATTTGGCCGAAGAAAGTTGGAGACTTTTGGAGTGAATTATTATTTTTTTTTTGGGGGGAGGGGAGAGAGAGGAATTGTAGACAAGACGAAGCGAATAAGATAATGGCGAAGTCCATGCTTGAGAAGACAGGTTTTGTTTAATTTGATTAATACCTCTATTTTCTTGTAATTTTGGTGCTTTTTCTATGCTGTAATATGCCGAAATCGAGACTAAATGCTGAAGAATTTTTTTACTTCTTATATACGCTAATTATTTCGTTAGGAGCCTTGTGAAATTTAACTTTATTAATGAATCATTAGTTTGATGCATGCTCAAGTCATATTGAAATGAGATAATAGTTCATGTAACCTCACACTTCTCAGTCATTCAGAAGCAGTGATCCATCTGCTCATGATCACGTTAAATTAAGAAGGTTGAATTATAAGCTGCAACTTCGATGTGTTGTCTTCAAATTCTGTTCAATTCAGGTTGATGGGTGAAGTGGAGTTAGTTGTTGAAGAGATCCAAGTCTGTCTTTCCATCCCCACAGGGAAACTTTGTAATCTGGCAGAGTAGACTAAACAGACACCGCCCTTGCTATTGGGAGAGGAAAAAAGCTATTCTACCAGAACCTTTTACCGACAAATGGAATAAAAATGATGTGATGTTAGCATTTTTGTAGTAAAAATATATTGTGGTGGGCTGTTTCCTTTAATCAAAAAAAATGGAAAAAGAATGATGAAAAATGGAATAAAGATGATGTGATGTTAGCATTTTTGTAGTAAGAATATATTGTGGTGGGTTGTTTCTTTTAATCAAAAAAATGGAATAAGAATTATGAAAGATGGAATAAAAATATTGTGATGTTAGCCTTTTTGTAGTAAAAATATATTGTGTGGGTTGTTTCTTTTAAAATAATAAATTTAGAATCATAACACATCACTTTAGTTTAAAATTCTTAAAAAAATAAATAAATAAAAATTCTAACAGTACAGTATTATTCTGAATAGTGATAGATTGTCTTGCTTGTTGAAGTTTGTTTGAAACATTAGGTTAGAGTCGAGAGGAGAAAGGGTCTGTGATTTGGAATAGTGATAGATTGTCTTGCTTGTTGAAGTTTGTTTGAAACATATTAGGTTAGAGTTGAGAGGAGAAAGGGTTTGTGGTTTGGAATTTAGCTTAATCATTATTTTAAAAAAAAAAAAAAAAAAAAAACTTAACTAAAATCCATTGAAGCAAGAGATTTTGGATTCCTTGGAACTGCTGCCATAGCCTCTGATTAATTAACAAGAAATTCCACTTCTCTTGTAACAATCAACAATTATCACCTCGGACATATAGAATTTTACTATGTCAACTCACTAGCCTTACCTTAGTTAGCAAGAAGTTCTACGCCTTTTAGGCTGAGGGTTGATGGTATCTTCATCATTGTTGTTTGGTGGCTCTCGGCCCTCTCCCGTTGGCAGTTGCATAAGAATAAAATGGGGAAAAAGCGTTCATGCAATGTGGAATTTCATAGTAATCCATCTTCCTCTATGTATGGGATTTGCAAAGGTTGCCATATTTCCTGTTACAACACCATGATCTATTTCCAAATTGATTAGTCAATGAAAAATCACTTATATTCAAAATTGACCAGTGGATGAAAATTATTTGATTGCTGTGACTGGAAGTGAATGTGCTAAGAACAAAAGCAGTTTGGTTTTTTTTTTGTTGTTGAGAATAACACCCTAACTGGTAGGTGAGAAATGATAGGACATAAACTCACATCCGCACAGTAACCAAACAAAAATAAAAGATTTACGTGGTTCATCCAAAAACTAACCAGAGACTCGCATAATATGGTTTCCATTATCCTCTAAAGGCAAATTGGAGTTTTCTTTTAGTTGCATATTGTATCTGAAATTATGATTTTAGGTCAAAAGTATTAAATATCAAAATACCAAAAAAAAAAAAAATTAAAAATCTGAGTATGAAATTATTAAAACACTAACACTCGGTTTGGAAATATTTTAATTTTAGAATTGAATTGATTTGATTTTAAAAAAAATACCAAATTGGTCAAGTTCATAGAAAATAAAAAAATATGATACATGAGAAGAAATTTGTTTGTTTACTTAAACTATTTAAAAAAATAATGAATTCTCATCAAATTTTATTCTTTTACATTAGATTTCGAACAGTCTTACAACATTATCTGGATCGCAGTGGCTTTGCATTTTCATTTTTTTTTTTTTCAGTGACATATTTTTGCTGTTCAGACCATCTTCATCGTTGGATCACAGTGATTGTGCGCCACAAAACTAAATTTTATCGGACTCCACAGTCCACACCACCCAACACTTGCATGCAAATACAATAGGCACTGAGATACAGACTTTTCAATTTATTTTTGTTGGTAGCTTTATTGGTCGTATTCCCTGGCTAACCGAAGGTTCCCTAACCATGAGGTCAACTTACTGTCTTTTCCTTTTAAGCCCCAGCGGCGGCCCACCGCACTAGAAGATAATGTTTTCAGTCCAAAAGCAGGGCACATTTGAAGGCCAATATGCAATATGGTGAGATCTATTCAAACGTGTTCTATTTGTGAAGCATTGAACATCCCCATTTGGGATTCTTTGGACCATTAAAAAATTGTGGCTTCGAATTTGTCAAATCAACAATTATGGGAATCTTGCGTGCTAAGCCATTCCATCGAAAATATTATTTACTGTAACAAGTATGTGTCTTCTCTTTTTCTCCCTCTGAGATGCACCACACATTCACATACATATATAATCACGGAATATGGACAGGCTTGCTTACCACTTAGATTATGTTGAGTTTTTTTTATGAAAAAAATATTCTTTAAACTATTCATCTTTCTTAAACTATCAAATGTATCTGTTACATTTTCAAACTATCCAAATTCATTCTATTTGATCCGAATACTAATTCAATTTATTAAAATCAACGAAAATATTATCATGTGCAGATCATGTGATCTTTTTCATCTTATCTCAGAGACATAATTTTCAATTTATATCAAATTAGATTAATTAATTAATTAATTTAATTATTTGGTATAGAAGGAAGAAAAAAAAAAGAGTGAAAACAAATTATTTTTTTTAATAAAAATATGTAGACTCTGTTTGATAACATTCTTATTTACTGTTTTTGAAAAATAAAAATTTAAACAGAAAAATGTAAAAAAAAAAAGTGTTTTTAATCTGCTTTTTTTTCCTATATTTTTTTCAACTTCAACAATTTGTCTATTATTGTTGCATAATATTAAAATGAATTATTTTATTTACATATTTTATTAAATTAAAATTATTTTTAATAAATAATATATTTAGTTTAATTATCTAAATTAATATGTAATATATTTTATTAATACTTTAATAAATAATTTCATTAAATTAGATTAATTAGTCAATCTATTAATTAAATTGATATAAAATGTATTTTATTAAATTATTTTTAATAAAGAATTAAATTAAATTAAATTAATTAAACATGGATTGACCATTGGATGGGTTGAAAAAAGTCACATAATCAGCACGAGATAATTTTTCTATTAACTTTAATAGATGGAGTTAGTATTTGGATCAAATAGAGTGGAATTAAATAGAATGGAATTGAATAGTTCGAGAATGTAATATATATGTTTGATAGTTTGAGAACCACAAAAAAAAAAACAGACATAGTTTAAGAAATATTTTAACCAAAAAAAACCTCTATTGTGTTAGATTTTTGTTACCTTATGATCAGACAAAACATATCGCACTTTGTCTAATAAACAAAACTAATTTCTTATCAGTGATTCATGGCAACTTTCATTGTTCATATTAGTTTGCCTCTATAAAATGAATATTTCTTTGCCAATCACATTACGAAACTAACAGTATTGGTTCGCTCTGGACGGTCCTAAAAATATCAAAATTTACAAAAAATTATAAAAAGTTTTCCTTTTTTTCAATAAATTTTTGTCACTTATCATTTTTATGTCAAATTTTTATACTTTTACTGTACTTTTTATCAATTTTTTTCTACCAAACACCCCGAGATAAGAAGCGCTCTAACTAGATAGATATGAATCAGCATGGCTCTTGAGATATGGATGTGATGGTTTGGAAAATGACATGTCAGTTGTCACTTTGAGAGGTGTGAGAAGAAGTGTATGAAGCACTCTTACTAGATCGCTATGAATCAGTTGGCTCGTGATAAATGGATGCATTTGTTTAGAAGGGCAGTCACTTTAAGAGGTGTTGGCAAAAGTGAATATGATTCCAAAGGTGATTTCTATTTCTATAGTTCCAGCAAATAAGCCCTCTTTTTTTACTCAAACTCAGATTTTAGAGGACCCTCGATTATGAAAAGGGGCGTGTGGATTTGATCGAGGATTTTGATATAGATGAAAATTTAAAAAAAAAATGGAAACGAAGGAAATTATAATCTGAAATCGGAGTACCTGTGGAGTTGCTTATATTTATAAGGAAATGCAAGGAATTTTTCTATAGATTAAATTTTTTTCATTTTTAATGTCTTTTTCATTTATTGAAATTCATGCTTTTCCCTTGTCATTTTCTATTATCCATTAGGAATAATCATGCGAAGTAATTTGAAAAATCTTATCTATCTTTTTTTTGTTAGCAAATTTTCAATCCAAACACATCTAGACATTTTATTTCTTTTTCCTTTAGTCTTTGGTTGAGGATTGAAATTTTTTCTTTTGTTTGGATGGTTGGATGGTGATAGAAAATAGATGGAAATGGGCGTGATATTTGATAAATTAAAAATAATTAAAATTAAAAAAAGTAATATATTGATGAAGGCTTTCAGTTTATTATATATTTTTTAGTTCGTTCAAATAAATTTCGAATTTTATGTTTACTTTTTTTTTTTTTAACCTTTTCTCTTTCTTTATCATTTTTCCCTGGTTAAATTCTCCCTCTAAATGCACCTTTAACAGAATCATAAGTTTCACAGTTACTAAGTGTCATGTGTACTATTTGTTAGTAAACTTGTTATGGACTGTAGTTTTAGCAAAAGTTAATAATTTAATGGCAGCAGTTAGTTGATGAAAAATTATATATAAGTTGAATATTTTTTAGGACTGATTTTCGTTATGAAATTTTTTTTTTAAGGTTGGTCGGTGGGTTATGAAATAAAATAAAAAATGTAATTTGGCATGAAATAATTTTAAATCTTCAAAATTTTGGTGGAAAATTAATCAAGTGATAAAGGATTTGCAGCACTACCCACACATGGTATTGTATATTTCTATTTTATATCATCTCGTGGGCAAATAAAGGATTAAAATGAGATATAATGGAGCTCAGATTATAAACAATCCAGTCTCGCCCTGCTTCCCTTAATCATTCACAGCTTATCGGTCAATGAAAAAAAATGAAAATTACAAGCAAAGGGAGCTTGGGAGTGGATTGTTTTCCATACTGGCTTTCTCGTGATATCTTTCCAAGAAGCTCTTTCCCCCCTTTCTTTTTCTCAGGGAGTAAAGACTTTAATGTTCCATGACTCGTGTCGTAGTTGCCATTTCCTCAATTTTCAAGAAAAAACAAGCAACTTTTGTGGCTAAGAAATTATGACGTTCCACTGGATATTACTGATGAATGAATTCTTATAAAACAATATTTAACATGAAGGCTTCTTTGTATTTCTTAGGGAAAAAAAAATGATATTTCAGAAGTCAACAAATTCAATTATAAGCAAAAGCACATTCTTTTTTATTTTATTTTTATCACAATATGGGCATTTAGATATGCATAAATTTATGGCTAATTTATCTCCTGATATTCAAAAAGCTTATAAGATTTAACACTGCTAATTTCAGTACATTTACAATCTAGAAAAACTGCATTGTATTTTTTTACATAAGCTATGGGGTCCCCCTGGTTTGAGTCAGGTTACCCCCAATGGATTTATCCAATCCAATCAGCCCAAATCACATTGGCTGTTACCTTGTGATTATGCATTTCTAAACTTATTCAAAACTTCATAAAAACTTACTTATTCTTCACCCATATAACTATATATTCTTCGTTGTCCTATTCCAATTCCTACTTTCTTTCTCGCTTATTAGGCGTTCTTGGTGGGTATGAAGTTCATGCAGATCGGAGGGTTAATCTTGGCCAAAGCTAGGATTGATGCTGGAAGAATCCATAATCCATCTCCACAAATCAGACCTGAAGCAACTGCAGGAATCATTAAACCAGCCTTCTTGCTATTGAGCTTGTGCCACACAAATACAACTAAACTACCCACGCACATGTCAATGGCAAAGTAAGCCCCAACTAGGAAAGGCACGGCCATAGCCATTGGGAGTGGAATGAATTTTCCGACTTTCTTCGGGGAAACATCTCTTAGCAAATTAGCTAATATGGCAAAGCCAAAAGCCCCATAGCAGATCTGCAAACAATGCTGGGGCAGGGCAGAGAAGCCTTCAACACCAAGAATTGCCATGTTTCTGTATATGAGGGCATATGGTGCTTTATATTCTCCGTCTGGGTTCCCAACATCAAAAGCCTTGTAGAAGAGAAAGAAGGTAAGAGGAGCTACCACACAGCCTAGGGCTGTTCCAATGGCTTGGCTGACCAGCATTGATCGAGGAGATGTGAGAGTGAGGTGGCCAGTCTTGAAATCGTGCATCAGATCAGAGGAAATGGAGACAATGGATTTGATCAGACCTGCACCAACCAGCCCTGCAACCACACCAGACTCTTTCCCAGACAAGGCAGCAAGCACAAAGAGGGCAACTTTCCCGTAATTGTAGGCCATGTTCATATCCGTTAGACCAGCACCATATGCGTTGCAGAAGCTAAGAGCTGGTGCAATTATGTAGGCGACAATAACATAATACCATTTGAGCTCTGGAAACATGAGAGGTATCACAATAATGGATATAATGGAGAAAATCACGTATCCAATACATGCTATCCATAACGGAATGCTCTCTCTTAGAAAAAATTCATTTCGTTGAAGATTATCGAGAGGTTGATCCTTGTCATCTGAGATTGCAGCTGCATTACGATATCTAGGTCAGTCAAAAGTTTCAGGACAGGACAAGACCATCACCCAAATCGAAAAAACTGAGTTGAGAGCAGCATGTCTAGTAAAATCAGATGGAGAGAACTATGTCATTTGAAGGGAAAAATGAAAGGCAGTGGAGTTGCCAACTTACATGTTATAGCCCTTCTCTTCTTCAGTTTATTATACATGTTTTGAGAGGTGAAGGAAAGTATCTTGAGAAAATTGTAGAGCCCATCACCTAAGATGAGAGCGATAGAAACAAATACCTGAGATCATATACAAGCAAAGGGTTCAGATTTAAATGCACTGTAAACTCTGAGGTAGCTGAGATAGTTTTTTCCTAATAAAAATGAAACTTAGATCTTTTATAGTTCACAAACCTTATAACCATTAAGGCTCTTCATACTGCTTTCTTTTAAGGTTTTAGGGAACCAATCTCCCTTTTGATCATTTATCAGCGGCCACATTAGCCCCCACGAAAGCACTGCTCCAAGAAGTGTAGACAAGTTCACGAGATGGGAACAAATCATTCCTGCTCCAACGTAAGTCATACTAAAATCGAAGTAAAATCTGCAAATTTCAATTAATTATATTAGTGGCGGTTGAATGATCTTAAGGGAAAAAAATATATATAATGGAAAGATGCAAAGAACAATGGTCAAGTATTCACGTTTGTTTCCAAGCTTTCAACCCAAATGTGGGGAAGTTAACGAATCCACATTGTCCACTACCAGTATAGAACCACTGGAAGAAACCCCACAGAAAGCTGATCGAAAAAAACTTCATGAACCCATGAACCTGTTTCCTGCAAATGAATTCTAACTGGTTAAGTTTCCTCAACACTCGATTCTGGGTTTGGAACTAAATTACTGATTGATTGAAAGGCTAAAAGTTCATGAAAGAAGATGTTTACTTGGCCATCTTGTCCCCTTTAGGAGTATGAAAACCATTAATAAGAACTGCAGTAGCAGTTCCAGTAGGATAAGCTAATTTATAGTCTATTACCATGATCTGCAACCAACAAAGAGTACAAGAGTTAGAAACCCATTATAAGTGTTTGAAACAATTAAAATCATTATGATATTCTTGGGTTAGAAAAGTCACCAATCAAAGCAAGCAAAATTCAAAAAAATCAACTTTTGGACCAAAAATTATATTCTAATAACCTAAAGTTTTGAAATTATAAATATGTGAATTTCTATTGTACTCTAGTTACACCAGATGGAGAATTTAGTTTCATCACGTATAGAATCAATTAAAACTAAAATAAAAGTTTGTGTATTTGAATTTTTAAATTTTTAATTCATTAAAAATATAATTTTCAATTCAGAAATTCACTTTTTTAAATTTTTTTTCTGCTTGCCTTGTGAGTTTAGAAGATAAAAGAAAATAAAGGAAAATTTTTGAGAAGAAAAAAGTAATGGAAATGATAATATTTTCTTTACTTGTATTTTAGAGTTTAGAGAAGAAAAGATTTATTGGTGTTGGAGAGAGTTTAGGAGATAAAAGATGGTGATTTGTTTTCTTCTTACATAAGAATTGAAAAGAAATGGAAGAAAAATAAATTTTGTATTCGCTTATTAAACTCACAAACACAAGATATATTATCAAATCATTTTTCCCTAAATCATTTTTCCCTTTACTTTTCTTTCCATTTTATTCTATTCAAACGAGCAGTTAAAAGTTAAATATTGAATTCACAGGAGATGGACTTAACAAAATAAATCAACCTCGTAGTTAGTAAAACAAACTCTTGCAAATAAAGAAACTGGAAGCAATTTCTTTTTTTTTTTTTTTTTTGAACTAACCCAATCCAACAATTCAAGTTTTTGACTTGTTTTGTAGATGGGACTTATACACCATATACATCCTAACATCTCGATATGAGATGTCTGTCCATTGCAATTCCTTGAGCTGAGATTCAAATTGAACGGAAGAGCTCGTAGAGTGTGTTGTGTGTCCAACACGCAAATTAACATACCTTTCTAAGAGGAACAAGAGCCAACAGCCCGACAAAGGTAGTTACAAAAAGGAATCCAGTCATCCAACCAATCCCGGGTTCCTTGTAGCTGCCTGGTGTATTCCCTGGTGTATCAACCCCAGCCTGCTCATACGTTCTCTTGTTCAATCCCAATAGATAAGACCCAAAACCACCTACAAAGCCATAAACACCCACACGAATTATATAAGAACTCACAAAAATCCTATTACCAAAAAAAAAAAAAAAAAACATTGAAATAAACAAAACCAATGACATTAAAATCAACAAATTTTCACTGTCCCACCTCCAACAGCAATGCTATAGCATGCAGTGGCACACGTCTGAATTACAGTATTCTCCTGTCGAGTGAAGGGAGATGAGACAATTCCAGCCTTTTCAAGCAACTTCGTCCACGCCCTTATGACCAAAAAAGCAAGAAGAGATGCCGAGACATTGAGGTTGGGGACAAGCCCAGTTGTGAGATTGAGCTTCGTCACTATCACACTATAAATTATCCCAATCAGTACACTGGCGAAGATTCCTCTAGTGGTAAGCTGCTTTTTCCATGGAGGAATTCTCTTAAATTCCTCCTGATCTCCCCCGTCCCCCAACTCTTCCAAGTCCTCTCTCTGAATCTGCCTCGGTTCTTCCTCACTTGTGTCCCTCATTGGAAGGATTCGATTATCAACCCTTGTCTGATTCTAGCATGAAAGATATTCTTAAGAACCCATCTGAGAAAAGGTCATATACATACACACATGAAGAAATTGAGGGAGAAAAAACGAGTAAAGCACTCACCTGGAAATTCTCTTCTTCAGCACTGGAAACTCTCAAGGCCATTCGATGTCTTCTGTTGTTTAAAGTGGGAACGAGGATTACTTCACAGACGGAAGAAATGCCCAAATAATTGTTATCTGTCGCTTTTAACTGGTCCTCCTCAAACGTCCACAAAAGGCCAAATCACCAGCTGGGTCTTTGGCTTCCTCTGCATTTACTCACAAAGTCCGTCCAGAAAATCAAAAGAAAACCCAAAAATACTTAATTGGGTACTTCAATTCAATCATCATGATCAAAATTATTACGTTCAGAAATAAGAGAGACAGTTGTGTTTGATGATATAATTAGCTGTATAATAGCCCAAAATTTATACTTGACTGAATACAAGAAAATCTCACCAGCAGCGTGTGAATTAGAAGACTGGGAAGTGTACTATCTGGATAGTACACAAAATTGATTACGTTTGGTAGTACACAATAATCATAATCAAATTTGGTGCCAATAAATAACAAAATGTGAATGGAAGGAGAGCTAAATTGCTTGTCCTTCTCGTTGACTATTCTCTCTCTCTCTCTCTCTCTCTCTCTCTCTCTCTAGACCAAAGATGGGGTGAGTTGTGATGTAATTTGAAGTTCTGCTTTGTAGTAGAATTAGATCGGACGACACTTGCCTTGAAAGTAAAAATGAGTTATTTAATTTTGCCTTTGAGGCCTGTGGTGCAAATGAGGTATTGAACTGAGTGCGAAACAGAATTGAAAGAGGAATTAATGAAAGAGGAATTGAAAGAGGAATTCAACCCCCCACAGTTATTTTATCCCAAATCAATTATCATTATTTTAAATAATGATTATAAACAAACGATAATTGATAAAAGATAAAATAATAATGGTTGAGACGATTAATATCAATCACCGTTTATTTATGAATAATAATTGATCGTTTTTTTTTTTTTACAAAAAACATGACTCTCAACAGATTTGATTAACATCGTTAAATACATATAACTGACTCCATTTAATGAGAAAAGATTTTGTTTGATTTTGTTTGGATTAATTTAGTTGATGAGGTTTTTTAAAAATCATTATAATCTTAAAATATTTTCTCTTTTATAAAAATTAATAATGTAAAATAAACTATGAATCTTACAAAATAAAGTAGCAGTACGCTTAACTCTACTGAAATAGGAAGTGCCTCAAAGTTGACGGAAAAAGGAGTGGATCCTATCCAAAGTTAACCGATAGACCAATCGCCGCTTTCCCCATCATGAGAGCCGACGTATGATTAAAATCCCACGCGCAGCTTGTATGATTTCCAATGCTAAGCTCTTTATTACTTGAATCATTCCGAGCAAGTACATTTGTGCACAATAGTTTCGTTTGGTTGTATAAGCATGTGCAATTTCTAATAATTTTTAAAAGTTATTTGTTTGATAATGTTTAAATTTTGGTAGAATTTAACATATTTTTATATAATTTTTAACCGATATTAGTAATTTTTAATAATTTTTACACAAAAAGTGTCAATTTTATTAAATAATTATAATTATTTTTAAAAATTACTAAAAATTATTAATTTTATTCAAACATATAAAAAAATTTAATAAATAAATTTTGATCAAAATTTATTAAAAATTACTTTATCAAACACAGCCTTATCAGTGCCTACATATAAAACTATCTGTGATATGAAATAATGGAAGTGGTTGTTTTTGGTATAATACGGAAATTGATTTTAGCTATTAAATAGAATTGCTAATGGAAGTATTAGAATTTATTGAATTGGTAAACCTACGAAAACATTAATTTTAAACATAAAACAATGGGTTTGAAAATTAATTTTTAATACAAAAATTATAAATTTGAGTCTCCACCCATG
>QLOD02000033.1:1482323-1496271 GCA_003260245.2 Sideroxylon spinosum
TCCGATGTATCATTGATAATGATGATTGGTTTCGGATGGAGGGTAGTGATCAAATGGTAACCTCCACAACTGTTGGTGATGGACTCGCGTGAACAGCGCCCACGCACTTTAAAGGCACGCCAAACTATGATTGGAAAAGCAGAGACTGCTTTTGACCACGCGGCAAACAAGTGCGTGGCTAATGTAGTATTATGTTGTCAAATTGGGTAGGAAGAAAAGCGGGCGCGTGAATAAGACGCCCATGGTAACCTTAGTGGGGGAAGTTTCATCACGTCCTGGAAACGTAAACTTGGAGGCACTCATCGTAAGTGGTTGAGTCACAAATTCTGACCCAAAGTTGGGGACACGCATCATTCAACGTTGGCAAATGTTAAAAGGTTGTCCTTAAAAGGTATGTTAGAATAGTAAAAATATAGTTTGATATTTGTAATTAAAAAATTATAATAAGGAAAAAGAGTATTTGAAATACATATTATATTATTATAAATATTAATTAATCTCCTTAAAAGTAGTGATTAACAAGACCTTCAAGGTTAAAAGCCTTCAACGCAACAAAAACACCCATTTTTCCTCAATATTTTCGAATTGTGAACAGTCACGTGCTGTGATAATTTGTGATTTTCGCTACAATATTTAGATATTTATAATTTAAAAAAATAATTAAGTAAATGAATATTTTAAATATTATCAACTGGACGGCTATGATCGAATGCTTATCCAACGATGAAATTAGTAGTGATTGAAGAAGTAGAAAAAAAGAAAAAAAATAGAGAGGTGAAATCTCTATAAGATAAAAAATGGCTAACATGTATTCCTTTCATTGTTTACTTTATATAGACATATGAATAGATTACATTTTATCACCTCGAGTGGTCAGACCACATCCGGAGATGGGCAATGGCATCATATCATGGGTAGAAGAGTAGGAAGCGAAACAGCTCCCTTTTCTCCCACGTTCGGGCTTCAAAGGCTGGTCTACTTCCTGCTCGATGAGGGTCATCTCTTTTCCGTGTCTAGATGCATTTTGTGATTTGACGGATTGAAATAAACTTCTCTCTTACTTTACACTGTTAGTTGATTCTTGCCATCGCCTCACCGTATTGAAGGGCTGGACGTTTAGATGCCCGATACATGTCCCTAACTTAGGTGCATGCCACCGTTGGTGTAGCCAAATAGAGGCAGGAGGGCAAGTGATCCTTTGATATTTTGGTTGAAATTATTAAAATATCCCGGTTATTTTAATTCTATATTAAAAATTTTAATTAATTTAAAATTTAGGTATTCTAAGCTTATAAAAAAATTAAGGTTATGCAAAATTTTCTTAACAAAAAAAACTACGAGAAACCTAAGTATTTTTTGTGAAATAAAATATATTATCTCATTACACTTATTTTTGTGCATATTTTAACATACAACATAATAAATTCTATACACGATAAAACTTAATAACAATAAATCTTTATTTTTTTTTTGTAAAGAATGAGATCTCCAGTAAACCTTAGGTATTATTAAAAGGATTAGTTAAACCATTAAATGATAAAAAACAATCATTCATTGTTTAACATACAGAGATAGTTTTCTCTCTTCCCAAAAGTAATACCGTTTCTCTCCTACTTTTAATTCCGATGTAACTCGTTGTTCTCTTCTTAAGTGTTTGGTGTCTCTTAGTAAAAATTCTATATTCATCCCTGTATGCCATGTACTAAATGATCCCCTCCACATAAATATATTAATGAATCTTTAATATTTTTTGTTTCTTGCGTACGTTATTTGAATAATTTTGATTAACATCAGAACTACTAAAATTAGAATTATACATATATAATACACAAAGCTCTACCTCACATTTCTGGTGGCGGAGAAAATTAATGGACTCACTAAATCAAATATGTGAACTTTGATATTAGTGGTGTCGCTTTTTGAAGTAAGTCCCCGCTTTGTTTGGTGGAATGTCGCAAAGATAATCAATGTATCCCCCAGGTCACCCTCGGGTGGGCTCCGTCCCCGGTGAGGCGAGGGACATCCAAGGCGAAGCCTAGCTTTTGGGATGGCTTAACCTGGGCTTGTATAGGTTCAACACGGGCCTATGATGGTCTCTTGGGAATGTAAAAGTTTCAATCAGTCTAGCTTTTCCTTTTAGGCTGATTAGGGCCCAACATATGGAATTTAGAGGCAGCGTTTGGGTTAAAAAAAAATTTTAAGTACATTTTTCAGTTAAAAACAAATAAAAAAATCAAAAACTTCTTTGTAATTTCTGGTAACATTAATTTTAATGTGGTTAGGCTCTTTCGGCCTACGTTCACGACATTTCAATCCACTAATTCCATATAAGTGCACACTTATTTATACAAAAACAAAGCTATAATGGAGTTGACACGCACTGAGTATTTAATTTGGTTTTTATTTGATATTTTAAATCATTTTAATATTTGAACTTGATATTTGGATCTAGTTGTGATGTTCATTTTTGTTTTCTGTGTCAAGTTAGACTAAGAGTTATGTTTGAATTGGGACGGAGCAAAGACCTAATTTTTTATTTTTTTTTTTAACTTATACGGTTCTTATTTCTTTATTTTTCTTCTTGTTTTTCCATTTATTTATTTTTTGTGTGACTAGGGATGGCAATTTATACCGAACCGATTGGAAACCGAACCATTCCATCTCAATTCCCCATACCAAATCCGTGATTTTGTCTCATGAATATAAGTTTGATAGAACTCAATAGATCACCGCGGGAAATACAGCAAGTTTAGTATAGATTTTTCTCTATCCCAATTCCCCGACCCATCCCATATTTACCTCATGCCGACAATTGAATTACTAAAATACCCTATATATATAAATATGAAATTTTAAAACATTAAACAAATTTTTTCACACGACACGCATCGCCCGTATCTCTCTTCATCTGTGACGTTCCATGTCGTCCTCTTTCATGTCGTTTTCTGCTTTAAGAGTTCCGTTACTATTGATTTTATAAGCGTTAATGTTAAATTATAATAATCCGTGGTTTTCCGAACCATTTTTGGTATGGAAATTGTGTGAATTTGTCAACCCGATGGAGAGTGGAACAATTTTGAGGCATAGTTTTTTAACGGGGAATTGGGCGGTTTTGAAACCTTCGTCCCGTTGTCATCGCTGGGTGTCGCTGTACCAGCTGAGAAGGAGATATAGGTAGAGAAAGAAAGTGAGAGTTGGAGTATAAGATCATATAAATTCTAATTCTCACGACGCTGTAATGATTATGGTAGTGACGGTTTTGTGTAGATCAATATAAGAGATTTGAACTCTATAAATTTGGAGGCTTTGGTTGACTTCTTTTATTTTTATTTTTATTTTTTAAATTTTATCATATAAAAAAGGTCAGAAATTCAACCTAAGAGGCACTAGATAATGTATGAAAATAACTCTCCACATGAAAATACTTTCCTAGATAGAATTTCTCTCCTATAATATCTGTGTTCAATTTGTTTTTATCCAAAAAATATATATTTATATTAATATTTATATATTTAAATATTTTTCAATAAATTTTCTAATAAAATTTTTTTTTCAAAAATTAGCTCCCTACTCCAATTGAATTATATTTGGATAACTTAAAAAAAGGATTATATCATATATGGGATCAATGAATGGGTAACATGTATGTACGTTGTTGTTGCCTAGATAAATTGTACATAGAATTAATTATTTTTAAAATTCGTAAATAACATTAGAGATATAACTACAAAATTAATATTTTAATTTCAAATTAATCCATCACCTTATGATTCAACAGCGCGAAATGAAAGAAATAAGAATTAAATGAAAAAAAGGGTCGATAGATATGAAATGCTTCAAAATGTTCAAGAAATGCAAGACGTTCGATCGTTCATCTGTTGCAGGTTACAAGGAAAGTTCAGTTACTTAGGGGTGGCGCCCTGACGGCTCTTGCTATTAAACTAATAATAGTGATAGCAGCAATCACAAAACGCTAAACCCAGGTCGAAAACTGTGCAGTAATTGGAATTAATGTAAATCTCCTTTTTTTTTTTTTTTTTTGTGTGTAATTTAATTATACTCATTAATTAATTAATTTCGTTTATCTTTTAATTCAGTCTTTAGTGGGCAATTACTCTCCCTGCGGCCTCGTTAATTGCTGCGTAACAACTACCATTTTGGGAATATCCTCTTGGGATGCATCTGTGTTCATATGCAACAAATATACATACATGCATGCATGCATGCATGAGACATCCATCATGTGTATATATCATGCAATCTCCATCTTAGCCATGCACTAACTTGTAAATTAAAAATGGTAAATGAGCTTTTAATCTTGTCAAAATTATCATGAAGTATATATAGCAACAAATCCTATTACTCGACAAACAAAAAATAACAAGAAGGAAACTAGTAAATATTAATTAAAAAATTGAACCAGAAAAATCTACCGAAATATTTAACTGAAATGATATGACAATAATAAAATTATAATTAAAACATATTTTTATGAATTTCATTACTTTCAATTGATAAACACAAGTGTTTTACCTCACTATATTCATTTTTTTAGCAAATTTTTTCCCCACATTTTTAATATAATTAATTTAATCAGTCACTTTAACAAGAAATATCGTAAACTGAATTTACAAGCAAGACCATGAAAAGATTAGAGGTTAATTAGATTGATCTCGTGCTCAAATGTATACGATTAAGCAAAAGCCATTAAATTTGATACAAACCACAATGAGCGTGTAAATATATGTATATGCATGAAACAGATCGTATATGCATGCATGGTGCGTAACAGGCTGTTACGTAACTTAACAAGCAATTAAGAGATGAATGATGCAGCCCCCTTTTGTAATCGGTAATTGTTCACTAATTAAAATCCATATTAAGTAGAGATTCCTTGTAACTCCCAAATCGAGCGCACAAACTCCAATCTATCTCTCGACCTCCCCCATTTATAACCCAATTCCGTAGTAAGATCTCCTCCTCCTCCTTCCTCTCTCTCTCTAAAAATGGACTGTGCAAAACTAAATATTCCGAAGGTGGAAATCAACCAGAATGAGTTTGATTGGCTTTACATGGATAAACCACTTCAAGGGTAAAGAAGTTTACAACTATATATATATATATATATATATTCCTTTCTGATCTTTAAAGGTGTTTTTGTTCATTTGTCTTACGTGTTTGTATATGTGTGTATATATATAATTATGGTCTATCTCTATAAATTAAGTTTTGAATTCTTCTTAATTTCTGCAGAATTTTGGATCAGCAGTTAGCATTCTCGGATGATTTTGATCATTTCATCAACAGTTTTTTGGAGTTTGATCAACCAGACCAGACTTCAAACCGAAACAATGATCACCACAATAATATGACCCATTTTGAGTTCATTAATGACTTTGAAGGAGATGATTATATCAGTAGTACTGGTGATATGAACTTGTGGAATGTTTACAGCAACATTCCATCATTTTACGAAGATATTTCAATGGATACTACTAATAAGCTGCAAAACCATGTGGCTGTGGAGAACTTTAATCAAGTAATCCCACCTTATGTTCAAGGAAATTTTGCCAGTTCGAGCGAGGAGGTGAAGAGAGAGAGTACTGGAAAGTCCAAATCTGCTTCCTTGGAATTTGATGAGATTCAAAAGCATTTTAATGTTCCAATAACTAAAGCGGCCAAGGAGTTGAATGTTGGATTGACTGTTCTGAAGAAGAGATGCAGAGAACTCAATATCATGAGGTGGCCACACCGCAAGATCAAGAGCTTGGACTCCCTCATTAACAATGCCAAGGTATCTACGTGTGCATCATTGCTTGTGTGTGTGTGTGTGTGTGTGTGATTTAACAGTATTTATATCATTAGTTAACTTTTTTTTCTTATTTTTCTTGCTAAATGTCATTTTCATTTTCTTTTGCAATTACAGTGCATCTCCCGAGTGTAACCAAATTTTGCAAAATAAGCTTAAGTTAATTATAAACCTCATTAGTTTTCTCTACTTTGTGTTTCCCCTCACCTCACCCAAATTACGCAGGAGTTAGGTTTGACAATGGAAATAAAGACACTGGAAGAGCACAGAAAGATGCTTGAGAAGCTGCCGGAACTTGAACTAACAGAGAGAACCAAGAAGTTGAGACAAGCCTGTTTCAAGGCCAATTACAAGAAGAGAAGATATCTGGCTGCTCTTGCTAACGTTTGATCAACGCACACATATATATGCGTGCGTGTGTGTGTGTGTGGGTGTGTGTGGAGTACTCATGTTTTGGTGTTCATGTTTTTGTTGTTACTTTTGGTTGCGGGGTCTTTTGTTTTGGTGTTTGTGTTTTTGTTATTACCATGCACATAGCAATGCCCACATGTTTATAAACTAAATGACATTTTGATTTCATTTCTTTCCATTTCATGGCTTAAATATTTGCAAGCTAGCACTTTATACATAGCAAAATGTCATATCAAACTTGCATTTCTATTTTTAATTTATGTATTGAAAGCACAATAGATAAATTAACAAGAAGACTCTCATAACAGTGTAACAATCATCCATGTGAGGGTTCTAACTTAGGTATATAGTATTTATGCACGCGCCTCCCTCTCTCTCTTTCTATATATATATAAGTAAACTTCCAATCAAAATTTGAGAACAAAGCTGGTGGTAATATGATTAATCAAGAGAGGGTTGATCTCGATTTTCCTTGTTTACGTCTCCACGGGACAACCTGCTTGAAGCTTTCATAGATACTTGCCTGCGACATCACACAATAACACAAGTTGTGTAAAATTTAGAATTCCTTAAATTTAAAAAGAAAAATTAAAAGAGTAAAATTTGAATATGTTTGAAAGTAGAAATTCAAAACAGGAATAGAAAACAAAAGGGTATAATCAATTAATTAATGCCAATGGCCTAAACTGTTTCTATCCATCTTTAAATAAATAAATTGATGTCCCTCTTTATTTCTCCAACTTCAAGTTAATTTTAGTTGCAAAAGTATAGAGAGACATTCAAATTAAAGTTTTGAGTATTTTAATAGAAAAAGTTTTTGTTCAAAGCAAATCCCAGGAACAAGACAAAAAAGGAAAAGAGGCTACTGATTTAACATTTATCAGCTTTCTAAAAGAATAGAATAAAATTCAATTAACTAATTATTAAGTTCAACTGTTCATATCATATATCTCTACTTAAGAGTAATATTTAAGTAATAATTAATCTAAAATTTTTAAATTAATAAATACTTAAAAGAAAAACAAATTAACCAAGTATTCCACAAATATATCAATTAAAATGTTTTGTGAGACCCACATTAAATAAAGAATTATCATTAAATTTTTTATTATCATTCGTAACTAACTAATAATTTTTTTCTTTATTTTCCTTAATAATTTCCACTGCTTATTGAAGCCTTATACGATGAAAAACTACGTACCCACTTCGAGGAATTGAAGAAACCACCTTTTTTTCTATCCCTTGCGATCTTCACCTCCGAGACATCAACCTCAATGGAAGGTGAAAAGTCAGAACTACCCCCTTCGTCGCAGCTATTCTCCTTGAAAGTCCCCCACCTCCAAGAACTGAAGTTCCACTTCTCCTTGCTGATCTGGCCCAAAACCACACCTCCTTCGGGGCTCCGAAACGACGCTTTACCGAACGAAAACGACAACGCGTGAGAGAGAGAACGATCGGAGTAATAAGGCCCGTCGAGGACGGTCGTGGGGGAGGGCGTGTTGCTGAACTTCGCCTCGCTCACTAGCCTCGGAGGGAGGTCCAAGCACCTCGCCGCCTTAGGCTTTGAGGCTTCGGCGGCGTAGGGTCGAGGTTTTCCTGGCGCCTCCTCCCATTGGAATGGAACAGAAATTTGGATTTTCGGTGGTGGCGTCGCCTTTCCGGGAGACTCCTCCGGCCTTGGAAGCGAGAACAGAGAGAGCTTCGGCGTGGAATTCAAATGCTCTATCTCGGACACCATTCTCCTCTCTCTTTCTCTGAATTCCACTCTCTTTTAAGCGTCTTCAGTTAATTCTCATAGCTAGAATTAATCATATTTATCAACAGGGAGGTGAGGGAGGGGAAGAGGGTTTTAAAACGGTTTGGCGCTTCTTCTTCGCTAGTAAAGGATGGTTCGCCCTTCCATTTGGCTGGTTAAGGACGAAGCTGCCCCTATGTGGGACCCACTCCCAACAACTTTATAATCACATAATCAACATTTTACTATAGTCTCTACAATTGAATTTGTAAGTGAAAATAAAAATTTTAAATGTAGATTTTAATTAAAAAAATACTAAGATTTATAAAATTCATACTCATGAGTAAGAGCTTCCAAATATTGAGACTCAAAATAATAATAATAAGAATATTTTAATTTTTTTGTTTCTTTTTTTTTTCTCAATTGAATCTTTAATTTTAGATATTTATTTATAATTAATTAATATATTTATTGCTTTATTAAGAGATAATATTATTCTTCAAGTTCTATTTTAATTTTTTCATAAATTAAATTACTTTTAAATAATATATAATTAACAATAATATAATTCTTAAATATTTTTAGAAATTAAATGCAGAATAAAAAATAAGAAATTAATATTTTAATCCTATACAAATTTGGTATATATAAGGGATTTTCATGCACCCGAGAGCTTGTAAAGTAAGAATTTGTTAAGAGATATTGATGTGAATACTTTCACATGAATACTTAAAAGTCTACTTGTGTGTTGTGTTAGTTAAAAATTTATTATTCAGGTAGTATTTAGGGTGGTAAAAAATAAGAAAAAATGTGATTTGAAATAATTTTTAGTTTTTGTGTTTTTAACTTAAATCATTTTATTTTTCTAAGATAAAATAATGTAATTTTTTGATCCTTGCGATAAAAGTTGGATAGAGAAATTGCAGAAGTAGTTATTGAATCCGTTTCCGTGGATTTATGTTACAATTTTTTTTTTGAAATTTATTGAATTTTTTGATTTTTAAGTGAAAAACATTAGAGAAAAAAAATTTGTGGGAATGATTTCCTCAATCCATACCCATGGATTTACGAAGTCGTTGAAATTTATTGGGATTTATGAAAAAATATTATGATTTGTAAAAAAGGTATTAGTGTGAGACCTTGAAATTTTGTTAAATTTTTAAATATTAATATGAATTGATTTTAGAAATTAATTGTGTTAATGGGAAAAAAAATTTAGTTTCTTTTTCTTTTCTAAACTAATTTGTTGGAAATTAAGTTAATAAATAATTATGGAAAACAAAGTGACGACGGATGAGGTGTCCATCAACTTAATTGTCTTAATTGGCATGTGGGAATAGGTAGACCAAGTCATGATGGTGGGATGTAGGTGGAAGAAGCTCATAGGTCCACTTAGAAGGGAAATATATATATATATATATATGGAGGAACCACGGGTGAGGGATTTAAGGCCAACCCATGCATATATATATGTGTGTGCATGGTAATATGGGACCGAGGGGTTCGGGAAGAAGAAAAAAAAAAAAAAAAAAGGAAAGGAAAATGGAGAAAAGTTTAAGGAAATTGGGCTAAAATTTTGAGGTATGTATTTACTTTGTTAACTCACAAATAGATTTTTGGTATTAAATGTGTTGAAATATATTGATAGTATTTTATTTAGTAGAGTTATATTATTAATTAATTTGGAAAAAATTATGGTTTAATGTATATAATTTGTTTGGGTTAAAAATTTAGACCCAAAAATAAATCAATAATAACCACCTTCATAATTTAATTTTTCTATAATAAAGTGTACATAGTCACTAAATAAAAGGTATTTGCTATGAATTTAAGTTGATGGGAGAAATTTGTCAAAATTTAGGTAAAATTATTGGTAATGGAAGAATTACCAATCTGAACCTCTTAGGCCAAGTACAACAATTGAAGTGATAGGACAACAACATACGAATATTTATTAACAAATCATAATTTATTTACACAGAATTCAATCCGGATTAAAAGAAAAGTCAGTACGAAAGATCGCCGAACTCGTTCAGGTAAGGGATTTATTCTTGCAGTTGAAACTTAATATTTTGTATAAAGGCATAATAGAAGTTACCCTCAGATATTCTAAAATTTGTTAAAAAAGCATAAGTATTAATATTGATTATATGTTGAGAATTCATGCCATTAGATACTCTAAAATTTCATTGCATGACTGTTGTGATATTACGGGAGAATGTAAAATGATGAGATTTGATTTTACCGGGTTTGGAGAATTACTCTCAGATATTCCAAAATGTATTGATAGTTGTGTGGGTAATATTGTTAATTGTGATTTGAGAAATCAAGCCGCCAGGCAAATGCAATAGAGTTATGATATAAGGGTGGCATGGGGATATAAGGGTGGAAAAATAGGTTGTTGTTAATATTATAACTATTTCATATACTTTTATATGAAGGACTTGTTGAGGGGTTACCAGGGTGGCAAGAGATCATAAGGATTAGAATAAAGTAACTTTGCATAAGCATTACACTGTTTGTTTATTTAATTCGTAATGTTACCGTATATTTTATTTGATAATCATAATTGCTTTGAATATTTAATAATTATCTTTATATGGAAATACTTATTGATATTGTTTGAATATTTTTCCTACTCGGCTTAGCAGCTCACCCCGTCTTATGGGTTTTATACAGAGAGGCTGTCTAATAGTAAAAATTGAAGATGACAAAGACTAATGGCTGATCTAAGAGGACGATTAACAGTTAGAATAGGGCTTAGTGTATATGTAAATTTTTTTTTTTTTGCAACTAAATTAGGGAGAAACTCTTGTAAACAATCTGGTTATTTTGTTATAATAGGGAAGAACTCTTGTAAACAATCTGACTATTATATTCTACATTTTCTATTAAAACCCAGGACGTGACAATTAGGGTTTATAAAAATTTATTGAGATATATAGATATATATAGAAATTTATAGAGATTTCAAGAAATACAAGATATATAAAATGTGTTAGAGAGTTTTAGAGATTTTCAGATATTTTTGTTGGTTTTTAACAAATCATACGGTACCTCAATGATTTATTATGGAATTAAGGTAAGGTTGAATACAATTTACAATTGAAATTTAGTTCGATTAAAATTTAAATATATATAATGATTAAAAATTACTTGATCTAAACACAATTTTAAATTAAAAAAAAATTCCAAAGCAAACTTAAACAATGCAGCACACGATTTATATGTAATCCTAAACATAGTGACAGTCCCTATACCTGACTCAAATCAATTGGTACATTTTTAAATTTAAAAAAAAAAAATTAAATCAAACTTAATCAATACAGTACACTAACAATTTCTCGACTCTAATCAGGTATTGAATTTCTTATTTTGATACGTAGGGTATTAGTATTGGATTTTTCCATTTATTTTTTACTTTATTTCTTTGACTATTTTCATTTTTGTTTTGATACATCAACGGATCGAGAAGAAAAACAGAGACCGAAAGAGGGAATAAAAAAGGAAAAGGTTCCATTTTGCTCGAAGTCCTCAAAATTATTCCACTACTTTCTTCTACTTTTTGATTTTGATTCAAGACCATTCGTTTAACATGGTTGGCCACACACAGAGAGATTACTAAGCTGCTGTTTGGCATATTAAAAATAATTATTTTTTTAATTTTTTTATAAATTTTTATCAAACATCTCACAGATAATTAAAGGGCCACGTCTCAATCCGTGATACAAAATTATAGCTTTTTCATAAAAGTTTAGTGATACCAAACGTCCCTTAACGCAATTGGTCGGGCATTTAAGGCTTGGTTTGGCAACCAAAAAAATTAACTTTTTTGTAGCTGGCTAACAGCTGAAAAAAAGTTAGCTTTTTAGTAGCTACCTTTTTTATTTTTTGTTAATTTGACATTTTTGCCCTTGAAGGTTTAAAAAAAGATTAAAATGTAAGAGGGTAACTTTAATAATTTTAGAAAAAACCAAAAAACTAGTAGTTGGTAGCTGAGCTACCAAATACGGATTGCCAAACCAAGCCTAAATCTGTCAAGAGTGTTCTAAGGAAGTCCATTTAAATTCCATTAGATATCTTCCAAAAAATTAAATAGTTCTAAACAGAATAAATTTATCTAAATTCGAAACATAACAAGGAACGTCTGAAAATAATATTTACATTGTACCAAAAATAATATTAATTAAAGAATAATAGCGCAACAATTACAGAACTTTTAGACTGTCGGATTAGGCTTAATAATGTTTTAATAACTATTAGCTTTGGTTGGGATAGACTTGAAAAATATTTAAGTTTGTCTTTCAATCTCAAATCCACCTGTTTAATTCTATTTCTAAAAAATATATAAATAATCAGACTCTGGAATTAAAATAGAAAAGAAAAAACAATTTTTTTTTATTTTTTATTAAATTTTAACTGTTCATTTTATCAAAATAAGGTTAATATTAATAACGTATTAAAATAAACGAAGCAAGTGTAATTTATAAATATTGTGAGTGGTGAGTATAAATATAAAGAAAGATAGATGTAATTTACTCAATTATTAAACATTTCAAATGTTTAAAGAGCCTAATCCTAACATATTATTACTGTGTTTCAGATGATGAATTTGATAAAAATTTGATTTTATTTTGTGAAATTCTCACAAATTCTGAAGTTTTGAATCAAAATAAAATTTTTGAGTTGAATTTAAGAAAAAAAATTCATTTAAAATCCAACAAAAAAATATTAAAATTTTTTTTTAAGCAGAAAAATTTACCTTCATATAACTTTGATATTTTTATTAAATCAATTCAATTAAATTTAATTATTTAATTTAAATTTGTGTTCCAAATTCAAAAGTTTAGTTTTCAAATTAAATCAATCAAATGTTCATTCTAAAATCAAATAAATTCTTAAATCCAAACAAAAAATTTTATTTATTAAATGGAATCAAATTAAATTTTGATTTTAAAATCAAATCATTTATAACCGAACGTAAAGAGTGAGTTTGGAAAAATAAATAAATGAATTTTAACTAATTATTTTTTAGTCAACTATAAAAAAAATATATTTTTTTCTAAACGTGAAAAAGAAGCTAGCTTTTAGTTACTAATTTTTAAATTTCTTTTTTGTTTTGTTCTTTTTTTTTTTATTTTACATATTTACCTTTTATCTGGTTTAAAAAAAATATAAAAATTTAAGATCCGATTGAATGGTGCTAAAATTTCAGAAGATAAGTTTTAGATGGGATATTATTTTTACAGAGTTTGCCCACATTGATATGACGTTTATAGAGGGGTAACTTTTGACTTAGTTTGGATGTTTTATAAATAAGAAGGGTTGAATGATGAAAAAAGTAACAAATGACTCTTTTGCCCTTGTGGTGTCCCAAATTTTGTTACCCATTAAATTAAATATTAAATTATAAAACCAACTTTATTTAATTATTTTTGGACAATATGAAATTGTATTATTTATTTCATTGAAAATTTAATTTTTTATAAATTTATTTAAAGAATTTTAAATATATACTTTTGAATGGTTGGTTATTATCTAATTTTTTTAATTATATATTATTTTGACTTGTTAACTTATCTATTATTTTTTTTACTAGCATTATATTTATTTTGATCAAATTAACAATACTATTAACGAGGACTAAAAACGTTACAAACAAGGGATTTAAGGGAGATAATTTTTAGCTAGTCCTGGGTTATCGAAAAATTATTCCCCAAGATGGGGAAAGCTAATTGGAGAGGGAAGTTAAGAGAGGGAAAGATGGGGACAAATTTTGTTATCCAAATATTGATAACAATATAAGACCTATATTTATGATGGGATAAAAGGTTTTGAGGGGATTTTTTCCTTTGACTCCTTAAGTCGGTCGGTTTACTTACACTGCCGTGCACGTGTGAACCCCATATAAAAAGGGGAGAAATCAACGGTCCAATTGATTCACTCTTAACATCGCAAGGTCCAAGTTTTCAGGCTCAAGATATAAACCCATT
>QLOD02000033.1:1519180-1533819 GCA_003260245.2 Sideroxylon spinosum
TTTAATTCACATATGTACATCAGTAATTTTTTCTTTTTTATTGCTACAAGTTTAATTATTTATATGAGTATTTTGTTTTTATTTGAAAGTGAATTCAGAATTCAAATTAAAATCTAAAATCAGAAATTATAAAATCTAGAATTAAACATAACAGTTCAGAAAAGTTACGAGATATTTGAAATTGTAAAAGTTATATAAATTTATAAAAATTATAGTAAATAAAAAACTTACATTTTATAAAAAATTTCAGAGTCTTATACAGTTATATGAATTGCATCTTTCGTTGTAGTGGATTTACACTACCATTGTCCATAAATGAACAAACTCTTGGCCAAATATTGGTTTTGTAGGATGGAAAAACTGATAACAAACAGGTAGGTCATCAATTAATTGGTGGTGCATCTGCATTGAGCGCTAACATATAGGGAAGGAAAAGTAGTGAGCTTTATTTGTTCGTTTCTGCTCGTGTGTGCGCGCCCACATTATGGATATGGACATATCCGATCCCTTTGGCATTGAAATGAAACCAACATATATAAATAAACAGAGGAAATGAGGATTACAGAAGCATCATCAACTGTCAAACATAATTTATTACGATAGTGGTGTGAGACCCAAACACGAAAACTGGGATTTTATCAAACGTTTGTAATTGAATGTGGTTTGTTGATTCGCAGAAGTTGTGCCCACTCCACAAAAAGAATTGAGCCAAAAAAAAAAAAAAAAAAGGACTATAACCCGCTTCCATCGTGGCTGGGTGCAAAACCATTTTGGATACAATGACTTAATTTGACCACAAATAAGTCATCCCATCATTACTACTACTTGTCTAGTTGATGTAGGGAGGATCAATGAAGGCCCATTCAAATACTTGCTCGTATTGAACTGCAGCATTATCCCACGTGCAGTCCCTCTCCATCCCTCTCTTCATTAACCCCTCCCAAGAAGACTTGTGTTCTCTGTAAGTCTGAATTGCCACCTTTAGCGCCTGCCAGAAATACAAAATATACAGGGGACAAATGCCGTATGAAAATTTTGAAAAGAAAATAAGATTTGATCTTTAATAACATGCCAAGCAACTCAACCTGTTGTTTTCCAAACAAGAAATGGCATTGTTCCTCTTTTTAGTGATTTCGTCATGCAATTTCATCAAACAACAGTAAATATAGCAACCAAACAAAAGATAAAAGGAGAAAGTGGGGTTGAGGTCTGGAAGTAGGTAAGAAATACCCTAAATATTTTAGTAAGGCAGAGAGACAGAAAATGGAAACTAATAATTTATCTGACCATACCACTGAGTTCAATTTGTAACACGTTAAACGATATATTACCATGGCAATCATCTTCAAAATTGCAAATCAAACATGCTTTGAAGCGAAAAGTAAAGCACAAGGACGTGTATTAAACATAAATATTGAAACAGTGGGAGCTGAAGTTGCCAAGGAACTAAGAATAGAACGTCTAGTGGGCATATTGGAAAATACAAGTTCCATGAGAATTTGACATACCGCCAACATACTTTCTCGTGATAGAGGAGAAAAAGCCCACCTGTTGAAAAAATTCCAAAATAATGTTAAAATTAAGGCAAGGATACAACGACTATTACAAGCGATATAAGCAATTGATGATGCCAGTATGTCAAAAGGAAATTGCACAATATAAGTATTGTAGGAGCTGTGGAAGGTCACAAATTCACAATTTTAACAAAATTTCAGAAATCAAATCATCATAGTTGAGCAGCTCTTAATAACCAAATCACACACTACACATCCCACCCCCCACCACGCACAAAAACACGTGCACACACACACACACACACCCAAAAGGGTGAGAAAGATGAAAGGAGGTGAAGGATAAAAGATGTGGAGGAGAGGAAGACATAACAAGTCACTAAGATAATTTGAAAACTATTTATTGAATTTACATAAATTCAATGACAAAACTTTTCATCAGCAGCTTGCAACTGTGCCTCAGAGATCAAGTGCAAGAACCAGGTAGATGGTACACATTTGGCAGTCTGATTCAAACACCAGATTGATGCCACTGCCACATAGGAGTTGGATATACCAGTCTAAATATCTAGTTTTTAAACATACATTAAAAATTATCCAACACCCAGTATTGAAAGATAAATACATACCCAGTGCCTTCACTGTGCCCTTCTTGAGCATATGGATTGAAATTCTCTACTGTATCCTGTGACATAAATACCAAGGGATACTTAATATATGTAGGCAAATATTTAAAAAAAGAATGAAAAAATACTGCTTCCATTATCATGGAAGTAAACTTACTCTAAGTCCACCAGTGCCATGCACCACAGGTACAGTTCCATATCTCATTGCATACAACTGGTTAAGACCACAAGGTTCAAATCTTGAAGGCATCAATAGAATGTCACAACTGCAATGTTCAAAGTTGAATAGGTCAGCTTCAAAGTATTTGTTGGATCAGTAAAAATTTAAAATTTGGACTCTTGGATTACCCCGCTGTTATTTTATGAGAAATGGGAACATTAAATCCAACCCAACCCCGAAAGCTGTCTCTATAATATGACTCTGTTACTCTCATCCAATCTTCATATTGTTTTTCCCCAGAGCCAAGCATTACCTGAAATAAATTAGATCTACAAAAGTCATGCCAGGGGAAGATTTGCGACTTCAAATAAGATCCCTGTCAAATGGATTGACCACAAAGCCACCCATGCAGCAGTGCAATTAATTCCACTTTAGAACCTGGAGATCATAATCCCATGCCCACCTACTGAGTATTTGTCCCTTCAGCAATTATGAATTTATTAAAACTTTTATCAAAGAAATATGACTGAATTCAAACATTCCCTCAAGCTAATAAAACTGGGCACGTTTCAATGTTGATGATATAATAAAATTAGCACATTTCTCTATGTTGGGACTTGTGGCTCATACGGAGGAAAATCAAGTTCTAGGAAAAGGGGCGAGTATTCAATGTTGAGTGGGCTGGGCCGTAGGCTTGAAGGTTTGGAGGGTGCAGGGGGCAACGCTCCCATGGAATGTTACGGTGTACTTAAGTGTATTATAGGAATCAGACCATATAATCCTATTCGGGTTAGAAATACCATGTAATCCTGTTAGGGTTAAGAATAGAGACAATTATAAATACTCTCTATGTAACCCTGTGATTAATAAGAAAAGAACCCTAACTCTTGCTCCTGTGGACGTACCCAGGTTTTTTGAAAAATCACGTATATCTGTGTGTTGATCTATTTACTGTTTTCTCAAAATCGTGTGTTTGTGAGTGAATCGGGCACAACAATTGGTATCAGAGCGTAGGTTGAATCACACGAAGAACGATGGTGGGAAGTTCGTCTATTACAAAGTTCGATGTAAGCAAGTTCGATGGGACTGGGAATTTCGGACTATAACAACAGTGGGTAAAAGATCTGTTAATACAACAGGGTTTGGTGAAGGCGTTGAACGGGGCTACGAAGAAACCAGAGGCGATGTCGAATGATGACTGGGAAGATATGGAGATGAAGGCTGTGAGTATGATTCATCTGTATTTGCAGATGAAGTTATGTATCATGTGATTGATGATGACTCGCCTATTGGTGTCTGGGCTAAACTGGAAAGCAGGTATACGTCGAAGTCTTTGACAAATAAATTGTTTCTAAAGCAAAAGTTATTTGGGCTGAAGATGGTTGACGGTTTTGATCTAATTCAGCATATTAACACGTTCAATCAACTTATTAGCGATCTGAAAAGGATTGACATGAAATTCAAAGAGGAAGACCAAGCTTTGATGTTGCTGTCCTCGTTACCGACTTCTCTCGACACACTCGTTACAACTCTACTCTTGGGGAAAGAAACCCTAGAATTAGAGAAGGTCACTGCAGCCCTTCTGGCGTATAACCAACGCAAACAACAGGCTAATTTGTCTCAAGATGAAGAACTGGTGGCAAAAGGTACGAGGATTGTGGAAGAAATAAGGAGAGGGGTAAAACAGGTGGAGGCCGTGGGAGATCTTAATCGAGAGGGCAGTCCAGCGAAGGGTTTGTGTACAAGTGTTACAAATGCTATGAAGCAGTTCACATGAAAAAGGACTGCCCTAAAAAGGGCACAAATTGGAAGAAGAAACAGAGAAAGGCAGGAGAAAAGAAAGATGGACCTTCAAACTCTATGAACATTGCAGAGTAGAATTCAGAAGAAGATGGTGATATGTTTTCGATTTCAATCCATGTGGATCATCTGTCAGACTCATGGATTCTGGATTCATCATGCTTCTATCAAATGTCTCCTAACAGAGAATGGTTTGACACCTACAGGTTAGTGGATTGTGGTACTGTTCTTATGGGTAATGATGCATATTGCAAAGTCATAGGAATAGGAACAATTAAAATCAGAATGTCTAATGGTGTTGTGAGAACCTTGGGTGAAGTTAGGCATGCACCAGATTTGAGGAAAAATTAAATTTCATTGGGAACCTTAGACTCTATAGGCTGCGGGTATAAAACAGAAGGTGGAGAAATGAAGGTAACGGAAGGTGTTATGGTGATCTTGAAGGGTTTGAAAGGTCCTGGAAATATTTATAAGCTGATAGGGAGTACAGTTGTAGGTGGAGTTGCTGCCATTATAACTGATGATGCTGATGACATCATGGTTCAAAGTATCGCCCGAGACGCCAAGATCTCGTCCGAGACGTATCGGAATTGATGAATGGCGCGACGAGATTTCAGTCCGCGTCAAAGAAATGTTTCAAGAATAGTCATCTCGCTTTGTCGCGACTAAGACAAGCTAATATCTCAGCGATACACTAAGACTACAAATTGTTGCGGCGAAAAATCAATGAGACAAACAATTTCTCGATGATTTGCGTAAAAGATGGACAAAAATTAGCTTAGTTGCTTGTTATAAATAGTTATCTAATGCTTAGTAAGAGCGTTACTATATTTTTAGTCATGTAATATATCTATTTTATTATTTAGAATTTTTCTAGGTATACATTTTTATTTTTAAATTAAAAAAATAAAATAATACGTATCGTCCGATATCGCGACGCAACACCGCGACCGCATCAAAGATTCTCAAGCCGATATGATAGCCGCGATCGCAACTTTGAACCATAGATGACATTATTCTCTGGCACATGCGTTTGGGGCATATAGGGGAACGTGGGATGTTAGAGCTGCATAAGAGGAATCTGCTGAAAAGGGTGAAATCATCCAAGGTTGGATTTTGCAAGTTTTGTGTTTGTTCTAGGGAAATAGTTTTAGGTACAGTTTAGAGGTGCTACTCATAGAACAAAGGGAATTCTTAACTATATACATTCAGATGTTTGGGGGCCAGTGAGAATAGCTTCGAAAGGAGGATCTCTGTATTTCGTGACCTTTATCAATGATTTTTCAAGGAAAGTTTGGGTGTACTTCATGAAACACAAATCTGAAGTTTTGATAAATGTGGAAGGCTGAAGTGGAAAACTAGACAGGGAAGCGAATTAAGTGCCTCAGAACAGATAATTGGAAAGAGTACAAGAATGGGCTTTTCTGAAGTTTTGTAAGGAGCATGGGATTCAGCAACACTTCACATTTTGTAAGATACCTCAGCAGAATGGGGTGGCATAAAGGATGAATAGAACTATAGCGGAAAAGACACGGTGTATCAGATTGAATGCAGGACTTCCTAAGAATTTCTGGGCAGAAGCAGTGAGTATGGCATGTTTTATTATAAACAGGTCACCGAGTATTGCTTTGGAAGGAAAGGTAACGAAAGAGGTATGGACAGGGGGAGATGTAGATTATTCAGTTTTACGAGTTTTTGGATGTCCAGCCTATGTTCATGTTCCCGGGAATGAGAGGTCAAAGCTTGATGCGAAATCCCGATAGTGTATCTTTATTGGGTATGAAAAAAAGATAAAAGGGTGCTAACTCTGGGATCCGGAAGCGAAGAAGGTAATGATCAGCAGAAATATGGTATTTGATGAAGCTTCTATGGGTAAGACACATCAGATATCCGAGTCAGTGAAAGGTAACAAGCAGCTGGATATACAGGTTGAGCTGAATGGTTCTGACACACGTGGTTCTGAGTCAGAAGAGCAGCAGAAACAATAGCAACAAGAAAGCATAACTACAGGGAGACCCAGACGTACAATCAATCTACTTGAAATGTAAGGTTTCTTTTGCTTTAACTACTACCAGTGAGGATTCGTCTACTTTTCATGAGGCTATCACTAGTTCTGAAAAGGACAGATGTATGGAAGCCATGATGGAAGAAATAGAATCATTGCACAAGAATCAGACTTGGGAGTTGAAAGAATTGCCCGAGAGAAAGAAGACAGTGGGTTGCAAATGGGTGTATAAAAGGAAAGAAGCTACATCAGAAAAGGAAAAGGAGAAGTTCAAGGCTCAGTTAGTAGCAAAGGGATACTCACAGAGGAAGGAGATTGATTATGATGAGGTATTTTCTCCAGTTGTGAGGCATACTTCAATTAGAACTATCTTGGCAATGGCGGCTAGCTATGATCTGGAGTTAGAGCAGCTAGATGTGAAAACAGCTTTTCTTTATGGTGATTTGGAGGAGGTTATTTACATGGAGCAGCCTGAGAGATTCAAGCAGCCAGAGACTAAGCACCTTGTATGTAGGTTGAGGAAGTCGCTTTATGGACTTAAGTAGTCTCCAAGACAATGGTATAAGAAGTTTGATTCATGCATGATACGGATCGGGTTCACATGCTATGAGTATGATTGTTGCGTTTATGTTAAGAGTCTTGATGATCGTTCTCATATTTTTCTTCTACTTTATGTCGATGATATGCTTATTGCCGCGAAGAGTTTAAATGAGGTAAACAAGTTGAAGTCTTTGTTGGGAAAGGAATTTGACATGAAGGATTTGAGTGCTGCAAAGAAAATACTTGGAATGGAGATTCGCAGAGATAGGTCAACTGGCAAGCTGTGGCTATCTCAGAAGAATTATGTTATAGAAGTGTTGGAAAGATTTATCATGAAAAATGCAAAATCGGTGAGCACTCCTTTGGCGAGTCATTTCAGATTGTCTTAAGCACAACGTTCGAAGTTAACTGAAGAAATTCAAGACATGTCAAAAGTGCGGTATGCCAGTGCAGTTGGTTGCTTGATGTATGCAACGGTGTGTACAAGACCCAGTTTGGCACATGCAGTTAGCATAATTAGTAAGTACATGACCACTCCAGGTAGAGAGCATTGGGGGCCAATCAACTGGATTTTCAGATACTTGAGAGGTACGGTGGACCGCGGTATTATGGTTGCTAGGCAACAGGATGAGATTTCAGTTTTGGGGTTTGTCGATGCTGATTGTGCTATAGGTTTGGTTGACAGAAGGTCTACAACAGAGTATGTGTTTACTTTTGCAGATGCTCCTGTCTGTTGGAGATCGTGGTACAACCTTTAGTGGCTCTATCTACTAATGAGTCTGAATATATGACGATAACTGAGGCTGCTAGGGAAGCATTGTGACTGAAGGGGTTAGTGAAAGAACTGGGCATAGATCAAGGTGGAGTGCAGTTATTCTGTGACAGTCAGAGTACCATCTATTTGGCGAAACATAAGGTGTATCATGCGCGGACCAAGCACATCGATGTGAGATTTCACAAGGTGAGAAAGTTGAGTGCTATGGGTGACTTGATACTCAAGAAGATGCACACTTCAAAGAATGCAGCTGACATGTTGACAAAGACGGTTACTACAGACAAGTTCGAGCATTGCTTGGACTTGGTTAATGTCTCTCAATGTTAGAGAGGAGACACTCCCCCCAAACCAGTTAAATGAGGTTTATCTGACTCCTGAAGGGGTGAGTATTCGCCAAGGTGAAGATTGTTGGGATTTGTGGCTCATATGGAGGAGAATCAAGTTCTAGGAAAAGGGACGAGTATTCAATGTTGAGTGAGCTGGACCGTAGGCCTGAAGGTTTGGGGGATGCGGAGGGCAACGCCCCGGCGGTATGGTACAGTGTAATTAAGGGTATTATGAGAATCAGACCATATAATCCTGTCAGGGTTAGAAATACCATATAATCCTGTTAGGTTTAGGAATAGAGACAATTATAAATACTTTCTATGTAACCCTGTGATTAATAAGAAAAGAACCCTAGCTCTCGCTCCCGTGAACGTACCCAGGTTTTTTGGGGAACCACGTATATCTGTGTGTTGATCTCTTTACTATTTTCTCTAAATTGTGTGTGTGTGAGTGAATCAGGCACAACACTCTAAAAGCTTAATCGTGGAGGTAAGTGTGCTACAGATTTTACACTTTATTAAAGTAGTTTAAACTATGCTATCAAACAAATAAAATACCAGAATTATGTTGGGTAAAATACTTACAAACTGCACATCCTCATCCATAAGTTCTGGAGTTGCAGATAGAATTATATCAATGCCTTTTTGGTAATCAAGTCTCCCGATAAATCCAATCTATACCAATTCAATAATCAAATCAGTAAGAGGACAAAGGTGTAACCCGCTGTTATATTATTATGACTTCCTCTCACCAATGGACAATCAGGTCTAACAGGAAGGCTTAATTCCTTTTGTAAGGCAATCTTGCATTGAACCTGAGTATTAAAAGTAATCAGGGTAAGAAAACAATAATTACAAATAAAAATATTCTAGAAATAGGAGGCCACCTTTCCAGAGAGGTCATGAATGGAATAATGTGAAGAAATATGTTCATCCTGAGATGGGTCCCATTCAGTAACATCAATGCCATTTGTGATCCCTGTTTATAAACATGGCATTAGTTTGAACTGTTTGGATTAAAGAACAAATATTGGTCCATTCTCAACATGCAGACCTTTGGCATAAAGATATTAAACAATCTGTATCAACATGAAAATCCTCTGTAAACTGACTCACATATGGACCTATGGATCGGTGACAGTCTAAAATACAGAATATGGACCTATGGATCGGTGACAGTCTAAAATAGAGACCATTAAATTTTCTCCGAAAATATTATCTCAAAGAGTAAGTAGAAGAGAGTCCTGAAACAAATGCAAGATGAATTTGCTGACTATTTCCATATTTTTCAATAGGCTCAGAAGCTTAAAAAGCTCTATTATATCGTAATCTCTGGGCATAACTTAAAAGGTTCATGTTCAGAATTAGTAGCAAAACAAATATTAGGACCTCTTTACCACTGAATTCCTTTCCAAACACATCAAATTGGAGTAACACCCCCCCCCCCCCAAAAGACCAAAAAAATAAATGGAGTGAAAACATGCAACTTATCGAGTAAATTTTAAGCAACAAAAACAATTTTCGACAATTTAAAATGAAAGACTATCAACAGATACAACACAAATAACCGAATTTCTTAATATTCATAGTCATTGAGCTAATGCCAAATACAAATCATTAAAATGATCTAAAATCATCACAGCTGTGTAGGAAGCAGTCCATGCTTAATAGGGGAAAGCTATTGAAATGCATTAAAAGTCTCATCCTCCAAATGCACCTTATTTGAGCACACTGGACTGATAACAGTTTTTGATGGAACAGCTATAAAAGATTCAGGAAATCCTTACAGAGAGTGGGCAGAACTCCGTTGAATATGTAATGGGCTGAACTCATAGATGCTTTGGTGGTATACTTTGAACAAAAAGCACTAATCGTGTAGGAAAATAGTTCAGCTACTTTTAACCATAAATGCAAAACCCAGATTTACTGCAATAATTTAAATTCTCGATTTTTTCAAATTTCATTGCAACATCAAACACTACTGACAAGGTTAAAATGTTAGATATTCGGAAAAATTTTCAAAAGCTTGAATCCTTGTCAAAGTAAACAACTTGAATAGAAAAATAAGTCCAAAACAGTTCCCTTAGCACAATATTCTCTTACTTTCCAGACACACAAAAACAAAAGAAAGCCATGATACTCTCTCAAATATTCCTCATTCTTGTTGGACAAGGTACTAGCAAACAGAAATGGTGGCAAATATAAAGATTAAAAGCTGTACCATTCAGGACACTTTTTCGACTACTTAACAGCTCATGTAGACCATAGCCACCATCAACAGTAATTATTTCCCTAGAATATCCCTGCCACCAGAGTATAAAATTTCAACATTGGGAAGTGTTGGAGATGATGAAATAAAAGGCACTTTGTCTTGTAGGGAAAATGTGAATCAATTGACACCATGGCAGTGACCACCCCACTCTTTTGGATATGGAATATCTCACGAACAATGGGAAAAAGAGGAAGTTTGCTGTCCAAACTCAAAATATTTTTCATGGTTCACAAGACAAATACCTGATATTTCATCAAAGGAGACGTTTTCAACAATAAATGGGAAATGTAACATTCATGACCTGGCTGACTGTCAGAATTCGATCAGCTGTCACAATTGCACCTTTCAAAACATTTACAGCTTCACCAGTGTCAAGAGCATGTGTCCTTGCCCATGTTGGAAATATCCATTCCAATGCTCCATACCACTCAGAAGGTAGACCCAAATTCTGGTAGGTTGCTGCAGGCTCCACTCCCTTGCATTTACAATAACAAAATAACTACAATCACATGCTAGGGCCTTTATTGTAAATAACTACAATAACATTTTGCCTTTACACTTTCTTGAGTCTCATATTCTGAATAACTACAATTTTTATAGCCTGACTAAAGGAAGATTATACTAGGCATTGCAAAATTGTATCCCTCCCTAATGCATGCATTTCATGAATTTCCTGTCATCCAGAGTCTCACTAGGATAATCACATTAAAATCAAAGGCTGTCCAACGCACGTCCTTCAGCATATATTAACACACTGGCATGTTCATTAAAGCCCATCAAGGATGTGATTCCAAAATTTTCAGTATGCGTCAGACATGCAACTGTCGATCTATATTTTCAATTTCCCGAAATACTCAAACTCCTCAATTTTTTTTCCCTTCTTATTTTTAATAATGAAGAAACATCCCCATTCTGCAAAGGCTCAAGTATTACATGGAATTATCTGTTTATTGAATATTTCTTGAGGTATTACTGTTTATTTTCTTTTTCAGGCTGTTTATATTGAATTAAGCAAACAAAATTTACCTGATGAGAAAGGTTATGGATTACAAGGATACTTCGAGCGTCCTTATAAACTCCATATGGACGATACTTGGCTGCCAAAAGGCTGAAACAAGACTTGAAGATTAACTATCACACAACGATTTCAACTTACAAAGAACACTTATGAAAAAACCACAAGAACAAACTATGTAGGGAAGAAAACAGATAACCAAACAGTAAAGAAATGGAATAACTGGAGAGTAAATTGCATACACTGGCACAGTGCTTGCATGCCAATCATTAACAAGGAACAAACATTTCTCTCCATAAGTGAACCCGCCCAATGGAAGCACCAAGGGAGCTTCACACGCTGCGTGACAAAGTAAAGTGAACCGAAACTGCTTAACAAAAAAAAAAAAAAAATGGAAAAGAAAAGAAAATAAAAATTTGTCATTGTTACTAAAATGAAATACTCAAATATTAGTTTGTTAAGTTCAACTCAATAACAAGAACAAATTATACCTGATTATCACCAAAAGCGCCATAAATATCACCATATGGATTTCCAGGACGGTGGTACGAGGGGTGGTCCACAAAGACCTAAATGCAGGAGAAAGTAACCATTATGACGACAAAGATTCTGATCAGCCTCTAGAAAATATCAGGAAGTGATATAGGTATATTTTCTTATATAACGGAATTAGCCACTGAGGCCATAGAGAATAAGATAATGCATTGGAAATATAGGAATGATATAAATTCGTAGGTTTATTATTGAACAGAGGAGCAGCATGAAGAAGTTCTCTCACCCAATCAACACCTGCTCTATACTCATGGAAGAAAGAAACCTCCTGTTCCCCTCCAAAGCAATAGACCTTGATGCGGCGACCAACATCAGATGCACTAGCAAAGTTTTTGTCTGATGGGCCACCATGCAAATATCTGGGGGAGACGACCATAATGCGATGTCCACGAGCAGCAAGTGCTATAGGTAAAGAGCCACAAACATCTCCTAAGCCGCCCGTTTTTGAATAAGGTGATGCTTCAGCAGTAACAAAAACAATATTATAGGTTATTCTGGTTGGGATCTTCTCTTTTGTTTCAATGTCCTCAACCACTTCTTCTCTATCAGTAGTAGCTGCCTTGTCCTGGGAGTCGGTGACTTTGCTGTCACCTGCAGTTTAAGTTCATAACATTAATCATCAGGGCAATAAAACTACCATGCTAAGATAATAAAGTATAGGCAAGTCCTCAATACTATCCCTGCTTGATACAAATCTGGAATAAAGTTCTTGAGAAAATCAGACTGAGAATGCCAAGGTTAACAAAATTCAAAGGATAATTTAAAATCTAAAAATTAAAATCGAGATAAGTGCAGACAACAATAGATAGTGGATGATAGACTAATTAATGGTAATTAATAGGACAAAGATATTAGATTCGGGTGTTATATTTATAAAAAAAACAATAGAAACATGGGGCGGACCCACACCGGGCCCAGTGGGGGCAATTGCCCGCGCTCACCTGAACAAATTACACCTAGACCCCCTTGTTTTCCAGCTGAATAAAAACTCTCCAGTACTTTACCCCAACTGCCCACTCGTAGTCGTCCCCTGTGCAGTGGAAAATATACAAAAGCAGCTTACTGCCCAGGTTAAAATAATTTTCGAATTTTTCAAAATTATCCCTAAAAATTTTGTTCTATTACCATAATTACCCATGAAAACTATTTTTATTACAAAAATATCCTATTTTTCTCCCCATCAATCAACAGTACTTAATTTTTTTGCCCCGGCTGATTACAATCCATAGGTTCTCCCTCAGTCTCTATTATGGAGGGGCTTAGGCATTATACTGCCAATCAAACAGGAAAAATATATTCACAACGTAGGAGAGCAAAACCTAGCATTGGCCAATCATAGCTTACCTCAAATATTTACAGATTCGGTAACTATAACAAAGTCTTTCTGAGATTCTTTTTAACAAAGAGATGCAGGGCGTCCAACAATTTTCAGACCTACTATTTTGAAGTATTATAACCTAAAGGTGGAAACTAACGGGATGGCACATAACCTGAAGTGTTAACTGGCAAATTTATCTGGACAATCAGAAACCAAAGTTACCCCAAGTACAAGTTACAGTCCTTCCAGTTCAAAAACAGAGGATGATTTGGAAGGCAGCCCTACCATAAATGATATGCAGCTCCAAAACAATCAGTCTTTCCAGCCTTACTGTCAACCAGGTAATGGATCAAATACCACATTATCCTTTTGCCTTTTTAGTCACATAACTAAGACAAATGGCCCAACCCCCATCACACAAAAACAACCATATAACGTCCCAATTGAAATTTCTATTGAGCATCCATCCACCACATTGTTTACGAATGTCAACATTATGAAAAGAAAAACCACTAAATCAATGAAAATCCTCACAATGCATGAAATTCATTCAGTCAGATGAATCACCACTAGCAACTCCTAAAATTTAATCATGCAACCAACTGCTTTTATACATGCCATCTTATCTATTAAATGAACTCATCACAATCACTGATTCACTTATCCAACCCACTACTACAGTCAGTAATTCTTTTATTTTTTTTCTTCTGATATTTTTGCTAAGCTGTGAGGTTTGATCTGTGGTGAAACCAATCCACGAAAATTACCATTTTACTAGAATTTATTACTGATTACCAACAAAAATTGCAATTAAAAATTAAAACTTTGCCTCGTACTGTAGGACAGCACCGAATATAATATTATTATCGTCTGTCAAAAGAATCCGAAGAAGGAAATACCACAGCATTGAATATAATAATATTATTACTATAGCATGCTCAGTTAGATTCGCTGAAAGATTGCATTGAAAATTTTTGAAATCCACATACCGGATGGAGGAGGAATCAAATGAAACCCAACGACAGAGCCAGAATCGTCCCACTCTGTACCCAACAGAAGACCCTCCTCCTCTTTATCATCTGCGAGGATCGAAGAACCCTCCTGTTCATGCGAGCTTCGAGAACCACCTCTGTTCCCATCCGGCACTGATCTCCGAAGCGTCAGAGACCCAAGTTCGCTTCTTTTCTGCCTCCACGAGGTGGAAGCAACGCCGAGTTGCCTGAACCCAGCCAACTTCGAACTGGCATTTGTTGAGCATAGAAACAACTTGCACTGAAGTAGTGGACAAGAACTTCGCATCAGAGTCTCCATGGTGGAGAGAGAAGGAGGAGGAGAAGAAGAAGAAGAGAGAGGAGAAAGAGACACCGAAATTGGACGTAAGGGATCGTGAATTGAGACAAAGAAAAGAACAAAGAAAAAATCTTTGGAAAAGAAAAGGAGGGTGATAGAGATTTTCCAGAGATTTTAGTGCGAGAGAGAGGAGGAGAGAGAGTGCAGAGTACGGGATCTGACGAAATCGCGCAGGTCGAGAAGAGATCCAAAACGACGCTGTTCCTTTCGACTATTCTTTATTATCTCAGTCGACAGGGTGGGACGTAAGTGTACGAGTACGACGTAGTTCCGAGTTGCAGAAGTACCAAGCATATTATGGAATAATAATGACAGGCCATAATCCCCAAGTTGCAGAATGATGGAAGTTCAAGACCCCCCACCAAAACCCATTAATTATTTTTTTATTT
>QLOD02000033.1:1603027-1616167 GCA_003260245.2 Sideroxylon spinosum
ATTCTTTCTGAGTAACTATATGCATGATAATTCAAATTTCTCAAACTGGGGTATGTGCTTATTGTAGAGAAAAGTAAGACAAAATATAGAAGTGTCTCAAGGAATGGAATGTACATTTTGGATGTTTCATCTTTTGGATATTTGTAAAAAGAGCTGCCAGAACCCTTCCCTTTCTTCCCTTTTTGCTTACTAGTTAGGACTTCTTATTCCCAGTTTAGTCAAGTTTGTTTTGTCCAACATTTCTTTTATTAGTTGATGTTTTATCATGGTTTATCTAGATAGTTGTGGAGAAGCAAGAACTTGAAAGCTGTAGAAGGATTAGTTGGGAAGCACGATAGTATCACAGTGGTTGCATTTCCTCATTATAGATAAAGTTCTGATGGACATTTTTAACAGGACTGCTTTTTCAAAAAAAAAAAAAAAAATTTCCTGCTTCTTTCAGTTAATTATTTTAATTTTATTCTTCTATCAATATTTGTGGTGCATTTAACTGACTAGCATATAAAACATTTCCAGGAAGTTGGCTTGAGAGGGCTGACAAGCAAAAGACAAATGAAAATAGTATTGAGATGGATGAGGGAGAGGCAGAAGCTCAAGCAAATATGCAACCACGTGGGGCCCCAGAAGCAATTTCTGTATACAACCTGGTTTACGAAACCCAACATCAAGCAGGCAAGGCCAGGAAATGATTCTTCTCAACCAAAGCTACCCTGAACTTCATTGGGTACCACCACCGGCTGAGAAAATTGCTTGACATCTCAAGTTTACTTGAAGCTTCCCTGGAACTTCCACTGCTGATTGTTGTATATTTCTGTCCTTTTTCTGTTTCTATATTTGGATGGTTCAGTCTCAAATTAAAACATAGTGCTCGTTTGGAGCTCTATAATTTTACAAAACTCTATAAATCTCTATAAAATTTAATTTTTTACTCACTGCCAGAATTACAAGATTATAATTTTTACAAATCTATATTAATTTTTACAACTCCAAACATTCTAACAATGAGAGTTATTTTTCAATACCATCACATGGGATGGTTTTGGATGCCCCCTCTCCAAACAAACTAGTAATGCAGGGGAAAAGGAAGCCGAAGCTGCGCCCATTATACGGTTTCCAATCAAAGCCCTTGAACAGGTTGAGAGCAACGTAAACAATAATACTCTATTTGGAACTATGAATTTGATTGGATTTGATTTCATTTGATGAGAATTTTTACCAATATTTATAGTTGGAATTAAAATACAATTTTATGAGTTGGATTTGATTTTATTTTATAACTTAAATTTTAGGATTTTTATATCATTTAAAATCTAATTCAAAATAATAGAATTTGATGAGAATTCATTATTTGTCATTTTATATCATAATTTTTATTTTAATTAATATGGTTAAACTTAATATTTCTCTTAAACCAAATCAATTCAATTCCTAAATTCAAATTGTGTTCCAAATACAAAAATTTTTATTTATCAAATCATGATTCAAATGAATTTTAGATCACCATGCCCTCACAAATGTCTATTTTCCACTCAACATTTCAATGCAAAACAAGGTGAAAATAGAATCACAATTGGAAAGAGTACGCCCACTTATGAATAACATTATGGGTTGTCATGCTAACTCCACTAATTACATAGATTAATTTTCTTCTCTGTTAAAAATAAAATTATATAAATTGATATTCTTTTTTTTTTTATGCTAAAAATTAAGGAGGTGGGGATTGAAAAATCTTAAGTTTGACTAGTTGAAGTGGTCAATACAACTTTTATTTAATTTGTTAGTGCTACAACTTCAATAGAAGTTCTAATACGATCCTATTAGTTTAAATTTAGCCAAAACTAAATTAAAATAATCTATTTATTATTTTAAAATTATTTTAATAGATAACAATTATGTATTAAAATATTAATTTTATTAAAATTACTATTAAAATAATAAATTAATTTTTATTAAATTAAAATTTTAATAAGTAATAGTTACTCTTAAAATGATTTATTTTATTAAATTAATTTTAATAATTAAAATAGTAATTTATTATTAAATTATCTTATTTTATTAATATACCTTATTGAAAACAAACATTTTATAACATTAATTTTATTAATTTAAATATATTTTATTAAATTGATTAATTAAATTAATGTGAAATATCTTTTATTGAATTCAATTAATTAAATAAAATTTTATAAATTTAAATATTTTATTGGAGTAAAATTAATTATTGTAAATAAAATTAACTTACCAAACATATTTTTCGTTTTTTTCGAAGGAACAAAGGAAATTGAAAATAAAAATAGTTAAGCATAAAAAAAGAAAATTACCAAATAGGCCCTATGATCCTTCACCTAAATCCATAGTACAAAATACAGATACATCATAAAAAAATTAATAACTCTTAAATACATAATCCAAAATACATCTGTCTTTTTAAAAATAAAAAATACAGTAATTTAATACTTTTATATTTAAAATATATATTTTTACATGTATATACAGAAAATACAGTAATATAAATAAATAAATAAACATTCAAAGATAGTAAATATGTTAACATGTAATAAATTAATCCCTTAATAAAATAAAATTTTAATAGGTAATTATTATTTATTAAAAAATAATTTTAGTCTAATAAAATTAAATTATTTTAATTTTAATTTAATTGTAACTAGATTTAAATTGTTAGAGTTAATCAGACGTCCATTGAAATGGTAAGCAGCATGTATATTTTTGATAGTCAAAAATATTATTTATAATTTATCTTTAATTTAACAAATAAATCTAATTAAAACTCAAATTAAGTCATTTTCTCTCTTTTATTTCATTCTAGTCAATCAGATTTAGAGAGATAATCGCGTAATTCTTAAGTCAAAAATATTAAATTTACTGTTCAATCAAAATTGAAAGGCTCACAAATTTGATGTCACTCGTGATGCTAGTCAAGCATATTAAACACGAGAATAAGGTGCAATGTCAACCAGATAATAACAAGCTTCAGAACTATTGAATTAAAATTTAATGGTTCATATTTATTTAAATAATTTTAAATTAAAAATATATAAATAATTATAAATCGTTAAATATTAAATTTTAATTTACCGTATTGATGATGTGAATGCCCTCGGTAGCAACGTCAGCTCCTCTGAGTCCACCAAACACACCTTAAAATAATTTATTTGTTGGGCTAGCATGTGGCAATACGATTCTGTGACCGAAGAAAATTAGATGCAGAGGATATTTAGAGAGAGAAAGAGCAAGCGTATACGTAGGGAGGGAGGGAGAGAGAGAGAGTGAGTGAGTGTGTGTGTGTATCGAGGTCCTCGCCATGTTTCAGTCCAACCATCAGGTATCTCTCCCAGCGCTTCGTTAGGGTTTCGCTTTTATTTGGGTTTTTCCTTTGGTTCCGAGTTCTCCAAATTTTAATGCAGAAAGCAATGTATGTTTTGTTCATCCGACAATTTTGTATAGACTTGCTTCGTGATTACTGTAATTCTCTGCATTTCTATTTCTAATTTCTGATTTTTTTTTTTTTTTGATCTTTAATTTATGAGCCCGTTTATTTTGGTAGAAATAGAATTCTTGTAGTTCAGAATTTTTGAAACGTGGCATAATTGTTTACCGTATTTTAGGGCTATGATCAGAATTATATTAAGAAAGAAAAAAAAGGAGCTGATGGTGCTGCCCCATTTTGATTGGAAAAAAATGGATTGTTGTGATGCTGCTTCTATTTGCAGAACTTTGGTACAGCGGGTTTAGTGAGATTTGAAGGAATTAAAGGATTTTTGTTCTTTGGGTTGGGAGGTGGGGAATGAGTTTTTAGGCCATGCACTTTAGTTTATTAAACGGATTCCACTTTTGAATTTTTATGATTGTTGAGATACTTCTTTCTTAGGTTTATTAGTGAGCTCGAGCTTGGGCCAAACTAAAAATAGAGTGCATATATTTTTTACATAATATAATTTTGTATTAAAATAAAAATATTAATAAATATAGTAAATATCATATGATAACATATTACATTAACACAATATAATATTAAAAATTATTTAGATAACATATTACATTAACACAATATAATATTAAAAATTATTTAACAAGTAAAAAGTGAACAAGAAGAGGGGTTTGTTGCACTTACACTTCTTGTGGTTTTGGTTTTGTGTATTTAGACTCTATAGGTTTCATAAATATACACTTAGAGCCTTTGGGTTTTCAGACTTCTCTCTGTTAGATTTTCCATCCAAAAGTAACTATTGACTAATTTAATATTATGAAATTATCCTGGCATGTTTGTTTTGGGGACAGCGGAAGATAAATAATGCTGGGGTGATTTTTTGCCCTCCATTATATTAGTTTGGAAGAGGGGTTAACAATTATACCGGTGGAAAGAGTTGGGTAAATGCGAGTAATGGTCAAATTATACCCCTTTCTCATTTTCCCGTAAAACATCCCTTTACACCTCTATAAAATTTTAGTTAACATTTTTTTTATAAATAGTTATAATAAATATTATAAAATAATAATTTATTTAATCAAAATAAAATTAATTAATTATTAAATTATTTTATCAAAATGATTTTTGATAAATAATAATTTATTATTAAATTATTTATTTTATTTTATTAAATTAATACTATTGAAATATTAATTTTATGATTAAAATTATTGATCTTCTCAACTTAAAATTATTTTTAATAAACAGTAACTACTTATTAAAATAATTTATTTTATTAAATAAAAATTATTTATCATAAATAATAATTTACTAGATTATGTATTGTATTGATAGAATTTATTAAAATTAATAATTTATTTAAATAAACTAAATAGTGGTTCTATTTAATTATTTTATCAAAATAAAAATAATTTTTAACAACTAATACTTCATTATTAAAATTAATTACTATTGAAATATTAATCCTTGACAATTTATTTTTTTATAATTAAATTTTATTTAAAATTATATATTTTTAAAAAATTAATTATTATTAAAATAAAAATTATTATGATGATTTATTTTATTATAATATTTTACTAAAATTAAATATTAATTTTTACCCCTTTAAAATTTTTAGCATTCCAAACATAATGTAATTATTACCTAGTAACATTTACTCTCTCAATTCAAATTAAGTACCATAAACATGTTACCCATTAACTATTACTATAGTAATAATTACCTCTGTAATCTCTCACTCCCAAAATTTTCATCTCATACCAATTGTTCCCTTAGTATTAATAGAAAATGCTCCAACACAACGACAATTTTATTATGTGCAATTTTAAGATTGATATTAATTTTATTTTGTTTTGCTAAAATTTATTGCAGAAAATGGCATACTCAAGGCAAAGCACAAATAAATAAGAGTACTATTAATAAATTTTGTCATTTTCTGTAATAAATTTTGGCAACATAAAATAAAGGTAATTCTGTTTAATCCTAACGATGTAAAGATAATTTCATAGTATTGAATTGATCAGTGGTTATTTTTTGGATGAAAAACCAAACATAAGGGTTTAAGTGAATATAATACAAATGTTAGAGGGTCTAGGTGTACACTTATGAAACTTATGGCATCTAAGTGCACAAAGCCGAAATTATAAGAGGTGCACCCTCTAGGTGAAATAAACCATAATATTTAAAGTGGACAGAAAATAAAAATTATAATTAATATTAAGAACTTGCATAGCATTGTTACAATGATCCTCCAAATATGGAGAGCCACTGTAGCTCCCTGTTATTTGCCGATTTAATTGGCGTGACTGATGCATGCTAAAATCACCATATTCAGCTCCTTTACTCTCCAATGTATCTAGGGCATCAAGTGTGGATGTTCTTAGAGATTGTTTAGGAGGTTCTTCGTAGGTTCTGACATGGACTCTATGCATTATTGGGTTCCAATCGCTTTGACCATTGCTATCATCCTAAAGTTGATGCAGAGATGGTGAAGCTTTATGAGGGAATACAGGTCTTGATTAGTAGCATTGCTTAATTAATAATTAACATTGGATGGCCGGCATCTCGTTAGTACCTCTTTATCCATACTATTATGTAAAGGGTGAACACCACTTGTTAACCACCTTTAAATGATCTTTTAAAGATATTTCGGGGTTTGTTGGTAAATATTAATCACCATATGTATCATACTGCTTCAAAAATTGATCTACTTATATACTGAGTTGCTTTGCTTAGCATTTGAAATTTGAGCTTCTCAATATTTTGGATGCCTCGTTTATCATGTAATTAGAGCCTTCACTGTTTTCTTTTTTTTCTTTTTTATTATTCTTTAACTCAAGGCAATCTTGATAGGGAACAATATTTTATTTTCCCCTTTGAAAAAAAATTCTCTTTCTATTTTATATTCTTGTAGGTTGATGCATATTTGTTTGTTTAGACCGTTTAGTGCATCAATGCAAAATACAGTATGGTATATTATTTTCATAACGTGTGTAGGCTTTTCATACTGTATTTGCTTGGAAAAATATATTTCTTAGATGCCTAACGATTTGTTTATTTCAGATTTCGGTCAATACAAAAGCTTTTCCTGTCCAAGATCCATCAGCATTGATGCATGTGGGTCAGAATGATTCCAGTTTAATTGCAAGGGATGAAACACAAAATGGAGCACTCTGTCAGGCTGAAACGGTTATATATAATTCTAAGGTTTTTAAGGAATATTTTAACACCAGAGAGTTGTGTCATAAATATAATCTTATGATGAATGATTATCTAGTGTTTTTGTTCTTATTTTGATTATGCCAACAGTTTGTGGGCATGTTTCTCGTTAAAGAGTTTTTTTGCTGCTTTAATTGCTGCAGAAGCTGCAGGATGATCTGCAAATGCTAGGTCTAAAAATAAAGGATCATGAAGACAGTATCAGATCTTTGAAGTCTAAGAAAAACAGCTTGGATGACTCAATTCTAGATATGCAAGGTAAGTTGGTTTCTAATTTTTTTTTGTTCATGTAACGATCCATGTAAAATTTACTGTATAAACATCATGTTTTAAAATATCATGTTATTTGGAAAAAAAAAAAAAATGTTGCTGCCAGTAATTAGCTTTGATCACTATCCGTTCCATACCTAAAAGGGTAGATTCAAGGTTCAAGTGCCAATTTGGATATGTGTTTTTGTAATACTTATTGATGGCAGGGGCATAAGAATCTTTAAAAAAAACTAGGTATCCTTGGCCGTTAAGTGGAAGGCACATGATGTCCTTTTTGATTGTGATTGGTATTTTGTTAGGTAGTGAGTGTCCAGTGCAACTCATAATATTGCATCAGTTACTGTGCTACCCTCCCTTTATATCTAAGATTAACTTCCTGATTATACTTGAAATTAAGTTATAGAGTTGATAAGATTTGCATTTGGACGTTATTTCTAAACTTGCAGGGTTTTATTTTTGAACTTTAGCTTAACTGACCCTACTCTGGAAACAAAATAGTTCTGAGTTTGAAGTTTAAGATTATTCTTTTGCAATTGTGGATTATTTACTCGTATCTCTCTTTTTTGTATTTTCTTCCTTGACAATTATCGTAGTTATTCTTGGCAAATATCATTCCTCAAGTACACCTAAGATTGAAGATGAGGATCATACGATTCATACGCTCGGGGAAAGTGAGGAGGAAACGGTGGAGCAGATAACAAATCATGAGAAATCTGCGGCTGGCATTTTGTGTTTGCTGAAAACTCGTCATGGTAGTCAGGCTTCTCATCTTCTGTTGACCAAAGATGTACTAGGTATTGTTGCTACGCTTGGGAAAGTGGATGATGACAATCTGAGCAGGTTGGTTTGAAGTTGTAGTCTTTCATGCTTTTAAATGTGTACTTGGAAGTGTACCATGGTAAATTGTTCTTATTTAGCAGTCTTCGATAAATTTTCATCTTTTCCGATGTGAATGTGGTAAAGAATTATTGTACCATGCTAATGATATATAGGACTACAGATTGATTCGCCTGCCCCCCCTCAAAACTGTTTTTTTAAATTAGGGGTGACCCACATTTGCTGGGACTTATCCCTTACGAGTGTTTTGACCCACCCCTCCAGAACCAGGAGTCCGGTAGGGCGACTGTATAGGTCCTAATTTAGCTGATTTATGGAACATGTTCTGTATAATATTAGGTCCATTTGAACTTGTGCATGGTCGTGTGTTTTTGAATGGATGCAATGAGTAGTTTTACATTGGCATCCTGCATTTTCTGATATGTTAATGTTGCAAACTTTATGGTTTCATGGATGATATACAACATGTAGCATATTTATTAGGGTGAAGGGTACTCTGGTAGTCTCTAGAATACTTGACGTGTTCTTTTTTCCAACTCTGGAGTCAGACTTCTCTCAGAGTACTTGGGGATAGAAACTATGTTGGCAGTTGTCTGCAAGACTTACGATGGTGTTAAAGCTCTGGAAACATATGAAAGAGATGGCTCTATAATTGAAAGCTCTGGTCTTCATGGGCTTGGAACTTCTATTGCGAGGCATTTGGATGGCCGTTTTCTTAGCATTTGTCTTGAAAATTTACGGTTAGTGTCCATGTATGATTTTTTTTCATATGTGGTCTGGAGTTCTGATTTGTTCATATCCTAAAACATTTTTTTTGTTCTCAGCCCATACTTCGGTGAGTTTGTACTTGATGACCCCCAGAGGAGGCTTGATCTTCTGAAGCCAAGATTAGCCAATGGAGAATCTCCACCTGGCTTTCTTGGATTTGCTGTGAATATGATTACTATTGATAATGTCAACCTATTCTGTCTGACAGCCAATGGACATGGCCTTAGGGAGACACTTTTCTATAGTCTGTTCTCCAATCTTCAAGTGTACAGAACAAGGGCAGACATGTTACAGGCTCTTCCTTGTATAAGTCACGGGGCCATATCTTTAGATGGTGGGATGATGAAGAGTCCTGGCATGTTTTGTCTGGGCAAAAGGTAAGAATCTCAGCCTAATGAGGCAATACTTTATTTTCTCAACTACTTATGATGATAACTTCACTACAGCTTTGAGAAAAAGATTCCTTTATGAAGTTCCAGTCTGTTTTCAACCAAGGTGGTTGAAATATCCTTGCTTCTCGATGCAAGTTTAATATTAAATATGTGCTGGCTTCGTTCCCTCAACAGCTAGCTCATGACTATGTGAATGGTCACGATGCACGCTAATCTTTTTCAGCTCCTAGCAAATCTGTATGCCTATGAGATTAAACTTCTCGTGGATCTTACCAAAAAAATTATTTTTCCATTAACCAAAAAATGAAAAATAAAAAAATCCTACCCAAACCGTGTCGGAAGCTCTCAGTTAGGTTTGATGAATGGTAGGGGGCAGATCTTTGTTTGTCTTTTCTTAGGTGATTGGATTGTCCAAATATGCTCTTAGCTTCAGAAAATTGAAGGGGTTTATGCACACTTTGGGTGTATATTTCATATCCCATTGTTCTTACCAGTGTTGTTATTTTTAACAGTGTTCTTCAGAAAACAAAAAAAAAAAAAAAAAGATTTGTGAATTTTTTCTTGCATCATTCACATGTGTACTGGATTTGGCATCTATTACATTTGTAATGCATGAAATCTAATCTCTGTGCCCCTCTTTCTTGATGTAACTATCAGTTTTAACTATAATTTTCTCCTTTCTTTTGCTGCTGCATTGCCTTCAATATCTGTCTGATATAAGGGAAGACATAGGTGTGAAATTCCCAAAAGACTGTCGGGTGTCAAATCGACCCAAGAACTATTCTGAAACAGAAATCCGGATAAAGGAGATGACTTGGGAAAGAGAGAGAGTGCTGGAAGATATGCGGAGAGAACAAGCATTACTGGACCAAGTGAAGTTCAATTTTGAAATAAAGAAACAGGACTTTGTCAAGTTTCTGGCAGAAAGCTCGTCATATGTGACTCAGGTAATGCCTCAAGCATATCTTGACTGCAAATTTCTAAATGCTTACTTATGGAAGTAGAAATCCTTTGAAAAATTCAATCGCTTGTTGCCTAGCAGACAAGTGAATTCTCTGCAAGTTACATGGACTGATGTTATATGATCGTTTTTCCAATTTGGATCATAATTTTCTCTTGTTGAGTTACTTAGCGGCACATTATCTTTTGTTGCCCGAAACCACTTCAGTTCTGTATCCACTGCAAGTCCACTACCACTAAGGATGTAGAAATTAATAACTGTTGTTGCATAAAGGCAATATAATATTCAATAATTTGATCAAATTCTATGCTGATAATCAGTGTGCTGAATTTATATCCTAAACATATGTTCATAATTAGACAAAGCTGTAGGCGTGGCCACAAATAAAATAGCTCGAGTGGAGCTTGAGTTCCATTCGTGGCCTCAAACAAGCCAAACTCGAGCCTTTTTCTATGGTTTGTTCTATGGTTCATTAAAAATTCAAGTCAAACTTGAGCCACTAGATGCTTGATTCGAAAGCTCACGAGCTAGCTCATAAAAATTATATATAAATTTATAAATTTTTAGACCAAAATAGTGTTTTAATTTAATAAAACAACATCGTTTTAATTTAGTTGATCAATTCATTTAGAATCATAATATTTTTGACCTAAACAATGTAGTCTTGATTGTTCAAATTATTTAGGAGTTGATTTCAAATTGTTATTTTATCGAGCCAAGCTCATGCCCTATGCTATTTGTTCAAGTCAAGCTAGAGTATGTTAAAGTTTGGCTCAATTTCATCTCTCATAGAGGGGTGCACACGCACTTTGCTTGGTCTAGGTACTCTTTATAATTGCTGAAGTATGGTGGCAAGTGCAATTCTTTTAGTATTTCATAATCAATAACAGATCCAACTGCTAATGTAGCACACTGACTTGTCACTTGTTGATGACCAAATGATGTTGTAAAAAGTTTGGGAAGGGATGAACCTGGACAGTCATGTTCATTTTTTACTGTATAATGTACCTTCTAGAACCCATTCATGTGAAAGGTGAAGGTTTTAGTTCCTGAGAGTATTCGGTCTTTTTGTCTACTCTACATCTTCTGTGATGAACTTAACAAATGGTCTTACTGTATCCTGCAGCATCAGAGTCAGGTGGGGCGTGACCCATTGACTCTGAGATGATATTTGTGTTGAAGCACGAAATGAATGCATTTTGGCAGAAGCCAAGGACACGGGCAAGCTTCAGGTGTACTGTTTGTCAACTTTTGCTGGGACTCTAATTTTTCTGGTTGTGAATGAAACTGCATCTTGATGGAGAGGCACCAATCTGTGTTACCAAGTTCAATTTGAGGAGTTTTGTTTCTTCAAATTCTGATTCTGCAGAGACAAGGATTAGTTAAGGCATCTGTGCTCCGTCCTCATTACTTGTGGGTAAATTTTTTGTTGATTGTATATTTGAAGATATAATTGTGCCCAGCAGGGACAATTATTTTCAATCAACAATTGAATGCATAGGCTGTCACTTTGCACCCCACTCTTTTTTTTTTTTTTGGTTTTTGTTTTTTCCCCTATGCCTTGTGTAATTCTGTAGAAATCTCAGCCAAGGCATTTTCAGATAATCCTTTAGGTTGCAAACAAATCGTCAACTCTTACATTGTTAAAATTTCCCATCTCTTTGTTTTGCTATTGAAATGTTTGTGCGTGGGTCTGCACAAAATAAACAGGCCCTAGATGAAGTTTTGATGTTAATTGCCTCAAAAAGCTTATTTGCTGATTTCTAGAGAATTGTTAGATCCCTGTTTCAGCAAATAAGACTTTTGACCTTTGTCATGTGCCATTCTTTGATGGAGAAAGCTTTAACTAAATTTAGATACTGTTTGGCATGCCATGAAAGTTACAATTTTTTTTTTTTTTTTTTTTTACTTTTTCCAATTAATTTTTTGTTACTTCTACACCAATTTTTTCAAATTTTTTGCCATTCAATCACCAAAATTAACCCATTACTTAGACACTTTGTATTATTCAAGGTTCACTAAGTTAAGAACTTTGTATTCACTTTGTTTGCACTAAATTTTACCTTGTTCTCACTTGCTCATTTAGTTTTTCTTCTCATCTTAATGGGTGTAAAAATTTAAGTAAAGTTGTCTTGTTTAACTTATAAACAAACAAATATGCAATTCTTAATAACTCTTTGAGGGTGTATTTGTAGTAATAAAAAGTGACATAATTTAAGGTAAGATAATTTATAGATTCGTAATTTGTGTAATAAAATAAAAAAATAATTTTTAGAAATTTTTAAAAAGATTTTTAAAATTATTTATTTATTTATATTTTTTTGATGTACCACACACCGCAATTGCAAAATAATGACTTCTATTCGATAAAAAAATTATTTTTTTTATTCCTAATTCCGCTATTTGTAAATCCCAGTTTGTTTCTTCGATTTTTTTCCCCACGTTAATAATCGCCTAATCCTGTTTCCACAAAAATTTGGAGTGGTAGATTAGATATTTTAACGCTGCCAGCTGGTCTGGTACTTTTGAAACGCGGTCTGCTAAAGACCGAAGAGTGCTATTCAAACGGCGTCGTTTTCCATGGGTCGTGCTCTAATTTCCCAAAGCTGATATTTATTATTGTCGGATATACTTTTTTTTTTTTTTAACTAGTATTATTTTCTGTACCTCGTGGTAGTTCGGTTTATCTATACTCTCTCTCTCTCTCTCTCTCTCTCTCTCTCCTTCCATCCAAAAGTCCTCCAGTTCTGTACAAATGATAATCTTAAAAATCTAACAAGAAAACCCACTATAAAATTCATCTCGAACTCTCTCAAACCCATCTCCCAGTCTTCCTTTCTCGTCTCCTGTATGAGACAACCCAATTTCCATCGTTTGAATAAAATTGTCCCCTTCTCTCTCTCTGTCTCTCTAATTTTCCAGGAAAATTAGAATAGACCATGGCTTCTGCACTGAGGTTAAAATCATCCAGAGAGACAGTCTCTCTGCTCAGATTTTTTATGCTCAACAGCGTGCACGGTGGTGGTCGTCGGATGCTTAGTTCCTATTCCCATTACAGAACCACGTGGGACGATTTCTTCTCCGACACGCGTTACTATTTCACCTCATTCAAACCAGTCTCCCTTCGCGGAGGATTCGTCGACAAGGGCACCGGGATTAGCGATTGTCGAAGGTTTTTGCCTAGTTACGTCAAGAACAGGAGGAATTCTGGTTACGTTTGTAATATTTTGAATAATTCTTAT
>QLOD02000033.1:1653712-1665355 GCA_003260245.2 Sideroxylon spinosum
AATTTTTTTTTTATAAACATTGTTCTGCTTTGTAGCATGGACATGCTAAGGAAATCCAAAAATTTTAGACTTTTGAACCCCCCCCCCCCCAAAAAAAAAATAAAAAATAAAAAACGCAATAAACAAATAAAAAGAAAAAAATAATGATAAAGACAAACATTCCCAGTTTTGTTGGCTAATACTTTTATAACTAACGCAGATCATGAACTGAACTGTGTCTATGAGCACCTTTTTCAATTTCTATTGTGGTAAACAAAGCCATCTATGTACACAGTCCACATTGAGCAAGATGATCTTCAGACAGAAAAACAATCATCAGATGCTGACTCAAGGGCTGATAATTGGATTTTGGTCAGCTTATTGGTTGAATGAGATTTTTTAGTCACCAGATTCACATAGCTAATCAAAGGAAAAAGAGTGCTTTTATTAGTTATTTATTTCTGGAAATTAGCAATGTAATTGTAACTCATGATTTATATGATGGTGTATTTGCTTTGTTTCTTGACTTTGATATGTTCTGGACAATTATAGTTTAGGCTTCTGATGTCCTCAACTATTTATATGATGGTATATTTGCTTTGTTTCTTGACTTCGATATGTTCTGAACAATTATAGTTTTAAGCGTCTGATGTCCTCAACATTTTATTCTGGAATATGGCATTAATTTCTTCTTCTTATTATTTTTTTTCTTCCAGACCCATGGTATTGCTGAATACATAGCACAGGTGAGATTATGATTCTCCTTTCCTTCTCAATCTAAGTGCTACATTTTTTTAACTTATTGCTAGTACACATCTTGCTTTCAATAAGAATCAAAACAATCTCCCCCCCCCCCCCAAAAAGAAGAAGAAGAAGAAGAAGACATTGTAAAATTATTAAGAAAATCAGTCCTTAATCAACGCATTGCATGTAAAACTCATACTTGTGCGTTTGTTGTTTGCTGACTGTAGGAAGAGATGGATAGGAAGAATGGATACTGGTGGTCTCTGGACAGCAAATTTATAGCATTCACACAAGTTGATTCGTCTGAGATACCGCTTTTTAGAATCATGCACCAGGGTAGATCTACAATTGGTCCAGAGGCACAGGAAGATCATGCTTATCCATTTGCTGGTGCTTCAAATGTCAAAGTCCGCCTTGGAGTGATTTCTGTTGCTGGTGGTCCTGTAACTTGGATGGATCTTCATTGTGGGGGGAAGGATCAAGCCAATAATGAAGATGAATATTTAGCAAGAGTCAATTGGATGCATAGAAATATTCTAACTGCTCAGGTTTTGAACAGATCACATTCTAAGTTAAAGATCCTCAGATTTGACATCAAAACGGGTCAAAAAAGAGTTGTAATGGTTGAAGAACTAGAAACTTGGATTAATCTGCATGACTGTTTCACGCCTTTAGACAAAGGACTCAACAAATTTTCTGGCGGGTTTATTTGGGCTAGTGAACAAACTGGATTCAGACACCTTTATCTGCATGAAACAAATGGGGCTTGCTTAGGACCTATTACTGAAGGTGATTGGATGGTTGAGCAAATTGCTGGTGTGAATGAGGCTGCAGGGCTAGTATATTTCACTGGAACTCTAGATAGCCCTTTGGAATCTCATCTTTATTGTGCCAAATTGTTTCCAGATGGTCCCCTGCAGGCCCCAGTGAGGTTGACTGATGGGAAAGGGAGACACGTTGTTGTGCTTGATCATCAGATGCAGAGATTTGTTGATATTCATGATTCTCTGGATTCTCCACCTAGAATTTCACTTTGCTCTTTGCACGATGGAAGTTTAATTATGCATCTGTATGAACAACCATTCACCATTCCAAGATTCAAAAGGCTTCAACTTGAGCCTCCAGAGATAATGCAAATACAAACAAGTGGTGGGACTATTTTATATGGGGCATTATATAAACCCGATATTGCTAAGTTTGGTCCTCCACCATACAAAACCATGATCAATGTATATGGTGGTCCATGTGTGCAGTTAGTTTGTGATTCTTGGGCAAACACTGTTGACATGAGAGCTCAGTATCTCAGGAGCAAAGGCATCTTAGTATGGAAGGTGAGTATTTACCATCCCCAATAAAACTTCAGTCTAATAATTTAATTACGGCATTTCTTTCTTCTTGTTGCTTCCATTGCATCCAATTTTTTTGAACCTGCACATTTCGGGCATCTACGTGTTTGTATAATTCTGATTTATTTTCTTGTCAACTTCACAGTCTAATCTTAATACTATATTTGTGCTTTCTGTTGTGTATTTCTGCTGGCACTGTAATTTGTTAATCTAGCTCCTTAATTGCACGTCTCAGTGTAGCCCTTTTATGTGAATTGGAAAAGGAAAAGTATAGCGGAAAACGGTCATCATCCTAACTACTTTGCGATTTCATTTTGACAGTTAGATAATAGAGGAACTGCTCGGCGTGGACTTGAATTTGAAGCCGCCCTCAAGTACAATGCTGGCCGCATTGATGCAGAGGATCAGCTGGCTGGATCTGAATGGCTTGTCGAACAAGGGCTGGCAAAACTTGGCCACATTGGTTTATATGGATGGAGCTATGGTGGATATCTCTCGGCAATGACCTTATCCAGGTTTCCTGATTTCTTTAGGTGTGCTGTTTCTGGTGCCCCTGTTACATCATGGGATGGGTACGACACATTTTACACCGAAAAATATATGGGTTTGCCCTCTGAGAATCGAGAAGGTTACAAGCTGAGCTCTGTGATGCACCATGTGGACAAGATCAGAGGGAAGTTGCTACTTGTGCATGGCATGATTGATGAAAACGTGCATTTTAGACACACTGCGAGGCTGGTGAATGCCTTCGTGGCAGCTGGGAAACCTTACGAATTGTTGATTTTCCCAGATGAGCGTCACATGCCTCGTCGGCTCCAGGACCGAATATATATGGAGGAGAGAATTTGGCACTTCATAGAGAGTAGTTTATGAATGATGACTGTTGTCTGCTTATTTTTATTTTTACTTTTTTGTTGCTGAGGCTGAAAAGATTATTAGACTCATTCTTTTGAGTGAGTATTGAACTCTTCATCTGCATTTTTTTTTCGCATTCTATGATAAAAGCAGGAAGGGTTTGCCCTGTAAGATGTAACTTGGTGACTGTTTTGATATGCTCCGATCCCTTGGACTTTCTTGCGTTGTGTGGTAGGTGCAACGTACGAAATGAGTACTGAACTAGTGTATAAAAAAGTCAAGATCTGATTTTCATGTTATGTGTGAGGGTATTTGTCAGCTATTTACGGTTTCTTATTTGTGTTCTTTCTATTCATCTGTTTGGTTTGATTCAACGGGGAGCATAAATTAATAGTGGAAGAGTATTGTTAATGAAAACGTACTTTTGACAAAATGCATTATTAGAGTGCTATGTATTTTCAAATTGTATTTTATCTTTATTTGAAAACGCATTTTGATTTTGTGCTTTCTGTGTAAAAAAGTTTGTATTTCAGTGTATATATGTATATATCTATTATTCTGATTTTCTTCTTTTTTTTCTTGTCCTCTTTTTCTTTCCTTCTTATCATTTTCTACTAATCCTTCTATTTATTGGAGACTTGAGTGGTAAAACTCAGCAAATATACCCCTATTAGTGCATTATTTACTGACTCAAGACTAGATGATCCAATTCCAGCCAAAGAATTACGGGTTGTGATGAGACTATCACGTCCCCCTGCTCCTCTCTTAAGAATAGTTAAAGAAGAGTACGAGAAAATTCTCTCTTTTTATGTTGATCAGCAAAATATTGGGAAGGGCAACTGCTGTAGCAATCCCTTTTAAGCATGATCATATGGGTTTTTAAAGACCGTGTCATGTTCAGTTTGATTCATGATTATTGACCGAAAAAGTATGAGAAAAATATTCGAACCTTCAGAACTGGGGACAAAATTCACAGGAACTGATGAGAGAGAGAAATTCAGCTACTCAAATGGACTTAGCATATATGGCATAATTACAAGTTCTACGGGGAAGGAGGGACACCCCCAAATATTTGGTGCACAGAATATCCCATCTGATTATTGTACAATCAAACCGAAATTGGCGTATCCAACGAGTTCAACAACCCACCAAGGATAAAAAGAAGCAAGAAACTTGAAAAAAGGAGGGATCCGTTGGGAATTGGAGATAGTTGTTGCTCTAAATGATTGCTTTGCATGTTAGAGGTTGCATGTTAATAGTGTTGGAGATACCCAATTGAATTGCGGCTTAGTGTGTTAGTTACTGGCAAAATAGCTTTTAAACCCAAGTTATGATTATGCAATGGAATTTCGGAAGTGCTCTCAATGCCATTATGCCCTTTGGTTGCCTTCTTTTATCGCTATGATGTGCTGCCATGCCTTAATGTCTTTTGCTTGTCTTTTACATTTTCTACCACTGGTGATCATTTGATTTGTTAGCATCGTTGTGGGATACATACATACATATATATATATATGAGGCCTACCCGCGGTGGTTCATTTGAGATTTACTACTATAAATGATTCAAGTGTTTTAACAAACTGTTCGCATGCAAAATGAGTCTGTTAAAAGTTTATTTATGTTGATTTAACAATGTAAATAAAAAAATTTGGACATATTTTTTAAGCTCGGTAACTATATAAATCAAGCTCAAATAAATGTAAATTTGGCTTGATAAAATTAAGAACAATTAAGGCCCCGTTTGATAACCATTTCGTTTTTAGTTTTCAGTTTTTTTGAAAACTGAACACGAACATTCATTTGCTAAATTTGTTTTCAGTTTTCAAAAAAATGAAAACGTAGAAAATGTACTTTCTCAAGTTTTCATTTTCAGTTTTATTTTCTCATACAACTTTCTTAGTTACAACTCTCAATCACCATTACCCTTGATTGCCACCAACATCTAGCCACTGCCAAATATATTATTATTTAATATAAAAATATTTAATTAATATATAAATTAAATAAAAATAAAAATATTGAATTAATATATAAAATACATTAATATATTGAATTAATAATATATATTTTTTATTTACACAAAAACATTTAAAATATAATTTAATTAATAATTAATTTCATCAATAATTAATTTAATATATTAAATATAATATTAACTAAATTATATTAACTACAATTGAATTTAATTAGTTAAATTAATATAAATATATTCCATTAAATAAATTTTAATAAATAATATAATAAAATATATTTAATATATCTTATTTTTATTGAATTAAATAATTTTATTTATAAAAATATAATTAAAATTAGCATATTTCAATTAAATTAAATTAAATTAATTATTTAATTAAATTGAATTAATTAAGTTAATATACAAATAAATTGATATAAATTATTTTTAATAAATAATATAATTAAATTTTACTGAATATATTTTATTTTTATTGAATTAAATTATGTTGAAAAAATAATATAATTAAAATAATATAATTAATTAATTAAATCAAGTTAATTTAATTTAATTAATTAATTAAATTAACGGGAAATATATTTTATTAATTGTTTTTAAAATAATTACAATAAATTATGTTTGATATATTTTATTTTTATTGGATTGAGTTATTTTAGTAATTAATATGATTAAAATGATTAAATTTATTGAATTTACTTAATTAACAACTATAATTACCAACTAATAACTATCGTTACCAAACATGTTCTCAAGTTTTTGTTTTCTTTTTTTTTTTTTACTATGAAAATGAAAACTCAAAATTAAAAACTAAACACAAAAACAGAAAACTGAACATAAAAACTGAACACAAAAGCTGGAAATTGACAACTTTCAAAACGAGCCCTAAATGTGAATTTGGAATAACAAGTTCAATTATTATTTAGGGGTCGTTTGGAAGTCCAATTTTTATTAATTTTTGGTACTTTTTTGCTAAAAATTGTTAGTTACGATTTTTTATACGTTTGGTGAATGAAATAGTAATTTTTAGCTATTTTTAGTAAGGCCTGTTTGATAACCATTTTGTTTTCCTTTTTTCAGTTTTTTTTTTTCACTTTTTTTGAAAACTGAATACGAAAACTCGTTTGCCAAATTTTTTTTGTGTTTTCAGTTTCTAAAAAAATGAAAACTGTTTTCAAAATTTTTAAAAATTATGAAAACATACAAAATGTGTTTTCTCAACTTTTTATTTTTAGTTTTCATTCTGAGTTACAACTATTAATCACTATCGCTCGTTGATTGCCACCAATTTCTGGCCACTATCTTCTACCGTTGCCACCACCTCCCACTCATCTCCGGTCACCGTAAAATATATTATTATTTAATATAAAAATATTTAATTAATATATAAAATACATTAATATATTGAATTAATAATATTTTTTAATTTACATGAAAACATTTAAAATATAATTTAATTAATAATTAATTTTTTCAATATTTAATTTAATATAATAAATTATATATTAAATAAAATATTAACTAAATTATATTAATTACAATTGAATTTAATTAGGTAAATTAATATAAATATATTTCATTAAATAAATTTTAATGAATAATATAATAAAATATATTTAATATATTTTAATTTTATTGAATTAAATAATTTTATTTATAAAAATATAATTAAAATTAGTATATTTCAATTAAATTAAATTGAATTAATTAAGTCAATATAAAAATAAATTAATATAAATTTATTTCTAATAAATAATATAATTAAATTTTATTGAGTATATTTTATTTTTTTGAATTAAATTATGTTGAAAAAACTACAATTAAAATAATTAAAATTAATTTAATTAATTAAATCTAAAATAATTTAATTTAATTAATTAATTAACATGAAATATATTGTATTAAATGTTTTTTAGAAAATAATTATAATTAATTATGTTTGATATATTTTTTTTATTGGATTGAATTATTTTAGTAATTAAAATGATTAAAATAATTAAATTTATTTAATTAACAACTATAATTACCAACTAATAACTACCGTTACCAAACGTGTTTTCAAGTTTTTTTTTTTTTTTATGAAAATGAAAACTAAAAATTAAAAACTGAATACAAAAATTGAAACCTGAACAAAAAACTGAACACAAAAATTAAAAACTAACAACTTTTCCAAACGAGTCCTAACTTTTGAGTATTTGGTAAGAAAATTTTATAACTTTGTAACTAAGACGTGTGTAAAATGACCATTATAACCCCTTAAGGCAGCACATCGGTATACCAGATATCAGTACGTACCTAAAATAAATTACAAAAAGTCAGTTCTCAATCTGTACTAACACATTGTGTACAGTCTGATAAAACTTCGTGTGTACCTAAGTATGTACGCAGAAGAAATTCCAAAACATCTGTTCTCAGCTCGTATAACATGGTTGAGTACGCTCTAATATCCCTAGATACATACCCAAGTACGTACAAAAATAAACCATTTTTAATGTTGAGGCTCCTTCTGTGACCATTCATCCAATAGGATTGTTCGTTTGTCCTTCATTTGTTCTAGAACATATAATAATTTTTTGTTGAAAGGTAGGAAAGAATAAAATTAATAATAAAAATATACAAAACCTTCGGGGCATACCATGTGACAATAGTAAAATACACCCACACTTACAAAACGAAAGACAAACTCAACAACAAACTCAAAGCTAAGGATAGCCAAAACCATAACCGTCTAAGATAAAACATAAGTTAAACTAAAGCAAAACAACGTAGCAATGTTGATAAACCATCTGTTTGTCTAGCATAAGATACCAAATCAACACAACCAATAAATCCAACTAGCAATATCCAAGCCGAGAACTTAGTTGGCAAAATATGCTAAAAATAAATATATTAATCACGCTTAAGGAAAAGACAAGTCGACGGAGGGACATAGAGATTATAAATAAAAATCAAAACCAACTATTACAACGATTCAAATATCTATTTATATATATATATATATATATCAATTGTAAGCCTATAACATTTGTAGTATACAGGAAAAACACACAACTTAACATGTTTAACAAAGATGTAACGTAGCCGCAGACCATTAAAACATGTGAAGTTATACATATATAAATTGTAAGCCAATAATATTTGTAGTGTACAGGAAAAACACACTACTTAACACGTTCAAACAAAGTTCTAACGTAGCCGCAAACCATTAAAACATGTGAAGTAAAACTGCAATGGTTAGTTTGGCAGACACTTGTTCCATAAATACCTTCAATTAATCAAGGAGGTTAGTTCGGGGGTGGACGACTGTTCGAACCAGGTAGTGGGCTTGAGGGGTAGCTCTGACTAGGGGGCAGTAATTAAAATCCAATGGTGAGGGATATTTAAAAGCCAGTAGAGGTGGCATCGGGACCGATCCTATAAATGGTTACTGTGCACACTCGTGCTTTGATCTTTGAAGTTCCAATAATTACACCCTTGTTTTCATGAAAGTCTCCCTGGCAATCTACGAGTTGAACAAATTTTCCACAAAAATGTACAACGGTCCCATCATATCCACATCTTCGAGGGCTGTCAACTTTGCTAGGCAAAGACCAATGCCACACCCAAGAGTGTAATATATAATGTACAACTCGTTAGCCTTTGAGTCAGCTACATCTTCAAGACACCCCAACTCACAACCCACACGTGCACCGATAGATTTGCACCAATGTCTTATAGTAAATCCATTGTCTGAGAAATCCTTGATCGCTTTCCTCCATTTTTGACTTCCTGAACTGGGACCCTCTGTATTGACATTGCTGAAAGCTTCAAACGGGCCTTGTAGAGTGGGTCCCAAGCCTACATCGTCATCATCGTTGCCATCGAATGGTATATCGAAGAAGTGAGCACTCTCCTATCCTGTAAAAAGAGTCCTATGCATTTCATCGGTCGTCGTCATGCCATTAAAAACCTTAGCCATCAACTCCTTATGGTTGAGGCCCTTCTCTTTGAACTTTACTACATTTGGATTGAGTTGCACAAAAAAGAGGGGAACATTTAGCTATAATACTGGACAAACATAGTTGAGACAAACAAGAAGTCTATTAATATATGCAAAAATTTAAAATGTGAAGCTTAATAATGTCAAATGGAAAAATATGTTTCCAATGCGATACCATTAAGCATATAGAAAAGTAAATTACGCAATATGATTGAAGTACCAACCTGTGCCATTGAAGCCGACCATAGATCGGGAGCATCCCAGGTCCCCTTAACTATATCCCAACCCATACCAGTGCATGTTAATTTAGGGGACTTGATGGACATCCATGCCTGCCATTCATTTTTTGATTTATCAAGTTTACTCTTGTGTTGGTTATATTGGTGCGATCTTCCTGTTCGTTTATTAAACTCCTCAATTAATTTTTGGTACCCTATTAGTGACAAATAATTACCTTTCCTATAGCCATTGTCTATCAATGTGACCATTAATTCAAGTAAGATCCCATTGTGCTTATAGTCTCATTTAGCCTTACTAGCGGTCACATCACTTTGTTTGGATTTTTGACCTTCGTGAATGGTTAAATTGGTGATTATCTTGAGTCAGTTGTGTGTGTAAGAAATCAATGGGTGAATCTTCCCCTTCCATTATAGAAGTACAACAAATGGTAAATGAATGTTCAACATACATAGTTATGATAATGTGAATAAATAATTAATAACATGGTTGTATTTGATAATAAAATAGTTAATACTGGACTACCATATGTGGTATAATATAGTAGACTAAAAAATATTAGGCTCCGGTTATAACAATCCTTTTACACTTGAAACGGACGAATTTAGAAGAGTACCGTACGAGACAAATAAGAAATATTCTTCCACCTTAAAAATTACATGCGACATAATACTATGAACACACAGACAGAATGTAACACAATAACTTCAGTAGACGTAACACAGTAAGTTCAACCGTTCGTCAAACCATCCAATCCATTTGGAATACGACTGACGGAAGGAAATTAAGACCGACTTCATAGAAAAATATTGCTTATTCTCTTAGAAGAAGCTCACAACTACTAACATGTTTAAAACTTATTTGTTGTAATCGTTTGTCTATATGAACATAAGTACAGATGCACGGTCCACTCCATACGTACTTAAGTACGTACGCTCAGTAAGTATATCCCCTGTATATACCCAAGAATGTACTCACGGCTTGTTATCCCAAATTTACAGTAAAAATATACACTGATCTTCCAAATACCCAGATTCGTAACAAACATGTACATTGGTATCTTAAAAACACGAACTTGAAACAAAAAAAAATTGCTGAAATAAAACAATTTATTAGCAAAATCTCATCAATGTGCCCCAAAAAGAGGTAAATAAGAGAAGACTCATACCTATTTTTATAATTTCATACCTTTGTGATGGTGGTCAAAGCAGTATTGTGGGTTGTTCTTGTCGGCGAGCTCGAAATCGAAGATTGTATCAGCCAGAAAGGTCAACAATTGAGAAGACTTCAACTTGAAGTTTCATAGCCAATGTAGATGCTTGTGTCCTATTGCAATGAATGACAGTAGATGGAGGTACATAGATGTTTAAGACAACTTTCAAATCTTTGGAGTCCTTCTTCTGTGAGGAACAAGATCAGAATAGCAAAAAAGAAAATTCATCTCAGCTCACAAAATGGTACCGTATCTTGGAGTTCTTATAGCAAAGCAAAAAAGTGATAAAATTTGGTATTTTGTCAAACACCTAAAGAGCAAAAATTAATAGTTAAAAATTGTGCTGCCAAACGCACTCTTATGAACATATTCCATTATGAGTCGTGAACTTACTTAAATGCATGTGAACATATTTATAATTAGATTAAATAGAATTGCTTAGAAGATTTTAATTAGTTTTTTTTTTAAATATCTTAAATTAGATATAAGTCGTTATTTGTTAAGTTTGTCCACTCGTGAACAAACTCCATTACAGATTTTGATTAGAAATAAACAAGCATGTTTGACTCGAATTTGAGTTTCAACACAATATTTCATGTTCATTCAAAACTCGGTTCACCAATAAACTCAAAAAAAAAAAAAAAGTCTGAATATATTACTATTTGGTTATTTGCAACTGTAGTAGCGATTTGAGTTGTTAAAGCACATCAGACTCACTATAGAATTTATATATTGACGGTTCAAATTAAACCATAGAATTTATACGTCAACGGAAATTAGACGGTGATGAGAAGAATATACATACTCATACATTAAACAATCATCTGTCACAGTACAATCGTTACCATCAGCTCCAACCCCACCCACCTTGCAGGCAGAGCCATCGAGCTAAAAGTTCAGCATGTGCAAACCCTATCAATGGTATATTGCAAGGCGCATAAATGGAAATGAACATAGCATTAATTTTGGGCGACATATCTGAACAAGACCACCCACAACCCCCACAGCTAACCACCCGTCCCCCACCAAATTCTCATTTACAACTTCTTCAAAGCTAGGCCCATATTTTGGGGATGCCCATGTCTCAAGATGAAAAGCAATATAAAAGGACAAGTCCCTTAAAAACCCAATGGGGTGCTTTATTAATTTGGCTCGTAAACTTAATTTTTTTTCACACTATTTTAATCTTGGTAGAAGTCATATCCTTCCAACTGCTGGATTTATTCGCAATGCATTACCACAAAATAATTATAAAAATTAGAAAACTCAATTACAGTTGAAATAATTATTTTAAAGTATTTTATAATTGTGTATATTA
>QLOD02000033.1:1721453-1734882 GCA_003260245.2 Sideroxylon spinosum
AAATTTTGGCAGGAAAATCAAGGTAATTTTTATAAGTAAGATTTTTTGCTTCCCCGTGTTTTCAATACTACCCCCCCAACTGTTTCTTAACCTTGAAAAAACTTTTTAACCCAATGTTTTTGCATTAGATACATTCTTGGCCACCATTCATTTATCGTGATAGTGTGTTGACACCTAAACCACTAATGTTCTTCCATTTAGCTATGTCGATGTTATGTCTTTTTTTTGTATATTGTGTTCTCAGTGTCTGGACAAGTTGTTTGAGGTTAGATTGATTCCCTGTAGCATCAAAAGATCCCCACTTAAAATGGAACAGGGGACCTAACGATGTTTGATTTAAAAATTTTGTTCAGCTACAAAGGACAAAATCTTTGATGCTACCTTTGAAACATGGATTTGTACAGGGAAGAGAAAAGCAATGGGAAAATTAAATTACCAGTTTGTCTTAATTTTTCATACTTAAACAAGTAAAACTTGAAAATTCATTTGATTTCCTTCTAGGATTTCAATATCCTCTGCAGCTTTCTTGACCGATGACCTTACAAATATTTGATTTATTGCCCATTTCTAAGGAGATTATTGCCCTAGTAACTTTTGCTTTAAACTTTATTATCAAATCGAAAATTGATCACCTTGGCATGACCATTGTCTCAGTAGTTATTTAAGCATAGTTTTGAAGGGATTAACTTTCAAAATGCTTCGACCTGGCCATGGATGAACATTTTAAATACATTACCGAATCATTATTTAGCGATTTTAATGAATTTTTGGTCCTTGTGCTCATTGCGGGTATTACTTCAGTATGCTTGCAGGAAGGCACTGGCTGATAGCCAGCCGAGGATTCGTGGAAGGTTTGCAAAGACAGAAGAATTGGACATTTCCAAGAAACAATGACTCTGCTTTACTACTTACCGCCAGTGTGAAGGAAATGTAGTATCAAGAGGCAATGCAAGAATGAATAGGAGAAGTAATAATCCAAAGGCTGCCATAAACTCAGCAGAAGCAGCTTAAAATAAGTTTTGCTTAATAAGACGTACCCCCCCCCGGCCAAAACTCCTGTCAGCTAGCTACCTCCTATTCCTAGAGCTCTTTATGTTCTGTAATATAATCTGTAGATCAGAGTGTATGAGCGGGATTGTATATAGTCTAGTGGAATATAAGTTTCAAAAAAAAAAAAAAAAAAAAATGCTCGTCTTTTTTTTCCATATATGTGTCATGAAATCCTAATAACATGTCATAAGGTTTCTATTTTCTACCCTGTGTTGACAGAATGAATTTGAGCTCTCAAGTTTTCGCATGAAGTATTTTCTTAGGCTTCGTCATACAAATTTTCAATTTTTAGTTTCTCGTTTTGATTTTTTTTGAAAACTAAATGTGCAAACTTGATTGATAAATGTGTTTCCACTTTTCTGTTTAAAAAAAAAATGAAAACTATTTTCCTCCGTTACCACCACTGGTTACAACGATCACCTAATCTCGGTCACTATAGTTGTCAATCATACCATCATTACCCATCACTCTTTCTCCATCACCAATTGCCACTCAACTTTGGCCATCATAGCCGATCACCATCCACCTTCAATTATAGTTAGTCGGTCGACTGTCATGTACATCTAGCCATCACCATCCGTTGGCAACCACTATCCACTTTTGATCACATAATTGTCATTGACCACCCTCTCTCTGTAGTCGATTGTCACTTATCTCTGGTCACCATTGTCACCTCCCTTCGATCACCGTGAGTTACCATTCTCTCTGAGTGTTGTCACATGCTCTTGCCATCTATCTCCAACCACACCATATTGCTAGTCACTATTATAATACTATTACTCTCAATAAATAATTATTGTTATCAAACGTATTTTCAAGTTTTTTTTTACTATAAAAATAAAAACCAAAAATCAAAAACTAAATATAAAAATTTAAAACTAATAGTATTGTCGAATGATCCTGTACTGAATACAATTTTTGAACACTTTCTATGATTCGAATCTTGAATATTGGGGTGGTGTATAAAAAATTGAGATGTAATATGATGGAGAATTATTAAGAGAAAATTTGAATACAATACTATACGAACATACTTACTCTAAATTAACACGAATTTGACTTGGCTATAAAATTAATTAATTAATATATTTTTTAATTTTAAATTAGTTAGTCATAGACAAAAAAAAAAAAAAAACATATAAATTTAAATACAAATCAGACCCGAATTGTCATCTAGCTGACACACGTAAGTCCATGTAACTTGGCCCAGATATTGAGGTTTATGTCGAAACGTAAAAGGCTTTGGTGTAATATGGGGGGTCAACTGGGCCTTCGTTGCCCAAGGTAGATCCAAGAGGTTGACTCAAGTTCAACCAGAACCTATTTTTTTTTTTTTGTTTTCGTTAGAACCAACTCTTTTGTTCTTAAAAAAAAATAATAATAATTTGTTTCTTCTTGTATTCAGTGAAACATTAAAGTGACTTTAGGTTTAAGACCTCACCCGTGACCTTTGCCGTCTCTACTGAAAATAAAGGCAACAGAACTCATTATCCACCTGAAGAGGCCGAAACCCATCTCAGCCGAAGCTCAATTGAATGAATAGATGAGCACAACAACGTTGCTGCGCTGTAACCTTGACAAGGAAGGAAAAAAAAGAAACACAAACAGCTTTTTTTCTTTTCTTGGGAGGGGTTAGTTGGGTTGTGAAGTGGTCTCTTTTAGGAAAAACAAACTCTAGCCTTCAAAATGACTCCCATCTTTCGTTCTCCTTTGCATCCAAACCTCCCCTTCCTCTATAGCATAAGTCTAAGAAAGTCGGCTCTGACTCTGACCACTGCCACCACCACCAAGCATCATCCATTTTGCTTCTCATCAGCAATCTCCTCTTTTCAACATTTTTTTTTTTACAATTTCTTTTCAACAAAGCACTAAAAATTAATAGTATCTCTAATTAATCCGATCAAAATCTTTCTACATCTTTCAGACCCTGTTTAAATCACAAACCTAATAAAGCTACCCCAAAAATAGCCGCAGCCGATTGACCCATTCCTGGCTGCATATACTATGCATATATGTACAAGCAGCTAATGAATGATCGAATTCGATTATCCAAACTAATTCCTATTACTTCAAAACAGGAACAGAACAACAATATACAAGACAAAGCAAAACCCGTATCCATCTCGAATTAGGGTTCAAATTTCTTGGCTGAGAAAATTGGTGGCCTAGTGCCTCGGATTTCGGGAACCAAACAAATTTTTCTTTTTACAAACATTCCGAAAAGAACTAATAAAATTCTGACCTAGCTTGAAATACAATACCCGTCGAGCTTCGTCCCAACTCCTCCATTTTACACTGGCCCTGGTTAGTCAAAATGGCCCACACCCACTTGTCCCTCTGCACCAACCAAACACCACGCTATCCAAAATCAAGGTTTATATACATCAATAAATATATATATACACATCGGTAGCCATTTTATGGGTTCTCGCATATATATATATATATATATATAATATTTACACACGCAACCCACACTTAAAATTGCGTCTCTTCGCTCAGGAATTCTCCTCCTATTCATCGTCTTAGATTTCTTTAACTCAAAACATTTGAACGAACGTTTGGTTAAATAGATGATTATGATGACGATGAAATCATCGTAGAGCGGTAACCAAATTAAATTAAAACAAACTTCAAATTTCGCATACCCGAAAAAGAAAAAGAAAAAATGGATTAGCAAATAAAAAATAAATAAAAAGAGAGAAACAAGAGAAAGAAACCCATTAAATATTCCATGTTTGTTGGAACACACTCTTTCCCATCTGTGTCAGAGCTGCCGAAAGAGAGAACCATATTACGATTCAAAAATAAATAAAAGAACCCCAAAAAAATGGCTCGCGCTAAACCCAACCCACGGTCTCCAATTCCATGCACTCGACTTCGTTTCAGAATTGGACGCCTCCTTAGTCCAAAGCACCGCAGGGACAAGTCAGCCAATGCACAATAATATTATTATGTACAAGTAATAAGCTAGCATTCCATTGCATTTGCTATGATAACGCCGACTCTCTCCTCCCCCCTTCCCCTCTTAACTCAAAAGACACTCTTCCTTATTCTCTCTCCTCTCTCTCTTTCTCTCTCTAACTTTCAGCATACATATATATATATATACACACACATATATGTATATGTATATAAATTTTTTCCGAAAAATTACTAGAGTTTATATCGACGTATAGGTGCATATAGCTTAACATTTTTATGTTATTTTATTGTTCCTCTTTTGGTGTCTTCGTCGACTCCCGAGTCCTGAAGTGTTGCTTCGTTGCAGAGATCCCTATTCACACACCGTTTTCTCTCCATCGTAATCTGCGCAATTTCGTCAAAATTTTTTTTTTTTTTTTTTTTTTTGGTTTCGTGCACAATTTGATTCTCATTATAATCTCCTCATTGGTTCGTTGAGATTTTTTTTCCCCCCCTTTCTATTGGGTTGGTGGCGTCTTTCTCTGTTCTTGGTTTTTCCTGGGAATTAGGGTTTGGGGTGGAGAAAATTTGGGCTTTTCTGCGGAATTGTGGGGGGATTTCGTGCCGGAATTCGGATTTGGATTTTCCGGTGGCTGTGATTCGAGGCGATGATAATAAAGCGCAAGTTGAAATCTGTAATGCCGACTCTGAAGCGATGCAGAGTGGGTGAGTCGGGTGCTGAGGACGATGAGAGTTCCAGGAATAGGAAGAAGCGGAAAGAAAACGGCTATTATCCTCTGCATCTACTGGGAGACTTCCCCGGTGTAATTCAGTTGAGCGGCTACGGATTGCAGCGTATATTTGGCGGAGGCGAGAAAGGTGTTGGCGGCGTGGCTGCTGCCCCGTGGTGCAGAGAGGTTTCGTATTGCCCTGACGAGGTGGAGTCGAAATTGAAGACTAAAGAGAGGGTGACGGAGCGGGATAATCCGGCACCGGAGGCTTCACGGCCGCCTCTGGTGAAGACTTCCCGAGGTCGGGTTCAGGTACTTCCTTCTCGATTCAATGATTCTATTCTTGATAATTGGAAGAAAGAGAAGAGTAAACCTAGTGTTAGGGAATCGTGTTTGGACCCTGAATTCACTCCCTATAAGGAGAAATTCACCTTCAAAGGCCCCAAACTTCGTGAACAAATAACTTGTAAGGAACGTAATGAGGAGAAATTTGTTCCTTATAAAGAGAAATTTAGCTATCAATGCCGGAAGTTGCCACCATTGTTACGGAAAGAAGAAGAAGAAGAAGAAGAGGGATACCAGAGGGTGAAGAATTCTAATATCAGGAAGTATTCAACATCCCGTAGTACATTAACATCTCTCCATCGGCAATTGGTCGATTCAAAGAAGTCTCCAGTTGAGGAGTTGGAGGAGCCTATAGAGTTAACTGGCATTAATGGATTGTTGAAGGATGCAGAGAGGAAACACGGTTTCTATGGACGAGATGACTTTGTTTCTGGTGATATAGTTTGGGCTATGTCAGGGAAGAACTATCCTGCCTGGCCAGCTATTGTTCTTGACCATGTAACACAAGCTCCCCAGCAAGTTCTGAGTTATCAGGTCGCCGGTGCAGTTTGTGTGATGTTCTTTGGTTACTCCGGAAATGGAACTCAAAGGGTAACTCATCCTTTCTCTCCTGAACTTCCTTGTTGTATATGATAACATGGATATATAATATTTCTGTATGTGTTCATTGTTTAATCAGAACATCTGCATTTATTGACACTATTTAATAATGATGGTGAGCAGGATTATGCTTGGGTTAAACGTGGAATGATATTCCCCTTCGTTGATTATGTGGACAGGTTCGTTGTCGATAGTTTTGCTTTCCTTAAATTTGGATGTTTTTTGCAAATATGCTTAAATTTTTGCCTGGTCCAGGTTTCAGGGGCAAACCAACTTGAATGACAGCAAGCCAAGCGATCTTCGGTCTGCAATTGAAGAGGCATTTTTGGCAGAACATGGATTTACTGAGATGTTAATGGTGGAAATTAATGCAGCTGCTGGGAATCTAGATTATTTGGAATCTATTCGTGGTGGAGTTCAGGAAGCTACTGATTCAAATAAGGATCATAAATGCCGCACACTCAAGCAGGCAAGTTACTTTAAAATTCATGCTTCACTTATCTCTCCCTTAAAATGTTTGGGCTTCTTCAGAAACACACCGGTGACCCCATAATTGTTTTTGTATATTTGTGTGTTGAAAAAAAGATTACTGTATATCTAGGTCTGGGATTGGCCCTTGGCATGCATCTGTGGTTAGTCTTTCTCTTATCGTGGGATTGTGATCTATGCATTAAGACTCTCTCTTAAGAAATAAAATTTGCTCTTGTCTGTGATAGTTCACTGATTATATTTTTGCTTTGCAGGACATTTTTAGAAAGAAAGATTCATTATCCTGTGAAAGCTGTGGATTGAGTCTTTTAGCTAAATATTCCAATAAAATGAAGGGTTCAATTCCAGGAAGCCGTCTATGTAATTCCTGTGCTAGGGTCCGTTCACATGCTATTTTTTTTTTATTTTTTTTTAAGAAAAATTGCTGCATTCTATGTCAAAATGTCCACTGAAGCCATACAGATGCTAACAAGTATTCCATTTGATCTCATTGCAGTTAAAAAAATTAAAACATTCTTGTAGCATATGCAAGAAGATTAGGAATCATTTGGACGGTGGCAGTTGGGTGAGACATTCAAACCAAAGTGATTTTTTAATTATTTTTTTCTATATATGTACATAAACATTAACTACTGTCTCTCTCTTTCTGTCTCTTAAAGGTGATTTTAGTTACCTATTTAATCAAATAAATCTTCAAACTTTTCATTGTCTTCAGGTACGCTGTAATAGTTGTAAAGTTTGGGTGCATGCAGCTTGTGACAAAAACTCCGGCAATCTATCCAAGGTATGGTCATACTTGCTACATTATGATATTATTATTCTTTTTTGGTCTAAGTGCATGCAGGGTAAGTTAATCACTTTTTTCCTCCAGGATCTGGGGGCCAACGATTATTACTGCCCTGAATGCCGAGCAAAATTCAATTTTGAATTATCAGATTCAGAAAAGTGGCAGTCCAAAATCAAGTAAGTTTGTGCCATCTATCACTGGTAACTGTTAAGTTGGTACTGGGACCAAAGTTGGACATTGTACTTCTCCATGTCTAATATGATAGATATCCGTGCAGAAATAACAAAAAGAATGTGCTGCCTGACAAGGTTACAGTGGTCTGCTCCGGTGTGGAAGGTGTATATTTTCCAAGTCTTCATTTGTAAGCGTCAATAGCTTCTTGTCTCGTGAATCTGTAGTTGCATGTTTGTATAATATATCATAGAAATGTTTCCTCTTCCTTCTTCACCATGTTTTTTTCCTCTCTAGAAATTAGAAAGAACATGTTGCACTTGATTTGTACAGAAGATGATGCAGTTGATTTGTATTATATAAGTGTTTATAGCTTCCCATAAATTCTACATCTGCAAAGGTTAGGTTACCAGGTCAACAGGGATGACCTGCAGGGAGGTTCCTCTTAAGTAGATCATTCACTGGGGAGAGCAGGACTTCTTTTGGGGGGCAAAATTGAATAACTTGTATATTATGACAGAGTTTTTGTCTTCTAGTTGGAATGGTATTCATACACGACTCCATGATGGAAACTTTTCTTTATCAAAGTGATCGGTTACAGCATCCTCTAAGTTGCTCCTTGATACTGCTCTTTTTTCAATTGTTCCACTCACTTTGCTTTTTTCTTCTTTAATATTGTCGCTTGAGTGGTGGACCAGAGTAGAGCCTTGGCCCTCGAAGGCAGAGGTGCCTGGATCTTGGTGCTCTTGGTGATTATTATTATTATTCACTTAATAATATAGATCATCACATGTCAAATTCTGCATAGTCTCTTCCGATGTGCTACCCTTTCTAAAAGCACATTTTTTATAGAGATTGTCCTATGTGAAACCCTAGTTGATATGTTGCATGTTACATTCTTCAATTTCCTCATTATATTTTTTAATATCAAAATCAGATGTGCTGACAAATATGTTAGTATATATATTTGCATGTGCGAATCTAAATCTGTTCAAAGTCCTGTGGAACCTACTTTTAGTTTAAATTTACTGTGCCTATGTTCTTGCTCTGGCTCTTGTTTTACCCTACAGTATCTGAATCTTAAATAATAAATACATGTCATTAAAAAACTGGATTCAAAATATCATATTTCAAACTATCTGATGTTTGGAATGTTTGGGAAAACCTTATAGATGATTGAAGGGCCGTAGACTTCATCATAAAGAAAAATTTCAATCTAATTAGTCTTAGGGAATAGTTTTTGTAAAACCTCGCAAGTTTGCAAAAATTTTGAGATTTTGTTGAAATTTCCTTTTGAGGCTTCTAGTTCGGAAGGACTTCCAGCAGCACACCCATACCATGAAATTCAGAAATTCTTTTCCTTTTCTTTCTCTTGCATCCTTGCATTGTTCTTATGACCGTTGACAAAATTAGATATTTTGGGGCTTCAACCAATAGGGCTGAATCTGCTCAAATTTCTATGATCAAATTATGATCTAAGATTATAGTTTAGTTTTTGAATCATTTTTTCCCCATTTGTAAAACAAATTGAACTACGTGTATTATCGCTCCTTCCGTGGCAGAGTTGTCTGCAAATGCGGGTCTTGTGGGGCACAAAAGCAGGCACTTAGTGAATGGGAGCGGCATACAGGTTCAAAAGCAAAAAATTGGAAGGCTAGTGTCAGGGTGAAAGGTTCTATGTTATCACTGGAGCAATGGGTTAGTACCTGAAGTTGTCTTCCCATTTCCTGCATATTGTTTTTCCTTCCTTGAAGTCCGCATTTCTATTGATTTAGTTTTCTGTTTATGTTTTCATGTGCATGTGAGAATGTTTGCATGGTTGCTGAGGAACTGTTAACGAAGATGAATTGCTTAAACTTTGTTTTGATCATTCATAAACCAAAAATTCCAACCCCCCATTCCAATTTAATTTAGTCTGGCCTCCATAATGATTGCTCAGATCCCCCATCTTAAACTTACATTCAGCATTATTATGCACATTTTTTATTTATTTATCTATTTTTTGTTTGGTGGATTGGGTTTTACAGTACATTAGGTCGCTTGAAGCTCCTTATGGTCTAGGGCCAAAACATGCTGAGATCCTTGGCTGTTTGGACATAGAAATACGTTATTAGCAGCCCAATAAATCTTGGCTTATTGAGGTTAATTCTCACAACCATGTAAAATGTATGGAGGGCCTTACCTGAGGGTTGGTGAGCAGCCAGTTCTCTAAGGGAGTTTACACCCCAAGGGTAGTTCTTCGAGAATACCAAAACAAATTGTATGGAGACTTCACTATTAATTGGAGACTGCATCTTCTTCTTCTTCTTCTTCTTCTTCTTCTTTTTGGGTGAAAAAAGGAAGTCTGATTTATTTACTTTTAAAATAAAGAGGCCGGTTAGTTGTACAAGTATTTCATGCACATATTGTGTTTTTGGTAGAGCTATAATGAACTTTATGGGAATTAAGCCTATAGCTGATAGATATGAATGATATAGAGATCTTGGACCATGAACTAGGTTGAATTAAACTGAAAAAGCACTTAGACCTCTAGTGCAGGACAATTTTTTCCCTCCCTTTCTTGCTATTTTATAGTAGCTTTTTCAGTGGGGATCCTTGTGATCAATTTCCATTTGCATTGGCATTCATATATATATGCATGTTCTCCATGTATTTGCATCTACTTATTGTCTACAGAGGTATGCTTTGTTTGTTATTTGCATTCTTTGCACCGAAGAACAAGTCTGCACAAACATCTCAGCTCAAATAAACTGCTCCTATAAAATTTCAATGTCTTGGTATTTTTTCAACCTTTTTGTTTATTAAACAAATTTTCATATTAAATCGGTTTTGATCATATTCTTATCTTCACTATGATCATTTCATCCTGGTTTCTTTTTTGTTTAATTTTTTTTTTTTTCATTGATATTTTCAGAGACCTTAAAATATTTTATTTCTCAGTTCCTATTATCTTTGACCATATATGATCACTTCTTACATGAGAGTTGCATCTATTTAATAGAATCTCATTTTGTTTCACAGATGCTGCAGTTAGCAGAGTATCATTCACGTGCTATTGTTCCTGTTAATTCTCTTAAACGCCCGTCAATGAAAGTACGAAAGCAAAAGTTGCTTACCTTTTTGCAAGGTATACTCTTCTTCTAGGAATGTAATTATACAATTTGGTAATATTGTCCACTTTTCTGAACTACCGTGGTACCATTCAACTGACTTTTACAATATTTTAATTTCAGAGAAATATGAGCCTGTTTGTGCCAAATGGACAACAGAGCGGTGTGCTGTATGTAGATGGGTTGAAGATTGGGACTACAACAAAATTATCATATGCAACAGGTTTCTGCCAATAACAAAATCTCATGTCTAGGGGCACACATGGAAAAACTGGTCCTTAAGAACAGTATTTCAAAATGTGACTCTTAAAAAATAAATAAATAAATAAATAATAAACAGAAAAAAAAAAAAATCAAGGCTCATTAGGTGCTACTTCTGAGTTAGTGAGAATCTGAGGGTGTTAAAAAAGTCTGGACCAACTGCTGTGTACTATCCAGTTGTGGACTTTTTCCTGGCATATGATTTTGTTTCACTCTTCTAGGTCCTAGCCTCATGTCCTTTGTTTTTGGTCATATTCAAAGAGTATCTGCTGAATGAGATACAAATGAAAATTTTTCTTCATAGCATCAGTTTAACCTTCTGCAATTGTGACAATTAAAGGCAAAATTCTTTTGTTACCTGGACACTGCTAGATTCAGCACTTATATTATACAATAATACTGCTGATATATTTTCTTATATCAGATGCCAAATAGCCGTCCATCAAGAATGTTATGGAGCAAGAAATGTTAAAGATTTCACTTCATGGGTATGCCGAGCATGCGAGACACCTGATATCAAAAGGGAATGCTGCCTCTGTCCTGTAAAAGGTATGGTCCTAGACTGAATAGAATCTTATGGACCATGAATGTTATCAGGTGCTTCTTCTTCTTTCTTTCCATCTCTTATTAGAAAAGCAATCAGGAATTTTCCAACAAATTGCTGTCTGAAGGATGATTTGTTCTGTGGCTTGAAGTGAAACGTTCTAGTGATTACTTTACACTTCTAAAATTCTGTCTGATGGATGATTTGTCACATTTAGTATTAAGTTAGCTTGACATAGATAATGGGCTCATTTACTTATAGTTTTAACCTTTTGAGACAGTTGGTGACTTAACATGATATCAAAACCTTGGTTCCAAGAGTTCTTGGGTTCTAAGTCTTGCTATTAGTAATTTAATATTTATTCCATGATTGTTCTTGTGCACTTTAGTCTCTCTATCGGTTCCTTCAGTCTGCATGTCAGTTGGGGTCGCACTCGCACGTGTGGGATAGTGTTAAAGTTAACTTGATATACATTGTTGGACGAATATCCCAATAGTTAAACTTTTGAGACAATTGGTGACTTAGCAGTTAACACTTCTTACCCTTGACAATTGGTGACTAAACAGGTTGCATAGCCTGCTTACCATTCTTTTTAATCACTCTGCTATTTGGTTTTATCGAAGTGGCGAGAATTTTATTGTAGTGGAAGCGGTGGAATTGTTGATTTTGGAATTGTCGATCCCATTGATGTTGGTTTACTATCCTATCAGGAGTTTCCTTTGTTATTTCAGCGCCTTGTGGACTGAAAAAATGACCAAGAGAATTGTACTGATACAAAATTAAGTGTTTGTAAATTTTTTTCTTATATATTAAAAATGGTTTTTTTTTTTTTTTTTTTTCTTTTTCTCCTTTTTAGGAGGTGCTCTGAAACCTACTGACGTTGAGTCGTTGTGGGTTCACGTTACTTGTGCTTGGTTTCAACCTGAAGTTGCTTTCTCAAGTGATGAGAGGATGGAGCCTGCTGTTGGAATCTTGAGAATTCCATCGAACTCTTTTGTAAAGGTACCTCTTTTTATCATCTTCAAAAGTTGAAAGGGAATTATGACAGCATCAAACTGAGGATCTGAGATCAATGTGATAGGTTTCTTTTTCTCTAAATTTCTCTTTTGGAGTAGTGCAACCACCAGAATTGGTCGAAAATGCTGCATTAAGTTCGAACTATCAGCATGTGGTGGAAATGTTTTGTCAGTGATAATGTACATCCATTATTCAATGTTGGAATATAAACTCTATCTTGTTTCTATTCATGTCAGATCTGTGTAGTCTGTAAGCAAATTCATGGTTCCTGCACACAGTGTTGCAAGTGTTCTACTTATTTTCATGCGATGTGTGCATCAAGAGCTGGATATCGTATGGAGGTGAGTTATATGAATTTACAGTAATGTCTATATATGTAGTTTTGCCCTTCAGAATAACTTTATCACACTTTTCCATACAGATACATTCTGTTGTTTATTAATTTTTTCACTACCAACACTATCTTCTACTTCTTTCTGTTATGTTTGGCAAGTACACTAGGATTATAGACATTGAGGGAAAGAAATATTATTTCATGGATAAAAGATCGAGTTGCTCGGTTTTATGCAATGCAAAATTCATTGAAGATCAATTTTTATTTCTTGGTTTATATCCTATTTTAATTTCTGAAATTTGCTAGGCATTTCATGTCAATGATTTCCATCCCCCCCCCCCAAAAAAAAACCCCCGAAGGGGGTAGATGCCTACTTAATATAAATTGAGAATCCTCAATGAACCAGTAAATTTTATTCATTGTACCTTGATAAGTGACTGTTTAGGGATGTTACTTCTGATTTGAAAATACGATATTTACTTCCTGTAGAAGAAAATAAACCGTCAAGTGGAAGTTTAATCATGTGATTTTTTGTCATTTGTTATCGTCAAATTTTCACCATTGCATAATAAGTGAAGTTAATCATTATTTTGATCAATTATGTCATAATTCTTGATTTCTTAATGATAAGTATTGCAAATGCAATTGCTCAAAGTTGCATGCGAGAATAAATATTGGATGACACACATATATACTATAATATTGAGTTTCTCTTTTTTAATTTGATACCGAGTTCTATCTTTTTTGCTATACCTTTAGATTGTGTTAAGATTTGAAATGTCGAGATTTGGTGCTATTTGTTTTAAGAAGAATTGTTTAAGTATAACTTTATTAGTTTAGATATGAATTTAATTATGGATTTAAGCAGTCTAACGTAAAAGATTAGGGCCCATTTGACAATGCTGTTGTTTTTCTGTTATTGTTTTTTTGTTGTCGTTTACTGTTTTGTGTTTTCTGTTGTTGTTTATTTTTTCTAAAATGAAAACTGAAACTGTGTTTGGAAATGCAATTTTGTTTATAATTATTAATTTTTTTATTTTCATAAAATATTTAATTTTATTAGTTTCTAAAAATTTAATAGAATTA
>QLOD02000033.1:1741118-1752727 GCA_003260245.2 Sideroxylon spinosum
CCAGAAATAGATAATAAGTCAATTGATGGGTCCCGTACTTGAATTTGTAGTTGCTAATTAAGAAGATCCATGGGCTACTCGCAAAACAACCGACAGCCTGTCAATTTTGCCTTATCAGCATCACGGATTCATATCACAAGAATTACAATTATACAATTCCGAGAAAAAAAGAAAAAACTCTAAATGCCCAAGTTGACCAAGACTAGAATTCTCAAACATAGACAGAAAATTTTATATGGCACCGTTTGGAGTGTCATGTTTCTCTAATAACATTCAACAGCCTCTAACACTTATTTACTTTTTATCTCACTGTACGCATTATGAACCTACATTTTATCTCATTTTTTATCACTCCAAACTCACCCATTTGAAAAACACCTTGCATGCTTTTTCAATTAATTTTTTAATCTCAATTTTAGGTATAAAAAAAACTTCAAACTTAAAACCCATAGAGGAAATAAAAAAAATCAAATATGTAACCTTCTAAAAAAAATTAAATCATATAAAAGGTGATAAGAAACACATATATGTACAATTATTCATATAATTATAATCATACATAGGTCAGTCAAATATGTATGAAAAATTAATGTAAAATTTTAAGAGTTAGAAATTCCAGGGCGAATATGCACATCTTATTTATCTCATTGATAAAAAAAAATTATTTTAAGAAGTTAAAAATTAAAATTTTAGATATATAAATTTTTATTACAATATATATATATATATATATATATATATAAATTATAAATTCATATATTCAAATTTTAAAATTTTCTACCCAAAAAGAAAATTGAAATGAATATTTTGTGGGTATTTGGTTTACCGAAATCTTCTAACTTTTATTAATTTTTTTGTACTTTTTTCCATTCAAATTTTACCACATATCATTTGTATACCAATTTTTGTAATTTTTTACTTTTTTTCATCGAAACACAGGTTTGAGGGGATTATAGTAGATAAATACATTATAAGAACTGCAACGTAGAAATAAAGGGTTGAGATACACTTCAAATAATTTAATGGTTCTAATTTAACTTAATTATCTCCAAATAATTTAATGATCATTTAATCCTTCAAAAGGTATAGTTATCCCAATAATTTAGGGTTCATTTGATGCAACGAAAAAAAACAAAAAATATAGCTTGAGACACTGTTTGGCGTTTGTTGCGCCTAACCCAAACCACAAATTTTGGAGATGAATAGTGTCGAATCCACCCTGACGGTTTGGTTACCGTCGAGACGGCTAGTTTGAAAATTCTGCTAAGACATGACAACTTTGCAGATATTCTTTTTGGTGAAGACCCAACATTGCAGACACTCATTTCACCGTTCATTCTTCTTGTACTTGAATCAGAAGGTATTTCTTCTCCTCTCCTTCTCCTTACGTTTTTATTTAGGTTTTTTTTATTTGAAGCTCATATTGTCTATTTTGGATTCATGGGTATGGAGATTTCTCTCTAATTTCTCGTGAATGGTTGGCAAAGGGGTTTAGGACTTTCTTATAACTGTTTTTGGTGGACGTGTGTGGAAAAACTGGACCTATTTTGGTTCAATGTTAGACTTTCGTCGCGTTGTGTGAACTTCGTCTTCCTCAGATTCCCAATTTCTTGTGCACCGTCGGGACGGTCCAACTCATTCGTTAGGACGGTTTGTGGAAATGCTGCATCCATCGGAACGGTTTTGTAATTTCGTTGGGGCGGTTTAAGCCAATGGTGGCAAACCCGCCGGAATAGAGTTCCAAATCGTGTCAAAACGGGTTTCGGTAGTAGCCAAACCGTCGGAATGATTTAGTATTTTTCATCGCGACGATATGCAGAAACTAAAACAAAAAAAGGCAAAATCGGTGTCATTTTGTAGCGCACGACTTCGTGTTGACATCTCAAAAAATTTTTCTTATTCGATTAACGGAATTGTAGTTATATTATTTTTTTAATAGATATGTAACTTTTTTTTGAAATTTAAAAGAAAAAAATATAAAAATATAACAGAGAATTTTAAATATTTTTAGATATTTTTAACAAATAATTTTGCATCAAACACACCCTTAATAATATAGGACTCAACCCTTTATTTTTATTCAATCCTAAGCCCTCCAAACACCACCATTGTGTTAGGAGTAAATGTTAGCTGCTCTCCTGCTGTTTTTTTAATTATTTTATTTCAATGAAGTTCCTTTTTTTTTTTTTTTGTTTTTACGAGAAAAAATTATCAGGAAAATGACATTTGGCATCACTGAGGTGTAGATACGAAATTGAGATTGCAATTCGAGTAGACACTAGTGGTGGAAATTGCGAGGATACAGATACAGAATCTGACCCGCGCTGGGGAACAGTCGTTGCTTTTAATGTTTCTGGTGCAAGACTAACGACCATTCATGAGACATCGTGTCAGTTGGTCAGAGGCACGCAATGCTAGCAGCAAACAACTTCCGGTAGCTTTAATTATCGTTTCTGATTTTCTTTCCTTATCAAAAAAATAAAAAAAATATATATATATATATTTTTTAAAATAAAACTGATTTTCAACCCAACTGATCACGGGAAAAAACAAAGGTCTCCGTACTTCTCAGAGCATGATAATCCAATGGCCTTATACCTAAGCACAATGGATAAGGTGGATTCTGCCATAGTATTTACAATAAATGACCGTTTGGTTTAGAGTGTTAAAAACAAAAAAAATCAAAAAAATAAAAAATAAAAATTTTTAGAGTATAAAATATAAAAAATTATTTTAAAATGATTATTAAATATTTGTATTTAATTTAATATAAAGTTATTAAAAATCATATAAATTAATACGTGACAAAATTTTAGTAAACAATTTCGTAAACTTTTAGAGTTTTGTAAAATTTTTTAGTACAAATGGCAGAGCAACTTTTAAAAAAATCTGATAAAACCGTTGGAACACACTATTTTGATCTGTTCCAATGGATTTTGAAAATTTTTTTAACAAAGCTATAATTTGAAAAAATTGTAACTTCTGAAATTTTTTTAGTTTATTTTGTGCTACAAAAGCATCCAAAATTTGTATTGAATAATTTTTTAATCCAAAATTTATAGAAAAATATTATACTGTGTGAAAATCGATGACAATTGCATTTATTTAATAATTAAATTTAACCATGTTTGTGTCTACAATACCTTATACGACTCTTGAGGTTAATATTATTTTGCTTTTATTCGTTATATACTTTTGGTAACAACTAATAATCTTCGTATTTAATGTACAATGTTCTAAAATAAATAATTTTAAGATTGCGAGAAAATTATTTCTTTTTCGCTATTTATTAAGTATTTTTTATTTTTGAAACGAAAATTTGATTTGTTTTTACTTTTTAAGAACTTTTATGTAGGTTTCTCAAAATTTATAGGTAGTTTTATTGTTGTTGTTATTATTATTATATTGCCAACCTTTTTGTTCAATTCTCGATTTAAAAAAAAAAGTCAATAAACATGATGGTCTTTTTTTTTTTTTTGATGAAAAAATAATCACAAATAGAAAATATATATTTTAAAATTTTGATAATGCAAAGATTTTTACATTAGCCAATACACAAGGAGTACCTGTGAAAATTCACAATGGATTTTGTATTGGATAAAATATATTATGATATTTCTGATGGTCTCCGGACTTCTCATCCCACAAAGGGCTCATATCTTAAGCCAAAACCTTATAATAGAGCCAAGTCACAAGATATCACAATTTTTGTACTTCTCAGCTCACTGATAAAGACCTTATACCAAAGATATCATAAGGGATCGTGAATTTTTACAATGGATTTTGTATTGGATAAATTTAACTGTAATTATCGTAATAAATATAAGATTTGTAGACGATTAACAACCTCTAAAAATTTTTAAAATTTATTTATTTTTTATCTTACTGTACATATTATGAATTCATATTTTATTTCATTTTTATCACTCCAAACATTCTATTGATGTACAATATTGGTGTAAAAATTAATAATTTCAAGACTGTTGTAAATTTATTTTTTATTATTCATCAAAAATTTTTATTTTATTTTTTTTAACTAGATTTAATTTCCTTTTTTAATTTAAAGAACTTTTAGGTAGGTTATTTAGTTTTTTATTTTTTGTAAACAAAGTGTGAAGATAGAAAAATAAAAAAACTATCAAAAGAACTACTTAGATGTAAAAATTAGTTTATTAGTTTTTATTATATATTTTAAGCTATTTTTCAATTTTTGATAAAAAAAAAAAGTTAGCAAATGTGGCTCAGATTCCTTAACATGAAAGAGAAAATAAAATTTTGATTACAAATATTTATAAGAATATAAAAATTACTCTCAAAAATTTCAGTCAACGCGAGCACCGTCGCGGTTGGCTCTCCATCGAATGGACTTCAGTACTTATTGGCCCTCCCTTTCATAGATTTTCTAAATTTTGTTTTAAATTACTTTAATATTTAAATAAATTGTATTAAGATGGAAGAAATCTATAATAAAACACAACTTACGGTTTAACATTTATCCCAGTCATCACTAAAGTTTTGCCACAACATTATTGTCATATTTTTCAAATTTTAAAATTTGAAATTCACATTTATATAATAAAATACATCGTCTATTATTAAAATTTTATCACATCATTGTTGTTATTTTTTTTTCAAATTTTGAAATTTAAAATTAAAATCTATATGATAAGACACATCAACTGATATGAGATGTGAAATGAAAGAAGGTGTTGGACGGTTCATACTTTGCACGGGCATTACTAATAATATGAGCTCTGCACCTAAAATACATTTTCTAAATTTTATTTTTAATAAATTTAATTATTAAATAAATGTAATTATCATCTCATATCTAATTTTATTTATTAAATGATTAAATATAACGTGATATTAGACAGACTTTTGGGGTTATTGTATTTCCTTTTGTTTGTTATATATTTTTGTAGCAATTAATAATATTGATATTTAACCTACAATATTATGGAAATAATTTTAGGATTGTTACAAATTTGTATTTTTACTATTTATTAAGTAAATGTTTATGCAACTAAAATTTGATGTTTATTTTCTTTTTAAGAACTTTTAGGTTGGTTAAGTGGTTTCTTTTTTTTTTCCCTCCAAAACAAAATAAGAAGATAGAGATAAATGTAAATAAAAAACTATCAAAAGAATTACTTAGATTTAAAAAAACTAGTTTGTTACTTTTTTGTATATATATTTAGCTTTTTGCTTACTTTTTGATAAAAAAAAAAAAAAAAACAGATTAACAAAGCATGATCCAATTTTCTTAATATGAAAAAGAAAATAAACTTTTGTTTAGAAAAATATCAAAAAAGAAAATTTATTTTTAAAACATTCCAGTCAAACAGCTCCTATATATAATTGAAGAGGTAAAATCAGGGTTAATGCCAAATTAATAAAAATAAGTTGTATTATTTTATATGTATTTCATCTAACGTTTTGCAAATAGATAGAAATATTTACACTAGTTTTATACATATAATAGTTTAACTCGCTTTAAGGGTTCGTTCAGAGTCTTAAAAAAATAAAAAAAATAAAAACCAAAAAAATAATTTTAGAGTTTAAAATGTAAAAAATTATTTTGAAAAGATGATTATATATTTGTGATTGATTTAATATAAAATTGTTAAAATTTATATTAAAATGACATCTTACAAAATTTTAGTGAAATTTTTTTTGAGTTTTTTGAAATTTTTTTGTACAAATGTCAGTATATTTTTTAAAATAATCTGATAAAACCATTGAAACGTACTATTTTGGTCTGTTCCAATAGATTTTGAAATTTTTTTTAAAGAAGTTGAAATTTTTTTGAGTTTAAAAAAGTAAAGCTTTTAAAGTTTTTTTACTTTAACTGAGACTCCAAATGTGCTCTAAGTTCAATAATTATCTTATTGTTATTAAAATGATAAAATTATAATTTTTTAACAATTCCAGCTCTTGCCATTTTAAAGCGGGGCTCATTAATGGAAAATGCAGTTTGGTTGGTAAAAAATATTTGTTAAAAAAAAAAACAAAGTTTAAAGGTTTGATATAAAAATAATATGTAATAAATTTTTAATTAAAAAAATATAAAAGATTAATAAATTTTAATTGAACACAAATTTCAAACAGTTACTGTTGGCCGCATAATACCGCCGGCACTTCAATCTATCATACGATTGGCCGCGTATTAGATTAATAAATTATTTTGCCAAGGTTGCTGCCTCACTGATGACGTCAGCTTACGCAATTCTGTGGTCATACCCCTCGTTGCAACCGCCATTGCCTTTTCTAGGAAAATGAAAAAACTCAAAACCATGGACTTTTTTTTAGGGTAAGATTTTTCTAGAAATAAACGCGTATTTTAGAAAAATTTTAAGGGTGTTTGGCTGGAAAAAAACTGATAAAAAATATAGTAAAATATAAAAATTTGATTAAAAGTAATATGTAATAAATTTTGGTTGAAAAAATATAGATTTTTGGTAACTTTTAACATTTATTTTTTCTACCAAACATCCTCTAAGTCAATTTGTTTACTCTTTGGTTGACTTTTCATTTTAAGTTTGGATAGATTGGTGAAGAAGAACTTTTTCTTTTTTTAATTTCTAGTGTTAATACATGTTTTTTTTTCAAAAAATTGATGTTCAATAAAAATTTATAAAAATTTCAAAAAATTAGAAATAAAACTGATAATTTCGGATAATTTTTTATATGTTTGATAAATTTTAATGAAAAAAAGTTAGAAAAAATTAAAAAAATTAAAAATTAGAAAAAGAAAACTATTTTTAATCATAAACTAAAGCATAAAATTAATAAAGAAAGTAATAAGAAAATCATATTCAAATTACGCATATTTCGTTTTTACCCGTTTACCCTTTACATTAATCAAAACACTTCTATGTGTTTTTTTTTTTTTTTTTTAATACCCTTCACGCTGTTTATATAATTTCCATTTTGGTTAGAAATAAAAGTTCTTAAAATTTAGGTAGAGGTACATTGTTTTTATTTTACTAAAAAGGCCGAGAAATTCATATTTAGAATTTATTAAAAAAAGTTTATCCAAATTAGATTATAGATATATTCGCAACGTTGATGATCTTTGACCATTTTCGTGAAAAACCAAATATAAAATTTTGTAAAAAATAATTAAAAAAATCATAAAAATGCTTCCAAACTAAATGTGAATCATAATTAAATTAATTATACTTGGAGATTTAATTTTTTATGGATCATTTTTGGTTTATTATCCAAAAAAAAAAAGTACATTTTATTAAAAAAATCCATAAATAAGCTGCATTTAAATTAGGTATATTTCATATATTTATGCCTTTTGTTGTTCAGATTTTCCATCATGAATCAACTATAAAAGTCAGTGAAAAAAATAAAATTAAAAACAAAAAGTTTTACGAACTTCAAATTTTAATCATTTTTTTATTATAATTCAAATAAAAAACCAGTGACACTCCGTTTAGAACCATAGATTTGATAAGATTTGATTTTATTTGATACGAATTTTCACAAATTCTTATGTTTGGAATTAAAATACAATTTTATGAATTATTAATTTGATTTTATAACTTAAATTTTATGATTTCTAAATAATTTGAAGTCCAATTCAAAGCAATAGAATTTAATAAGAATTTATTATTTGTTTACGTAAGCTAGGTAAGCGAACAAATTTGTCCTCTTATATCATACTTTTACTTTTATTAACACGGTTAAACTTTATATTTCTATTAAACTAAGAGTGCTTTTGGAGGCACAACTTGTAGTAACTTTTGGGAATTTTTTTACCAAAAATTGTTAGTTACAATTTTTTGTATATTTGATGAAACAAGTAGTAATTTTTAATATTTTTTTTTTGTAAATTTTAGATATCTGGTAAAGTTTTTGCTAACTGTTAGTATTTTTAACAACTTTTGGAAAATTTTTAAAATTTTTGGTAATTTTTAGTAATTTTTGATAACTTTTGTGTGTTTGGTTATAATTTGGGTTACTTTTGAATGGAATAAATTATTTTAATAGAGCAAAAAAATAGCAAAAGTAAATGTTTTGCTAGACACAAACTTTATAACTTTTGATTGATCTTTATACAAATTTGTGCTTCCAAACGGGTTCAAATCAATTCAATTCTTAAATTCAAAAAATTCATTTATCAAATGAAATGAAAATTTTATTTTAAAAAGAAACCAATTTTAATAATAAAATGTTTTCGGAAAAAGTATAAAAGTAGTATAAAAATTCCATTAGTCGAACTAGGTGTATTCACTTTTACTCTTTTGCCATCTTCTTTATACTCTTCGAAGACTCAAAGGGGGGGCTTTCCTGTCCGGGAAAATAACAACAGAAAGAGTCTGGGGGCATCATTCGTATTTTATATTCATTTCACTTAAGTCAACCCTTTCGAAACTAATAATGCATGAAAACTGTTTTGTGTCCGAAAATTTTATTAGAATAGTTTTACGTGAACTTATTGGAAGTGTTTAAGATGATGAAAAATGAGATAAAAATAAAAAAATATAAATTCGTAATACGTTAGTGTAAGATAAAAAATAAATAAATTTTAAAGATTTTTAAAGATTTTTAGAATTAATAGAGATGCCAAACACACTTATTATAAATTAAAATATATATTTGCTAATATTTTTATTTAAAATGATAGTCTCGCAAACTTAAATACGCTTTTGATACCGAAAATTTTCACTGCTACGTTTGGAGTCACATAAAAAATAAAAAAAAATCAAAAGTGTAATTTTTAGATATTTAAAGTATAAAAAGTTTATTTTGTAATGATGGTTAAATATTTGTTATTGATTTGATATAAAGTTATTAAAAATATATATAGAATGACACATGTCATAATTTGAATAGAGTATCTTGAAAATTTTTAGAGTTCTGTGAAACTTTTTAGTATAAATATCAGTACAATTTTTAAAAAAATTATGGTAAAACCGTTGGAACGTTCTATTCTAACTTATTCTAATGGATTTTAAAAATTTTTTTAAAAAAATTTAAATTTTTTTAGTTCAATTTTTTTTATTTTTTGTAAGGTTCCAATGCAGCCTGATCAGCCTCTCTTTCCCCGTCTACTTCTCTGCCGCTGTGGATTTGTATATTAAAGAAAAGTAAAATAGAGTAGCTAGAAGAAGTTCCCAACGAGGTACAATTTGACGTGTTGGCAACCTATTATGCTCCGTTTAGAGTTTAAAAAAAAATCAAAAAATTTCAAAAGTTAAATTTTAAAAATTTGAATTTTTTTGAAAAATTTTCAAAATCTATTAGAACGGGCCAAAATATGATGTTCTAATAGTTTTGTCAGAGTTTTTTTGTAAATTGTACTGGTATTTATACCAAAAAATTTTATAAAACTCCAAAAATTTTTAAATTCTCCATTAAAACTATGTCACGTGTCATTTTATATAATTTTTAATAATTTTATATCAAATCAATGACAAATATCTAACTATCATTTCAAAACAATTTTTTACACTCCAAACACCCAAGAATTACACTTTTGGTTTTTTTTTAATTTTTTTGTTTTTTTTAAGGCTACAAACGCAGCCTATATACGTTCCAAAAAGTGTTTTTTTTTTTTTTTTTTGGATAATTTTGTTCCTTCAAACTGGCCAATTTTTGAAGTGACCCTTTTTTTTATCTATATTTTGGTGAGGGAATGATCTTAAAATGATTTTTTTATATATATTTTTGATCTTATCACACACAGAATAAAGTAATTATAAATATATTATTTTCTTCACAGATTACTTTTTTTTGCCTTACTATTTTTACTGGACATTGCTCTGTATCGCTAAACATTTTATCCCTATTAATGATTCTCTTTATGATTTTTAAGGGTTCATTTGATTTATTTTTCTATTTTTATATTTTTTGTTTTTAATTTTATTTTTTCATTTTATACTTTTAAAAATAAAAAAACAGTTTAAATGCATTTGGTCACTTGTGTTTTCAAAGTTTGTTTTAGAAAATAGAATATAAATTTACACGTGAAATTAAAAATAACAAAAATTTATTTTGATTGTTTTCAGTTCAAAACAAAAAAAATAGCATTTTTGTTTCTTTGTTTTGAGACTTTTAACACATGCAAAGAAAATCAAAACAGAAAATAAAAAAATAAACTAAATAACAACTAACTTTTCTAAATAATAATATTAATAATAATGATATTAATGATAATTCTTACCTAATAACAAAATAATACTAATAATAATAACAGCGCATTCCATAAACGGGGGAGCGAGTGGGTTGTACCGGGCACGAGCCGCGGAGGCTCGGAACCGAGGCTAGAGGCGGCTAGGTTGAACCAGCCAAAGCTTTTAAAATCAGGGCCCACCATGAACGGCTGTCGCCTGCCGCATAGGGCGAAAATAAACACACGTGGCACGGGACCCACAAATAATTCCAGCTGTCACGTCGTTTACGAGCCTCCGGTTAAGGGTGTGTTTGATTAGTAAAAAATTGATCATAAATATATAATAAAAACATAAAAATTTGATATAAAAATAATATTTAATAAAATTTAATAAAAAAATAAAAAAATAAATAAAAATTAATAAATTTTGATTAATTTTCACAAACCAAATACCCACAAAAATTTAACCTTCAGTTCTTTCTTTCCCAGTGATCCCCACTTTGCAGCTCACACCTCTCTTAGGTTTGGTTTGGGAAGAGTAGCTGATAGCTCTCAGTTTTTTGATTTTTTTTAGAATGATCAAATTTACCCTCTTATATTTTAATCTTCTTTTATACCTTCAAGGGTAAAAACGTCAAATTAACAAAAAGTTAAAAAGCTAACTACTAAAAAACTAGATTTTTTCCTTTTCCAAACATAAAAAAAGCTAGGCTTGGTTTGGGAAAAAAAAAACTAATTTTTTTTTGTAACTGACTATTAATTAGTTACTAAAGCAAGCTTTCTTTCTTCCCAACTAATTAATAGCCAGTTATAAAAAAAATTAGTTTTCTTTCTTCCCAAACCAAGCCTTACTCTCTCTATAAATCCAAAACTCTTCTCACTCCTTCCTCGCCAAGAACGAACCCCAAAGGCCCCCCTCCCCCGCGCCTCTCTTTCTCTTTCCTCGCTGTCGTTATTGTGGAGGTCTCGTCCTTCATCTCTATCCTTTCCTTTATCTACTAGCTGAATTCGCACATATTTCGGCTCTCTTTGGTGTTTTTTTTTGGTTGGTTCTGTAATTCGAACCTCGAAGAGTTCGCAACCGATAAGGACACTTTTTTTTCCTAGTAAACTTTAATGTTATTTCTGGTAAACTTCTCGTTATAACTACACTCGTAGATCGGAAGTTCCATTTCAAATCCATTAGGTTTTTTCCCTTATCCCCGTGATTTACGATCTCTTTAGAATCATTTGATGTGAAAATCACTGGATTTGGTAATTAAAGGGTCCGAAAAAGGCGACCTATTTTGAAACCTGAACAGATCTGAGAGGGAGTCGAAGTTCCAGATGCTGTTTTGTAACGAATATATAAGTGTTTTTTGGAGTTGAAAAGGATCTGTTTTTTTTTTTTTTTTTTTGTGTGTGCTGAGATTACATTCGTAATCTCCTCTGTTTTTCGATAATGTCGGCGGCTTCGAGCTCTGTTCTCCAGAGCCGAACC
>QLOD02000033.1:1779023-1794907 GCA_003260245.2 Sideroxylon spinosum
TTTTTTATATTAAATTGATGTTAATTATATATATTTAAAATTTTAATAGAATAATCTTATTACATGATTTTTATATTAATTTAATATTAATACTTTTATAATTAAAGTTCTTAATAATGTTTTTTAAAAATTAATAGACCTATAACACAATGATGTTCTTTTCATGCATAAATTAATTTTTTTTTGATAACTTGAAATTCCATCAATTTATTGCTGTCTTCAACAAATCATATAACCGATAGATAAATCGGAGGCTCATTCAATACCCTACAAACCATACGAATCGATTATGTTTAAGGCTTAAACCTTGTGTGGAAAAGTTTAAAACTTGTTACATCTTAAAATCGAACTCCCAAGCTTTCTTAAAAAAACCAAAAGTTTTGGTCAACTGTTCTAGAAAAAGTTAGTTATAAATTAATATTAGTACTTTTATAATTAATAGAAATGCCACACTTCTATTAAATTTAACAAATGCCATCGTTTTCTCACTTCATTACAAAAATTAGGAATTACGTGTCTTTTTTATTTGTTAATATTTTATTTCTTTTTTAAAATCACAAGGGTGAAAATCTACTTACCTAAAAATAATTGTGATGATACAAAGTCACGTCTTATGAGGAAAAAAATAATAAAAATGAAACAAAGAGTCATCGCCATTTAATTTGGGGCTATTGATGTAAACTCTGTGGGTTTGATCTTAATTTGGTCCCCCCCCCGGGGGGGGCGCCTCTTAAGTAATTGCGCCGAGCTAAAGCTGGAAAATCATGCCTTGGTCATTACTTATTACTCTAACCTATTTTTTTAATACATTTTAATATTTTATTATAGAATAAATAGATAAAAAATAATATATAAAAATTTCGATACCTATTCCCCATAGATAGTCCGAATTATGTAGGAACAATAATTAGGCCTTTTTTGAGAAGAAAAAAATTAACTTTTTTGTAACCGGTTAATAGCTACCTACTAAAAAAACTAGTTTTTTTGTGTTTGGGAAGGGAAAAAACTAGTTTTTTAGTACTTACCTTTTTAATTTTTTATTAATTAAATATTTTTGTCCTTGAAAGTTTAAAAAAAGATTAAAATGTAAGAGTATAACTTTGATAACTTTAAAAAAAACCAATAAAATAATAACTGATAGCTGAATTACCAGTTATTACTTTCCAAACGGAGCCTTAATGTTAGATCAAATTGCTTATAAGAAAACCTTAAAATTAAAAAATTATTTAGACAATGAATGTGAAATGCTGAAATAGATAGTGTTTGAATAATAAAAAAAATAGTATAAAAATTTAATATAAAAAAATATGCGATAAATTTTGATTAAAAAAATATAAAAAATTAATTAATTTTGATAAATTTAACCACAGTAAAAAAAGTGACCGATCCTTTTTTAACAAAAAGGTTATTTTACCCACCGTGACGACCAAGCGCAATAAAACTAGACGTAAATAAACATCAGGCCGAGGGGCATTTCAGACATGACGCTTTCTTTCTGTACTCGGAAACGGACAAAATAGTGGCACAATAGTAAATTCATGACGTATCGGCGGCCTATCCTAAACAATTAAGGGATAATACCGTAAGCAAAGGTAAGGACAAGAAGGCGAGGGAGATCGGTAAAAATACAAACAATACATTGAATACCAAAACACTGCCTCTCTCTTTCTCTCTCTTTATATTTATATATATACATCACCGGCAATATTATATTTCAGGCGAAGAGATGAGGTGAGATGATAGAGAGAGGGTTGAGGATTTTCTGGTAATGAAGATACTTTTGGCTATGGCGGTGGGCTTCGTAGGCGACTGATCGACTCATCGAGTCAAAGGAACACGGCAAGCGAGCTCGTCGGAAGGTTTTTCTCCCCGGTGATCTGTGATTTTCCGGTAGCGGAACGGTTGAGGTATAGGTGTGTTGCGTCGACTGTTTCCGATTGTTTTGCTTCTTTGCCGTAGAAGGAAGCTGGAGTTGAAGGCCTTTGGCATACAACCATGAACGCTAATGGATTTAGCAGTTTGGAGGCGGATTACGTTCGGAGGCACCATGTCCACCGGCCTGCGGAGAATCAATGTAGTTCGGCTCTCGTCAAGCACATCAAGGCCCCTGTCCCTCTCGTATAATCCCTTTCTGCTTTTACCTTGTATTTCTTCTACATATATATTAATATTTGTGTGTGTATATGCATTTACGTCCCTCGATCGGTTGATTGATATGTGGATTTTGTTGATATTCAATTGTGTTCTATGAAATTTGTAGCTGACTATTGTTTAGATTCTGATTCGTTGAGTGTTGGAAATTTTGTATTTGACCCATTTTCCTTCTTCGATCCGGATTACTTAGTTTTGTCTCTGATGATTTCAGCTGAGCTTGTTCCTCGAGTAACATCGGTTTGGTTGCTGAGAAAATGTGGGGGAAATCGGCAGAAGTTGTTTTGAATCTTATGTTCGATTTTGCGGTGTCTTGCAGATCGAATCAAAGACTTGTTTTGGGCCAGCGGAGTGGAGAATTGTTTTCTTGTGTCTCAAGTGATGAAATCTTTTGGATTTTTGAAATTTTATTTCGTTCTTCTTGCCTAACTTTATCTTTGCAAAAAATGGAGCATGTCTTTCTAATGCTGTGATTATTATGTCAAGCTTCTGGGCAGAAACTCTTATCTTTCTCTGTTTATCTTCTCAGTAGATAATTTGGGAAGATCTATGTTGGTTGGTTGAGAAATTTCCTTAACTTTGGAAAACAGGTTGAGATGCTTTGCTTTATTTAGAAATTTTTTGAAAAAGGATCAGGCAATGATAAGGTTTCATAATCAGAAAGTTATCACTGTTTTCTGCTAGTTGAATGAATAATGCATGATGTGCTTTGCATTTATCTGAAGCAATTGCTAATTTCAAGCCTTAGTTTTGTGGTAGTTTACTTCTTTAATTTATATTTGAGTACTTACTAAATTCTTTGAGGTTGTTCACTTACTTCTGAACATAGTTTTGCTTTTCATTTCATGTCAGGTTTGGTCCTTGGTGAGGAGATTTGATCAACCCCAAAAGTACAAGCCATTCATTAGCAGGTGCGTTGTGCAGGGAAACGTCGGTATCGGAAGTCTTAGAGAAGTTGATGTTAAATCAGGGCTTCCTGCCACAACAAGCACCGAAAGATTGGAACTCCTTGATGATGATGAGCATGTCCTTAGCGTCAGGATTGTTGGAGGTGATCACAGACTCAGGGTATGAAAGTTGAAAACTAGTTCTTTTCGATTTAAGCTTTGGTTGCTCGCCTTCAGTATTTTATCTTTTCATTGTTGAGCCGATTTATATATTTAAGGTGTTCTTAATGGATACTTAGTTTTATTGAATACGAGATTCTCCCAATGTTTTTCCAGCTAAATGCATGCAAAACAATGGGCACTTGAAATGTAAGTAATATGGTTGACCTAGAAGTTCATGTACACCAAACTTGATCACATTGGAATCTGAAGTTCATCGTAGTAATGCACCCATTGTAACAGAGAGCAAAACACGATCTATCATATAAACTTATACATGTTACCATGTGAACATTCGCAGCTGGATGGTATGATGATTTCACATTATATTGGATTTAACACATTGTCCTCTTAGGTTGTGAATCATCTCATTTGTTACCATCTAGGAAATCAATCTGTGCTGTCAGTGTACCAATGTATTTTGTTTTGTATTGATGGTATAGATGAAATAGGACCATTTTGTTTGTCTGAATCCTGATGATTCAGGAATTCTGTCTCTTTGGCAGAGTTCCTCCATATTAACTTTTAAACTCTCATTGGAGTTTTTCTGTCACAAAATAATTAAGGTTTGCTCCCATTTATGTGCAATTTGTTCACAAGTCTTTAAGTTACATTTTAAATTATTGGCTTTCGTTAGATGACTAAGGTTCCTTGGTTAGGTAAAAGAAATTATCTAACACTGTCAAATAAGTCAAAGTTCTAGTAATGTGAAAGTTAGGGTGGATACTGAAGAGGAACTTACGAGTTATGAATAACTTTCATCAGCCTGTATTGTGGCACATTGTTGCTCTCATGACATCTAATATGGAGGACTGGTTTTATTTTTATTTTTTTGAAAATTGGAGGACTCGTTTTATTGATCAGGACAAACAAACAAAAGAAAATGAAAAGAGAAGGCATTACCTTCATTGGATGTGTAGTTTCAAACTGGGCATGATGTGGACCACCTACGCCCTTTTGGATAAAATGCCTCCCATAAAGTCATATGTTTTATATGCAACTTGTCATGCTAAATAAAGTGCAACTAAACTTTTCATAATTTTATTTCCTTGAACTACGTTTTTTTCTTTTGGTGGATCAGTTGCATGAGCTATGAACAAGTACACATTATTTGTCTTCAGGCACCACTGGCACTGATTATCTACTGGTGCCTAATATTTTATCTGTTATAGACTTTAGTAGGATGGATTGAACTGACTTTCCTTTTTCATTAGATACAAGTGCGGATGCTGTACGTTATCTCTCTGAACCAGCTTGACACTGTTTACTTTTTCTCTTCACTTCCTTTTCAGAACTACTCTTCAATCATTTCCGTCCATCCAAAAGTCATTGATGGAAGACCGGGGACTCTAGTGATAGAATCGTTTGTAGTAGATGTGCCCGAGGGAAACACCAAGGACGAGACCTGTTATTTTGTAGAAGCCTTGATCAAGTGCAATCTCAAATCACTTGCTGATGTGTCCGAGAGATTGGCAGTGCAGGACAGGACTGAACCAATTGATCGGACGTAGATTTGGCATTGGGAATGTGTACCGGAGGCTGTGTTTACCATGTATGAAGTTTCTCCTTGGCATTTGATAAAAGGCTCTGGAGGCGGACTGGTAGTGGCTGATTTTGTGTTCCGTTTCCTTTGTTCACTCTGTTTCCTGTCTCGGTTTTAAAAATTACACTGGACTTCCCTGTTAGTTGCTTAAGAAACACGGCTTTATAAGGGTTTCTAAACCCACCATGAATAGGTGTTGAAAATGAGAGACAGGCTCTCTTTCTATTTGATCGGCTGGGTTTGGGCCATGGTGGTGTGTTCTGCTTTGTAGGTGTACACATATGTTTGCTCTGGAGGTGTACACACATGTTCTGCTCCAGAGGTGTACACGTATGTTGGAGAAAGAGTTGATGTTTGTAGGTCTTCTTTTTCATATAGTTTTAGCTTCTGTACTCATAGTTTATGAATTTGGGGGAGGGAAAACGGTTAAAAAAAAAAAAAAAAGGTAGTTAGAGAGGAGAGGCTTGTAATTATAATTTGTCATCACAACTACAACTGTCTTTTGCTTATCTACAATCCATCTGGGCTGAAAGACTAGTTTGGGGCTTGCTGAAATTCTGTTACTGCTCGCAAAAACTGGCATCGACAAGTTTGTTTTTGTTGGAACCTCGTATGCGGTATTTTGGTTTCTGTTCTTTCATTTTTCTTCATGAGAACTGAGAATTACCTTTATGTTCGCGGTCGTAGCGCCTGATGCTTTCTTGTTTTGCTGCGTGGGTTCTGGTTTTCTTTCATTGTTCCATTTCATTTTTCTTATGTTTACAAGGTCTCTCAAGAACTTCTTGACATGATACTCAGATGGTCCATGAATGAAAAGTAAAAAAATTATCCGATAATTGACCAACTTGTCACTTCTTAAAAAAAATAACTCACTGACACAGTACTTTATTGCAACATTTACTATAAAAGTAGCCATAAAAAGTGTGGGCTCTTTCACGTTGTTCTAGAAGAAAAGAAAAGTAACCTAACTTCCCTTTTTTTTTTTTTGGGGGGGGGGGGGGGAGGGGGAGGTTGGGAGAATGGGGAATTACCCACAATGGGGTAAAATTTCAAACAAAAAGTATGTAGTTTTTTTTATCACAAGTGATTATTAATGGGGTACCAGAACAGCTCCGGGGGTGGGTGCTTGTACAGAATCTACAACATGTTACATCAAGAATTCATGCCAAGAGGGAAAATTTCCAAGATTTTATATATAAATAATAATTGGCAGTTTTGCTTTTGTATAAACTGTACAGAGCTCACCACTACAGCAGGGACAAGAATAGAATAGATTAGATTCAGGCTTAAGCCAAAGCAAGCACCTCCTCCATTTGCTGTTGCTGCAGCTGCTGCTGTTCAGAAAGCTGTCCTCCTCTATGGGGAAGAAGGATGCCCTTGATTTCTTCTGCGCTGAGCGTCTCATACTCTAAAAGTGCACTGGCCAATGCATGTAATGCCTTCTCATGCTGGGTAAATTGAAGAAAATTAAGTGGCAAGTTAGGCTAAGAATTTAATAACAAAAGCACACAAAAGTAAAACCACATCAACACGTAAATTATGATGCAACAACCAATGTATAATGACAGCACCAACTTTATCATCAATGGACTTGCACTTCATTTTTTTAATTTTTACTTTTACAGTAAACTAAGAACAAAGTACGTAAAAGTCGAGATTAAGTGGAGCCAGGTGAAAGAAAGCCTCAATGAGACATACAAGTCCAGTAGGATCTACAATCTCTGTTGCTCCAAGATCACGCATTATGATACAGAGCATCAAACCTAACAATGTTTCTTTTAAAAGTTATTCTTTGAATTTTTAAATGATTATTGCATACTGCCATCCAAAGGTCACGAGTAAATAATTGCTGGGATACCTGAACAATGAAACAAAAAGACTTGGATGAAGAGCTACAGTACCCCCCCAAAAAAAAAAACAAAACACAAAGCACAAAAAAAAAAAAAAAAAAAGAACTCAAAAATATTCTAGATTTTCCCTTCAATCACACACTTACAATTATAAGAAGAATTCATGTACAAACCTTTTTCAGCAGAGCTTTCACACGATCATATGCTTCTCTTAGAAGTTTCACCACCTGCACAACCCGCGCAACAATTAATTCCTGAACTATTTCATTACTGTACTATATAGCTCCAGATTTCCACACATACTTCACTGTCAATGCGTGACTGCATTTCTGAACTAGGTCGTTCTTTGATATGAACTGGCCCAATTGAATCGCTCATGCCACAAGATGATACCTTGCAGATGAAAACAATGTCACAGCATCATTAATTAAAACAAAGCTCATAGTGGCTTGAATATGAACATAACCATAACTTTGTTCCTATAACATTCAAGAATATGTGCAATGGAAATTCAAATTAACCCCCCCCCCCCAAAAAAAATAAATAAATAAAAATAAAAAACAAAACAAAAGAGAGATGTGTGCATGTGTATATATAAGTGCATTTCGCAAATCATGAGCCACGAGGTTCTAAAAACTATGAATTTTTTGAGAAGAAACAAAAATACCATGTATTGGGCTAGCTCTGTAGCTGTTTGAAGATCACTACTGGCTCCAGTGGTGATATGGTCTTGACCAAAGATTAGCTCTTCAGCGACTCTTCCTCCCATGCAAACATCAAGGCGTGCTAACAACTGTTTCTTGCTAACTGATGTCTCATCACTTGAAGGGAGCTGTGTGACCATTCCCAAAGCAGATCCACGTGGCATGATTGTAGCTTTGTGAATTGGATGTGCACCCTCAGTATTGAAGGCAACAATTGCATGCCCACTCTCATGATATGCTGTAAGCTGGAAAACATATATATGCAATGTCAGCTACAGTAACAATGCTGTGAAAAAATTAAAATAGGGAGGAAGTTTTGGACATAAAAAATGATGTTGTCAGCTCCCTAACAGCATGTCGGAGACCGCTGGATTAAAAATCCAATGGTTTAGATACATTTACGAGTTTTTTAAGTTTAAAAAAATATAAATACATCTGTTAGATTTTAATCCAAGAGTCTTTGACCTTGATGTCAACCTCCCTTTTTCGGAAGTTTTATGCCAGCGGTAGGCCACCATCATAGGCACCCAAAGGCCACAAGTATATCAATGACAAAATTGCAAGATCCTAGGAACCCAGAGGCCATCTTCTAGCCCACATGAGGGCACCAACATAACGTCTACAACACCTCATTCCCTCGCAAAATCTATAACCCCCCCCCCCCAAAAAAAAAAAAAATTTATTGAACATAATTTTCCATAACTCGACCCTTACATTTCTACATCTACAATATGCCTACCTTCTTTGAATCATCTGAAATGAACATTGTTTTCCGCTCTGTACCCATAATTATTCTGTCTTTTGCAAATTCCAGCTGTGTTGCTGTGAGCTTCTCAGCACCTTCCACAGCAGCCTTGATGGCAGCAATATTTACCAAGTTTGCCAAATCTGTTTGAGAAGAAAGTTAGGAGAGGGGAGAAGATGTACGTCCTACCATATGTCACACCAATTCTTTTGAGGAACAGTCTAATTGGTGAGAGTAAGACAACGTAAGGAAAAGGATTTATGATTTGCCTATCCAATAGGGGGAAAAAGATGCACCTGCTCCATTAAAACCTGGTGTACCACGAGCAATTGCTTTCACATCTACATCATCAGCCAATGGTTTATCCTGTAGATAGAGCTCTAAAATCTCTTGACGACCCCGCACGTCTGGATTAGGAACGACAATCTATATAAAAAAATTAATGAATACCTTCAGAGACTGGAATTTTAATTTTGTTATCAGAACAAATATATCTCAAAGTAAAACTCCAGACTGGGGCTCATTACTAAATAGATTTCCATAAGATAAATTTTTAATATAGAAAGAACTAGAAACAACAGTCACCAAGCATATAAAACAACAGACCAGAAAGACTAGTTATTTGAAAGCTTAAGAATCACATGAAGTTCAACCAGGTGGATACAGCCAGAGAATCCAGCTGCTTATATGTACCTTTCACAACTCAAGATTGTAGTCTAAAAATTATACCGACTGGATAAACCATAAAACTAACTTTAGCTAACCAGCAGGGAACAAAAGGCAGTTTACAAGAAGTTGTGCCACACTGGAATAGCTCCCCTCTTAAATCATTTCTCTCTGGCGCAATACAGGACCACCAAAAGTGGTTTTTAGCAAGTTATTTATCAGGCTTATGTTCCAAAGTCTATTGAGAGGTTCCTTTATTAGTTCTCCAGAACCATGGCTTCCAAAAAGTTGCACCAAATGAAGTACAAATGACAACAAAGGCTTGAAAAGGAAACGAACACAGTAACATTTTTAGAACTGCAGCATCCACTTAACTGGTCACATGACATCATCTTTAGTTTCAGCAAATTTTTTCCTAATGAGAACATCAGGTTCTAAGACATCAATTTATGACAGTAATTATGTAGTAACAAGAAAGTAACAAGAACTTACATGCCTGTCAAATCTACCAGGCCTAGTCAAAGCTGGATCGAGTATATCAGGCAAGTTCGTTGCGGCCATCAAGATTATTCCCTACAAGAAAATTCACTGTTATACTAGAAAAAGTACAATAAATTTCTTTCTTACATTGACATAACAAACCAGTCTTTACGTACCTCATTCTGTTCGAACCCATCCATCTCAACGAGTAACTGATGCAACGTTTTCTTTGTATGGCCTTCCCATTGCTTCCTTGTGGAGCCAACAGCATCAATTTCATCAATGAAAATGATGCAAGGAGCCTATTAAACCAGTAATGTATAGATGAAAAAAATCAGAAAGAATTCTAGAACATAAAAATGTTTTGAACCACAGGAAATAGGGGGAAGATCCAGTTGTAGCCCCATCTTAGGAGACAAAGTATCTGATTTACATGCAGCATAAAAAACATGAATTATCATTATGTTAGACCCATCATTTGACAGCTGGAGATAAGATAATAAGATAACACGCGAAAAATGTCATGAAAATTTTTAAGGATCTAGTGTGGAGTGATTTGATCCAAGCTTAAGGTATTAAATGAACAAAAGGGAGGCCGAAGAGAAAATTGGTCAAGGCTAAAAGAAATAGCCCAATTGTCCTGAATGTAACTTAGAATATGACTTTGCACAACCAACAAGAGAAGATCCATAGAAACTAATGCTTATTGAGTTGAGTATCTAGAAGCATGTAGTCAAGTTTTAAGGACTACTACTTACCAAAAAAAAGTTTTAAGGAATATTGCCTTAATTTCCCATTTTCTTTTTTTTTTTTTTTTTGGAAGGTCAACATTTATTAAAAAATGAGAAAGCAAGAAAGTCTTAGCAAACTCATTTGCTTTCTTCCCAAAGATGAACTGCAAGACTGTAACAAAAATTATACCAGTCTCTTATTGGAGGAAAACAATGACATTTGTCTTGCCTGTTTTTTTCAAAAGGCTTGTTATTCCCCACATACCGGTTTTAAAACTAAACTTGCTGAAAGCAAAAATGTAACGCCACCAACTACGATACCAAGCAAACATTCAAGTACGTAAGCTTCCCGAATACTATCTTCGCCAGTATTAACTTTAGGTTTCAGATCAACAAAAACAGTAGACATGGGTTTAGTAATAGACAGTGAATTGGGGGCATATTATACTACTTCGAGCCCCTTTCAGCTCAGCTCTCTCCCTCTCTCTCACACACATATGCGCGCATGTGTGCACACTAGCACAATTTGTCAAGGCTTTAATCAGTTTTATCTTTATTTTTTATTTATTTATTGATCATCATCATCATCATTTTAATAAATACAAGTTGAATATTCAATTCTCAATGAGAAATTGAAAAATCCAACACTAATTTTATGCAAGAGCAAGCTTGAACATTCTAAACACAGCAATAATTAATTTCTCTAGAGAAAAGAAAAGAAAGTCAGAGTGGTGTGTGAATTCACAATATCTTTAAGCCAAGCAAAAAGTCTAGTCATTGATGAAACAGTCACAAGAGAAATAAAACATCTAATTTTTTCTTACTGGGACAATGACAAAGATTTCAGCTGTCTCAAAACAGACAAACCTTCTTCTTAGCTGCTTGGAATAAGGATCTTACACGCCGAGCTCCAACACCAACAAACCTAGCAGAAAAAAAGCAAAGTATTTCAGCCTAAAGCTACACAGCATTAAGGAAAACTAAATTAGTAGATTAGTAACTCTACTAGTTCAATAAAAAATTCCACTCAATGACTAGCTTGATTGGGTGTTCTTTTTATTAACTAAGAAGTAGACAAAAATCTGCCTACTTTTAGTTATGGGTCTTATGGCAATTGCTTCTGGAATTGCTTGTACTTAATTCTGCCTTCACACTACTTGAAAATACGGCCAGATTTGTTGAACTGAAATAGAGGCAGGTATAAAATACTTATCAAAGGAAAAGGACAAGGCATTTTATAATGTATGCAAATATGGATGAAGAAAGAAATTTTCAGGAATGAAGCACCTATTTCTCCAGCTTACTTCATCAGAAACAAAAATACAAAAAGTTGATCCTCACTCTATTTTATATATCAAATTAAAATTGGGGTGCTACAAAAAAACCTTTCATATGACAATTTTATATAAACGACATTTACCTCTAGGGTTTTTGTCATACTTGGGCATGGGCAAGGCTTTTTTAGTTCGTATTTTCAACTGTTAGTCACAGTAACAGAGGAGCCAATACTCTGCTACTGGCATTCAGTGACAAGGGATGAATTAGCTAACACACTTCAGATGGAATAGTTCATCAACATAAAATATAAATTCAGCCAAATAGTCAAATTAATAAGGATGACTTACATCTCCTCAAATTCAGAACCTGCTCTGTAAAAGAAAGGTACACCAGCTTCTCCAGCAATAGCCTTCGAAGTTCAAGATCCATTCACAGAATCAGAAGCGTATAAATGTATAGATCTTCATACTTCATTCAAGAAAAAAAATAGAGAGAGAGAGAGAGAGAGAGTAGAAAATTCAATGAGGTAGAAGCAAAGAAAAGGTAATTCCAGAGAAAGGAAGATGTATCTTCCTGGCGTTCCCACTTTTGCTTGGTTGCACAGGAGGAAGGATGAGAACATACTGTGTTTTTACCCTTTACATATTAAAACAATCATTCTATTCAAAGTGCAAAAATGTTTTAGACAAATTTCTTCCACTCCCTCTTCTGTTCCACTCACTTTAATACAAATACAACAAAGTTTGTAGAATGTTGGAACTTGGAAGTACCACCATATGTAACTTTATCATTACTTACTTGGATAAATAGCTAAACAAACAGGCTTGTGCCTATTGATTACAAAATAAAGTAGAAAAATGTCTGCAAACCTAAGAATTGAGGAAAATATCTAATTTTATCTCCAATCATATATAGTTATGATATCATTTCATATGCATTTATAGATTGAAAAAAAGATTAAATTTTAATTCAGAAACTAAAAGGCCACCAATTTGTGTTAGAATCATGCTCGTTACACTTCATAATTCATGAGGACTTGAAGATTCATTGACAAGCTAGAACTGAATCTCCTGATGGCAAAACTTCAAATAGCTTTGTCTCATGCATGTAGGAGGAGGTGGGATCAAGACTCAAAATTAAAAGGGGAAAAAAGGAAATTAAAAGAGCAGCAGCTTATCAAGTGGTCACATAATTAGTTCAAATTACCACAGGTCCACAGAAAATAAGTTCATGAAACATGTTAAGATACAATTGTAAGAACATGCAACAGCTTACCTTGGCAAGCAGAGTTTTGCCTGTACCAGGTGCACCAGTCAAAAGAATTCCCTGCAAATTTATGTATTATGCTTAGCAAACAAGAAGACAAACATACTAAACTTCTCTAAAACACAACAGTTTTAGCAAAGTAGAATGGGCATGCATTGCATGTCATTGGGATGTACCAAAAGTTAAGCCAAGATAATCAAGCAATAAGGAACAAAAAAAACTAAACTTGTTCAACTTATTCTAAAATTTAAACTGTTTTACAGTTGGTATCAGTAAAAGGAAGAAAATACTAGGCCAAAAAAGGAAGTGGAGGCTGTTAGATGTATACTTTTGCAGTACTTGATTCACCAAGTACGCTAATCTACATCATCCAAATGTTGACAACTACCTGGAATGGTTAACCAAACAAAAAGGACTGCTGCCAGAAAAGCATAACATGCAAGAAGAGGACCATTTGGTGCAAGTAAATATGGTTTCAAATGGCTAAATATCATAACAAACCTTAGGCAACTTCCCCCCAAGTCGGGTGAATTTTGCTGGGTTTTTGAGGTACTCCACCACCTCCTCAAGCTCTTGTTTAGCATCATCACAGCCTTTCACATCCTTAAATGTTTTAACATTCTGCAGTGGAACCAATTCATTAGGATAAATGAAAAAACCTATAACTAATAGTATATGAACAAGAAGTCAAATTTCAACCCAATAAGAACCTTTATGCATATGCACTGGCAACAAATTTTAGATGTAAGAAATTTATTTTGTCTTTTTTTTTTCTTTTTTTTTTTTTGTTTTTGGGGGGGGGGGGAGTGTTAAGTAATTTTAGAGGTAAGAAATAGTAAAGAAGAAACTCCAAAGCACTGTCTGACAGTCTGCAAATGGGTGCATAAGGTAAAAGAGCCTGGCAGGACTCCTAGAAAGTTAATATATGCCAATGGCCATCACTAGACAGGCAAGTTTAAAGAGCCAAATGGGTTTTCAAAAAAGCGCCAAGAATTATAGAATATGATGCAGAACAAAAATGAGAGTGGGCTTAATAAGGCTCAAGCTAGACCAAGGATGCTAATCATTCTACTAGCCGGACAAAGAACCCTTATCCAAGGGCTACTGGAATCCAATAGAGAGAGAGAGAGAAAAATAATTCTCAAAGTCATAATTTTATTATTGAGTTAAAGATGCTCTGCCCATAGAAATCAATTCCAGATTTTATTCTGGTGACTATTACCAAAATAAAAACTATCTAAAACCAACTAAAATCTACAAAATAACTTCTATCCTTGACCATTTTGTTCTATCAAGTGTCCTACATCAGAACATATCTCTTGTTTCAAGGATTCAAAATTTGGTTTCAGCATAATCTTTTGTTTAACGTGAATCTGATAAGAACTTTGAAATTTTTTAGGAAATGGAGAGACAATGCATATAACTTTTACGTGCAAAAGGTCAATAAAAATCTAAATGGCTAGTAGTCACCCAACAAAGTGCATCCAGCTAGGAAAGCACATTTTGTTCCATGCATCTCATCCCTTATCTTGCACTTTATAAACTAAAGCAAATCCATAAACATTATGGTTTCTGTTTATCTAAAAAAGTAAATACATATTATGTTTCACAACTTAAGCAATTTAACTTGGTAAAGAAATCCCAAAGTCTGGACACAAGTATCCAAAGCGCCAGATGCATATTAAGAAGTGCCCTATATTTCACACTCTTAACTATATACTGGTCTAAACATCTTGTAAAATTAAACTTTGTATTGAGGTTTATCGATAAATGTCCCAAAATGCAAAGTTCAAATCCCAATACTCAGGGAGAACCCTTCTAAGGTTCTTAATTCAAATCCTGCATGCTCCAAATTCATTGAAATAGAACCTGGTTCTTCAAGTGACAAACAACTGCAGGGCGGATATCAATGTCATTGGCTATTTAGAACTGTTTTTACATTCTATAGCGGCACATTCTAAGTACACTGTCAGATCCATTTAAAGACGAACTACGTTGGTACTCTTATATTTGTAAACTGTAATGGTAAATGCATTTTAGAATTCTGACCCTTCCAGGAATATATCCTTTCAATAACACTTCCAGCAATATATTGTGTAAGTAAATATCTGTGTAACCAGATTAGCAATGAAAATATTTATTGTGTCGAGGAAATGCAGAAAAAGCCCTTATAACCAAGAAAACATAAAACTGTACGATATACGATTCCAGTTCCCTTTTGCAGAATTTTCATTTTCATTTATATAAATCTACTTCGGGGGGCCAACTTCCAGAACAATATACAGTTCCTTTACTACCCCCCCAAAAAAAAAAAAAAGGAAAAATGAACATCCAAATTAACCCTAAATTAGTACATCTCCTTGAGGGTGGAAACAAGCCGAGCTAAGCTTTAACTTATTCGAGCTCGGCTCGAGCTATTTATACTAGGCTCAAGCTCAAGCTACTAGAAATTATATACAGGGTCGAGTTCGGCTTGATAAAGAAAAATTTAGGCATGAAATTAGCTCGTTAATGGTTTGATTAAACCAAAATTGCGTTGTTTTAGTCTAAAAAATAATCAATAAAATATTACAAAAAAGTATTTAATTAAAAATATAAAATATTATAAAATATATACATATAATATTTTATTGAGATAGCTAGCGAGCTTTCAAACCAAACTTTTCAAGGTTCAAGCTCGAAAATGATTCTAAATGAGTCACAAACCAAGCTTGATTTAAGCTTGTTTCGATCACAAACCGAGCTCAAGCCGAGCTTTTTTTTAGCAGAGCTCAAATAGCTTGAAAAAAGATCGGCTCGTTTCTACCCCTACATCTCCCTCAACTTGGAATAAATAATAATATAATAATTACAATTGCCATCTCATGGCTTGCTGTCCTAGGACATTGTTAATATTCTAATACATAGCTTACACCTACCTTCTCAGGCATAATCTCTTTATTCAGCTCCTTTGGGGAATAGGAAGAACTTGAGCCCACACCTGAAGCTCCTATCCCGCCCAAGCCACTAATATACTTCTGAAGTGCAGCAGCTCCCATTACCCTGAAAGCAGTAAATAACAGCCAAAGGGGACATGAATGCATTAAGCGTTTTATGTGATTATCATATGTTTAAGAAAGAAAATTTTTTATATGATAGTGGTTAGACCTGCTATGTTATATGGTTTTAATTGTTGAACTAAAAAATATGCTAATAAGACGAGTGCAATGATGTCCACATGATGGCAATTCAGTGGTATGATCTCTATCAATTGAAGTAAAGGTCACAGTTCAAACTTCCTTGACATTATCTAACTCTTGGTTCTGGAGGGGTGGGTTGGGAGCTCGAAGATTAGTCCCACCTTTGGTGGAGATGCTTCTAATAA